>CANSZD010001634.1:82500-191040 GCA_947648045.1 Beta corolliflora | reverse complement strand
CCGACCTTCCAACTTAATAGAAAAGATTAGTCCTTGAGATGTGGAGGAAAAGAAGCCACAATTCCGTTGGTTGAAGAATTCATGCATGATTCTCACATTGTATTGATGCACCTTTCTCATTTCCACCACTTGTGCGTTTTGTGAGGTTGAGCTTATAGCTCTTAGCGACTCCAGGCATAACCCAACATTTGGATGGTCCTCAGACACAGATTCGATGAAAATATATTATAAGCGGTTGAGCTTAATTGCTCTTAGTGATTACATATCCCAATTTTGGTGGGTGGTCTAAGAGAGATTGATTTAATAAAACCACCTACATGAGTATGAAAGTTTGACAACCTTGTTTGAAAGGCATGGGCAATCTTATTAGAGCACACATAAACATTCCGAGATTGCTTAAACCATATGTACACTAAATTATCGTGGAACTTGCTTGTATTCTTTTTAAGGTGCAGTATGTGTTACCCGTTTTCAATATCAAAACCTTGTACAATTGCTCATAAATTGTTTTAGTTTTATTTTTATTTTCCCGCATTAGTGTAGGATAATTGGCAAATGATTTTATCATGTGCCTTCTAATGTAAAGGAAATGGGAGCTAATTCCTAATTGTATAAACTAGTTTTATGGGAAGTGCGAAGTCTTTTGTTCCACATGGAATTAGAAGAATTTTTACTCGGGTTTGAATATGAAGTGGTTTGATGTTTTTGAAGTATCATAATATGAATTGGTTAGAAAAACCGGGCCACAAGCGTTCTCACCCCATTGTCTCGGCCGATTTGTAACATGTGTGCGGCCGATTTTGGGTGCACCAAACATAAACTTGTGTAAAATCTTGAGGGGAACGCCAATATCTTATTGAATCAAGACCAAATCTCTTCTAAGATAGTATTCTACTCATGACAACATCGCAAATTTATTGATCTACATTTTCACTACCCTTTACATTGTTACAACTTTTCCCTACGTATCTTATGATTGATTAGTATGAATGCTCCTACCGTAATTATTTATAGCTACCACTAAGTTAACTTATAATACAAGTAAAGTGGGAAGGAAGATAGTGTCCCCCTTACAAAAAAGATGTTATATCCTTAATGAATTAAAATTGTCATATATATTAAATAATATTTTCTTCTTCCTACTTTGCCATGTATATTGAACAAGTTGATAATGGAATTGAATTTGAAATTTCAATCAAATTCAAATTAAGGAGAATGATTTCGCTCTTCTTACATATGTGAAAAACTCTAATCAAAAATTAATTTGTAATATAGCTTGGATTGACACAATCAAAAATAAAAACTTGAATTTCATATTAATAATAATAGTGATAATATTTTAAAATCTAAATATTGATTATTATTCTAGTTATCTCTATTATATAAATCAAACTCTTCCACTTTATTAATATTCAATGATTGAAACTCCGATACACAAATTCTTCCACTTTACTTGAGCACAAGCTTTCTTACGCTTTATACATCCTTCTCCCAATACTATATTTGAATAATGATGAACAAATAACTAAAAAACCAACGAGACGTTGACTTAAGAAAAACATGTGGAAAAATTAAAAAATTATAATTGGTAAATATAAGATAACGTATAAAGAATAACGAGAACCGGCTCGGCAGCCGGCTCAACAATGTAGTTAGTTAGGATTAGTTTAAAGTTTGTTATTAGTTAGTTTCATTTCTCTCTTCTCTCTTAGTTAGTTTCATTTCTCTCTTCTCTCTTAGTTAGTTTCATTTCTCTCTTCTCTTCCTTCTTTCTTCCTACCGTATATAAACTCTCATGTTAGTTCATTTGTATTCATTCGAAATATAGATTCTAGGTTGTAAAATTCTCTCTAAGAGAAACTCTTTAATGAGGAATTAGTTTTAGATCCTCGAGCTTAGAATTGAAAGCAAGAAGGATGAAAACCTTTGTGTTCTTGGGGCGATTTTACGCATTAATTCATTGCAAGAATATGATATTGTAACATGGTATCGTAGCCCAGTTTCGATTATGGAAGTTATATGATTCAATCTTCTTTCATTCAATTGCGAAGGTATTATCTTCACATTCTTTCGTAAATTCCGATGAAAATAATGTTGCGTTTTACAAAAAATTTAGGTTAAAATCGAGTTCTTCGGTTACTTGATTTTGATTCTTGTTCAAATTTTGAAGTCAATATGTTGATTTGTGTTGCGATTCAACAATTATTCATCATCATTCATCATTTTCATCATTTTTTGATCACTTTGATCAAGAAATTCTTCAATTGAACTTCTTATTCTTCAATTGATTTCTTCAATTGATCTTTTCCTGCATTCCTTAATTGATTGAAATCAGTTTTTCAAATCTGAAAATGGCACCTTCTACAGAAGAAACTACTGAAAACATACAAAATCCTGCTTCTCCTTATTACATTCATCCATCACACAATCCTGGAATGAAGTTAATATCTCTTCAATTTGATGGAAGTAGTTACAAAGAATTGGAAACGTTCTATGCCGATTAGCTTATCGCAAAGAATAAAATAGGTTTTGTGAATGGATCTTTTTACCCTAAACTCGCATCCCGATAGTTCCGTATTCAATGCTTGGGAAAGATGCAACAATTTGTTGATATCTTGGTTGCTAGGAGTGTTAGATCGGAACATAGCTCGAAGTGTATCGTATTTCAAGATCGCACATGAGATTTGGACCAATCTTGAAGAAAGATATGGCCAATCGTCGGGAGCACACAACTATTCTCTTTAAAACAGTCTCTTAATGACATCAAACAAGGAGAGGATAATATTCCTGGTTACTACACTAAACTGAAAAATGCTTTGGGATCAGCTTGATTCAATTCATCTTATACCTCTTTGTGAGTGTAAGAGTTGTACATGTTCGATTACAAAGAAATTACTGAAGTATCAGCAAGATATGAGACTTGTTGAGTTTCTAATGAAGCTTAATGAAGGCTATGAAGTCATTAGAGGAAGCATATTGATGATGTCCCCTCTTCCTATAATTTCCCAAGCCTATAGACTTCTAATGCGGGAGGAAAGGCACAAGCAATCGTCTCATAATCATTCCGTACAAAAGATAATATGGCAATTATTGCTTTAAAGAGGAGATTTAATGATTATGGAGACAAACACAAGGGTTACAACAACTTTTCATTCAGACAGAATTATGGAAATGACTCCAGAAATGACACAAGGAAGTGGAATTGCAATTTGTTCTGTGATCATTGCCATATGTCAGGGCATACCAAGCAAAAGTGTTTTAAAATAGTTGGATATCCTGCCAACTATTTCAAGAAGAAAGCTGATGTTGCTCACACAGAAGACAAACATAATGAGAAGGATAATGTATCATACACTGCAGATCAGTATGATATGTTTGTGCAGATGATGAATCAACACAAATCAGCTGGTGTTGATCAACCAACATCTTCAGCACATGTGGCAGGTTTCTTCTGCTTTAGTTCCTTCTCTAGTTCAGCATGGATAGTGGATAGTGGTGCAAGTGATCATATGTGTCATGATCTATCTTAATTTGTTTCTCACAAGGTAGCATCTACTGTACAGAAAATCACTATTCTAAATGGAAAACAGGTTAAGGTCTCACATATAGGAAGCATACATTTGAAAAATGGTCTTGAGTTACAACATGTTTTATATGTGCCAGAATTCAAGTTTAATCTAGTTTCTATTCCTAGATTGTGCAAAGATTTAAACTACAATACCATATTTGATGACAATGGTTGTTATCTACAGGGCCCTTCAATGAGGCCACAACTTCTTGGTAACTTGAAGCATGGTTTATACTACTTGGAGGCTTCCCTGGTTCCTACTAGTTCAAGTACAGGTTCATCTACTGCTTTGCTTAATGTTGTAAATAGTGAGAATCAAGCCAAACTGTGGCATCTTAGATTGGGTCACCCACCAGTCTCTCAGTAGCATCATGTTGTCCCTATGTTTGATAGCAAGACTACCTTAGAATGTGTATGTCAGATCTGTCCAGCTGCTAGACAAACAAGAGTGTCTTTTCCTACTAGCAGTATCAAGACTAATAATGCTTTTCAAATGTTACATGTAGATGTGTGGGGGTGCCTATAGAGTTGCTACTTATAATGGGTGCAAATTTTTCCTCACAGTTGTGGATGACTATTCTTGAATGACCTGGATTTTTCTCTTGCATAATAAATCAGATGTGATTGATATTATTCCTCAATTTGTGCAGTACATAGAAACACATTTTCATGGGGTAGTGCAGTTCATAAGAACAGATAATGCACCAAAATTGACTGAGGGATCTCTCAAGAAGTTTTATTTGGCTAAAGGTATCATTAGTCACAAAGTTGTGTAGATACCCCCAACAAAATGGGGTTGTGGAAAGGAAACACGGAGCATATCTTAGAAGTTTCTAGAGCCTTATTTTTCCAAGCTAGACTTCTGTCCAATATTGGGGAGAAAGTGTTCTATGTGTAGTCCATCTTATCAATAGAATGCCTTTTGCAAGCTCTACACAACATGAGTCCTTATGAAAAGTCAGTTTGGGAATGCTCTCGATCTTGATTACTTAAGGATCTTTGGCAGTCTATGCTTTGTCTCTACACCTAGGCAACGCAGATCTAAATTTCATCCTAAAGCTACACCTCATGTTTTTATAGGCTATCCTACAAGCCAAAAGGGTTACAAAGTTCTTAATCTAGATACCCTGCAAATTTCAGTTTCTAGGGATGTTGTGTTTCATGAACAACACTTCCCTTTTCATTATCAATATTCTACACAAAATTCTTCCTCTCCATTTCAATTCTTTCTTCCTACTGTCACTAACACTACTATCCTTCCATTTAAAGACATTCCATACATTTTTCATGATATTCCTTCCTCTCCTTCACAATCACATTCACCTAAATACATCTTTTTCACCTTTTGTTACCTCACCTATTTCAGGTAATTCTTCCTCTCATAATTCTTTTCCTAATACTGATTCATCTTTTCATCAAAATGATGTTGTTGATATAAGTTCAGTTCCTCTTAGAAGGAGTACTAGAACTGCAACTCCTCCTTCTCATCTTTCTGATTATGTTTGCAATACTTCAACTTCCTGGTGTGCTCTTGTTTCCTATGATACATTACCTTCATCTCACATAGCTACTATTTCTTCTACCAAAATCGATCGAACCTAGCACCTATCATGCGCCTAAGACCGATGATAGATAGGTAGCAGCCCATGATCAAAGAAATAGATGCTTTTACGTAAAAATAATACTTGGATTCTTGTTGATCTCCCACCTTCCAAGAAACTAATAGGAAGTAAATGGGTTTATAAGATCAAACACAAAGCAGATGGCAGTATTGAAAGATTTAAAGTCGATTTAGTTGCAAAGGGGTATAATCAGAAATGGGGAATTGACTTTGATGAAACATTTTCTCCTGTGATTAAACTCACCACTGTCAGATGTTTAATAGCCTTAGCAGCAAGCAAAGGTTGGGATTTATTTCAGCTTGATGTCAATAATGCCTTCTTGCATGGTGATTTGCAAGAAGAAGTATACATGACAGTTCCTGAAGGTATGCCTAATCCATCTCATAAAGTTTGCAAGCTTGTCAGATCACTCTATGGGCTAAAGCAAGCTAGTAGGCAATGGTTTGCCAAGCTTGTGGGGGAGTTGTTACATAAAGGATTCATTCAATCTAAGAATGATTATTCTTTATTCACTAAACATACACATGGACACATCACTATTTTGGTTGTCTATGTAGATGATATAATCATCACAGGTGATGATTTGGATGTTATACAAGACATCAAAGCTCATTTAGATCATGTTTTCAGCATAAAAGATCTAGGGAGATTAAGTTTCTTCTTGGGCATTGAAATTGGGTACTTAACCTCTGGAATATGCCTCACTCAGAAGAAATTCACTAAGGAATTATTTGCTACTGCTGGAATAACTGCAACAAAGGCAATAGCTACTCCTATGCCTATAAATCTCAAGTTATCAACTGAGGAAGGGGCTCTTTATGAAGATCCTAGCAAGTACATATGTCTAGTGGGGAAATTGAATTTCCTCACACATACCAGACCTGACTTGGCCTATACAGTACAGCATCTAAGTCAGTTTCTTCAGGCTCCTAGAGTTCCACATTATGAAGCATTAACTCATGCTCTGAAGTATGTGGCATCTACTATGGGACAATGGATTTTGCTTAAGGCAACATATCAGTTAACTCTTCAAGCATACTCAGATTCGGACTGGGGAGCTTGTGTAGATTCAAGAAGGTCTATATCAGGCTATGTGTTATTGCTAGGGAATTCTCCAGTCAGCTGGAAATCAAAGAAACAAGGCATTGTGTCTAAAAGCTCATCAGAGGCAGAGTATAGGGCAATGTCTGCTGCAGCTAGTGAGGTCACATGGTTGGTAAGGCTTCTTGAAGAGCTTGGGGTAACAAAGCTCAAGCCAGTGACACTACATTGTGATAATCAAAGCTCAATACCTATAGCAAAGAATCCAGTGCACCATGAACGAACAAATCATATAGAGATAGATGTTCATTTTACAAGAGACAAGGTATTGGAAGGGTTGCTTCAAATCACCTACTTGCCTACATCTTCTCAAATTGCAGATGTGTTTACAAAGATTTTACCCTCTCATCAATTTTCCTATTTGCTTTCCAAACTAGGCATGGTTGACACCCTGCCAAATTTGAGGGGGTGTTAAATATAAGATAACGTAAAGAATAACGAAGCCAGGCTTCAATGACCACCAACAAGAGTTAGTTAGGATTAGTTTAAAGTTTGTTATCAGTTAGTTTCATTTATCTCTTCTCTCTTCCTTCTTTCTTCTACTATATATAAACTCTCATGTTAGTTCATTTGTATTCATTCAGAAATATAGATTCTAGGTTGAAAAATTCTCTCTAATAGAAACTCTTTAATGAGGAATTAGTTTTAGATCCAGAGCTTAGAATTGAAAGCAGTGAAGGATGAAAACCTCTGTGTTCTTGAGCTGATTTTAGTTTCTGCATTAATTCATTGCAAGAATCTGATATTTTAACATTATTAATGTCCGTTTGAATCAAATTTTTTGTAACACTGATGAATAACTAATTGAGAAAAAAAAAGTTAATATGACACGCATGCATATTGTATAGCGTGCAAAAATGCTAGTGCTCTTATAAATTAGAGCTTGATCATCTTTTTCCTTTAAAAAAAAAGAGGTTGATCATATACTTTTCTTCTTCTATACCAAAAAAGGCAAGTGTTTACTTCTAGATATTATCACAAAGTCTTACAAAAGACGGTCTCACGTTAACACTAACGTGAGACCGCCCAAGTTTATGATACAACGATCGGCGGCCGACGACTCACCGCGGCGACAACTTAGCAAAGAACGAAAAACAGAGGAGAGAGAAAATGGGGTTCTTAGGGTCTCCACAAAATTTCGAGGGACTATCCATGAAAGAGCAACATATGGTTTTACGCTTGGCATAATTTTTGTCTAATTTTGGGACCGAATTAAGAACTCAATTATCTTCCGCAATGGAGAGTGATTTTGTCGACGTGGGTTCGGAGGAAGTTCCGAAGGTAATCGACACCGTAGCTTGGACGTGCATTTATCAAGGTGCATACGGTCCTTGGACTGTTGATTCCGACGACATTCGTGAGGTTTTCTTTCTCCTCTTTCTCTTATTTTTGTCATTTTCAAGTTATAGTTATAATTTTCCAATTAGTTAAGGAATTTTAATAATTAGTTACATATTTTTGGCTCTTAGTTATGGTTTTCTGATTCTAGCTTTTGCTTAATAGTTATGAAATTCGGATATATAGTTATAATTTTTAGGTTATTAGTTATTAATTCTGGTTAATAATTATGGTTTTATGGTTGATAGTTGTGATTCTGGCTATTAGTTATTGTTTTCTGATAAATAGTTATGATATTTGGGTATTTAGTTATTATTGTTTTTTACATTAGTTATGACTTTTTGTTTTTTTAGTTCCGGTTTTATGGCTAATAGTTTTAGTCTAGAAAATAACGCGAAAGATTATAATTATAGCATATGAATAATTATTTATTAATTTCATGAGTAACAATGATAGTATGGGTGGTCATTAGTTTTATTTATTGTATGCATTAGTAAACATTGTTTTTGCATTGGTTATTTGAGATTGGCATAACTAATGCAAAAATGCGATAGTTATTTAAGAAAGAGAGAATTAGTGCGTTAGTTTTTTTTTTGAGAAAGAGAGAATTATTTATGCGTGATACTGAAATTATGGCCAATAAAATGCATTATAATCTGATTTTTATGATATAACTAATATACTTCAGCGCTTAACTAATATACTTCAGTGTTTAACTAATATACTTCAGCGCTTAACTAATTCACCCAGAAGCAATTTAAGGCTAGCATAACTATTAGGTGCAAGCTCTTAACTAATTCTACTGCTGGTTTGATGCACGGGCGTGATGTCAACATGACATCAACGGTCTCACGTTAACACTAACGTGAGACCGTCTCTCCAAAAACGGACTCAGATATTATTTTTTTGGTGAAAATACTTCAAGATAATATGTGAATGCATGAGTTATATTGCTTATAAACGTTAATTAAAGTCTGTTTCCCGTCTTCGTGCACATCAATTCTCTACTCTATAGTTTAATCGTGGCTGCAAGATTTAAAAAAATATCCCATTTGGAGTCTAGGTCATATAAAACATACAGAAGTAAAGATTGTTAATAATCCAGAAGTCGGTGCCTTACTGATGCCCACGAAATACTATTCTTTTGATAACCACGCACAATTATTAAGAGTTAACTAGTGAGTGTCCCGGGCGATGCCCCGGTTTGTTAATTTTCGTAACTTTTTGTCAAGTGAGGAAAAATTGACGTAATGACATGATAAGTGATTGCATAATTTTTGAAAAATAAACCCTTTAAGTTTGGGGATGAAAGTAATAGCTTAACTTTCTACAAGGAATTGGAGTAAGAGTTTATGTCTATAATAGTCTTGTTATTATCTAACTACTTGTGCAAATCTTTTAATGAGATATAATTATAAGACCTTATGATATTTTATTTTGAAATAATAAACAATGGTGTTATGTTGGATTAATGGTTAAGCTTTTACTTTTCATTTCAAAGGTCACGTGTTCGATACCTTGTAACTACGCAACATTATTTTTTTTAATTGAGGGTTGGCTTTGAAAATAAAAAGCATTTGCATTAGAGCCTTAGAGGAGAGAGCGCTACGACACACAAACTTTCTTTGGAACACCTTTTAATATATTAGTATAGATTTGCCCATGTCTTTCACGTGGGCTTAATTATCAAAGGCTGTTGCACTTGCACCAAAATAAAATGTCACAGGCTGACATGTGAATTATATTCATTTAAATTAGGGTGCAACGTTAATTGATTTTCGTTTTTTAAATTAGTTTAGACTTCATGAAATCAAGGAGGTTCCACGCGTTTTCTTCACCTTAAAAAGATCATTTCAGGTTCCATAAGTTCAGAACGTCCAATAAGTTCCAATCAAGTTTAATAAATTCGAATAAGCTCAAATCGATCAGGTCCAATAAGTTCCATTCAGGTCCAAAAATTCCAATAAGGTTTAATAAGTTTTAAAATTTTTAAACAATAACATTAATGTTAAATATGTAATTAGTGGTTGATTATCATTGGAAAAGTAACATGTTTATAATTAGCAATAATAAGTAGTAATTAGTGGTTCATTATTATTAGAAAAGTAATACTCCATCTGGTTTTTATTAGTTTACCCACTTCTTTGTGCACGATGTTTTAGGAAAAATAGGTATGTGGGTCATGAAAGAAGAGAAAGTATTAAATTATTGCGTATTATTAGGACAAGTTAATGTCGTGGGCCAATAAAAATATAGTGAAAAAAAAAACTTTATTGTAAAGATAATTATATAAAATTGGTAGGACCATTTCAAAAATAGAAATAAGTGGGTTAAATGACAATTCAAAAAGGAAAATAGGTATAAATTAATAAAAATTGGAGGGAGTATGTTAAAAATATTATAATTTTGGTCAAATAAAGCCAACTTTAGTAATAATCATAATCTTAATGTTTTACAAATCATCCTTAAATGACTGAAGATACACATTTTAATTCCAATAACGAAAGATATTACTACTATCTAAGTAACTCATAATTATTAATTAATTAATCCATTTAAGATATACTCCCTCCGTTTCTTTTTAATCTACACACTTTCCTTTTGGTCTCGTTTCTTTTTAATCTACACACTGTTGTTTTTTCTATTTTTGATAACATGTTACATCTACTTTATCCACTTTTTCCACCCATGTCATCCACTTTTTTAATATTTCAATCCACTTTTTTAATATTTTAACCCACTTTTTAGTTTCTCTCTCTCACTTTTCAATTTCTCTCTCCACCTTTTCAATTTATCTCTCATACTTTTGCACTTTCTCCTTGGTTCTCCCCAAAGTGAAGTGAGTAAATTATAAATAAACGGAGGGAGTAGTTTATAGTTATTAATAATAATACTTTCTTAATTGATAATTATATAAATTTTAATTGATAAACTATTGCGAAACCATCCAATAAGTTCCAATCAAGTCTAAATACTAATAAGTTCTAATCAAGTTCAATAAGTTTTAATCAGATTCAATAAGTTCCAATCAGGTCCAATAAGTTCTAGTCAGGTTCAATCAGGTCCAATAATATATAAGCTCCAATTACGTTCAATTAGGTCCAATAAGTTACATTCAGGTTCAATAAGTTCATATCAATTCAAAAATACGGTAAGTTCAAGGGTTTTCATGTGAAGAGAATGCACCAATGGAAGATTTTAGTCACTTATAGATCAGTACGCAGGCGCACAAGAGTTCAACAATGATGACCGAATCAATTAACCATACTTATTGAAAAAAGATTATTAGAATATTGTAGAAATAACAAAAACAATCTCCAGAAGATCTTCTCATTTACTATTCATATATGTGTGAGTTAAGAGTAGTTTTCTCATATTGAACAAAACAAGGTATCCACATATAGAACAAGTGGCTACTCTATTCATTGTCAATTAATTTTAGGAAGACACATATTTCTGTGTGTAGGCTCATTGGAAATCTAGAGATCCAATTACTGAAGACTGCATGCATAGCAGTGCTGAGCTTAAATGAAAAGGATATATGATCAGATAAAAAAGAGCTAAAAATGAAAAACAAATATGTGCATTTTATTTTTGGAACTAAATAAATGTTATGGTTTTATAAATTAAATGCACTACTTCTTTTGCACTGAAATTATTTTGAGAAGATGATTGAAACTTGAGATAATTCATGTCAATTTTCCTTTTTAAATTGAATGTGTTTTTTTTTACCATGGAGAAATTTATTTTTCAATAATAAAAAAATAATTATTTGATCTTACTTTATAAAAAATAAATACACATTCAATTAAAAAATTGCAGTAACGTATAACATTTCAAAAAAGATGTGCATAATCAGGGATAGATCTACATGAAGGCTAATGTGGCACGTGGCTCACGAAAAAAAATTCATGCAAATCTATAGGGAGCTAAAATGGATTATATGTGCCTGATTAGCTTATATGAGATATATGCAATTAGTGCATATACCACATGGTATTTTTGAAATTTTAGGGTACCTAGATAATTATCTAGTAAGTCATAGAAAAAGGGTGTACATGGTTGTTCTTTTTCTTTCTTATCATCGCCGGGCTTCATACTTTTGTAGTCATCCTGTTGTCTACTACAATCACTAGCACAACTCACTCTTTAAGTTGCACCCACCATTTGATTAAGAATAAGAAAAAGAAAGAAGAAAAAGGGAACTTGTTGGATCGGTCTCCAAATAGAACTTTAAACCTTTTTCACTTAAAATTTGCACCACAGCAACGTAAAGCAAGTCCGCTGTTTGGAGTTAACGTTTAGTTTCCTTCCTTGCTAAGGCTTCTAAGTTACAGCATTAAAGTATTTGTCTAATATGATTTTTTAAAGATCAAGCTTAAAATTATTTGATACTCCTCTCTTTTTTTTTTTATCATTCTCACTTTCATGTGTGCGTCTCCCAATATACGCTTTGAACTTAAATATCTTTCTTTTATATATTAGTAAAAATTATAACGAGTAAATATTAATAATGTACTTCGAATCAAACAAGATCCCACATGACTATATTTTTTCTTATAAATTGAAAAAAATTGAGAAGATTCTCTCTAAGTATGAATAGTGCCAAGATTCTAAGTGAGAAAGATAAAAAAAACAGAGGGAGTATATATTACTTTTATTGTCGTTCTTAATTTTATTTTAGGAGTTACATTTAGTGATTTATATTGTAATATTGGAACAATCCCTAGAACAAATACGTCAGGTTTTATATTGTACTTATATTTTCCTCAATATATAATATCTATGTTCTTTTAATTGCATTAATCGAAATTTATTAGAGTAGATTTAGTGTATAATCTGTTTTAATTTTGAATAATTTCTACCATAATGTTTTTTCAAGATATCAAAATTTATAATTTTACCAATCTATGACGAAATAGAAAAATTTTATAGGTAATTTGTGTATTAACAAACTTAAAAAAGCTATACTACTAGTAGAAAAATGGAGGAAGGTACATGTATTAGTCACTTATTATATACAGATAAAGAAGCAAAAATTATAATAATAGAAGACCGTCGGATCCCCCTCGAAAAGATTAGCTAATGAACATAATATAAACATGTACAAAATGGATAATTTATTAAAGCAATTGAAAATTTGAAATTACCAAGAAATATATTATGAGAAATTAAGGATCCACGCTAGAAACTCAATCAACCCCTTTATTAATCTTTTGATACATGATGAATTATTAAAAGATCAAATGAAAGCTTTGAAAAGGAGGCTACTATTTTCAATCAAGTTTGTGATCTTTCACTCAGGCACAATCTTTAACTAAGTTGGTAATCGGTAATTAAGTAATTTTTATAGAAAAATCGATAAAAAAAAATAACAACTATATATCTTCTTCGTTAAACAATCCTAATTATGGATAACTCTAAATAATAGTCCCAGTCTTCAAAGTGCCTTCTCAAAACTATGGATCACATGGCTCAAGTTTGTTAAATACGTGAAATAGCAGGAAGAGAAAGGCACAAACAAAATTTTTCAAATTATATAAATACTTCCTACGTTCTAAAAAGAATGTTAAATTTATGTGGGAAATTATCAAATTTTCTTCCAAGAAGGGGAAGAAATTGGAGATCCTTCTTATAAGCAGTGAGAATCGAACCCCTGTCACAGACTCACAGGGGATGGAAGGAGAGGCTCACAACCATCGGCCAACCTTGATCATTATGTGGGAAATTCTCAATGGTGCCCGCTAAGTATTGAATTTTCTCTATGGTATACCTTCTTTTAAGTTCTCATTCTCAATGATACCCTAATAGTATTGATTTTTTTCCCAATGGTACACCTTCTTAAGTTCTCATTTTCAATGGTGCCCTCTTATTATTAACTTTTTAGTAAACTTATTACGCCTAATTAGTAGTATAAGTTTTCATCAATGAAGCCAAGAAAAACCCACATCCAAATTAATGAATGAGGTACGGTACCCATGTTAACCTACTTCCAAATCAATAAATCAACTAAATCTAAATTAATACAAAAATCTAGAAGAAGGGCGTAAGGGGAAAGATATAGATATAATTTATCCACAAAATATTAAATGAAATGAATCTGGTGGTTAATTTATTGTGAGTAAGAGATAAATCATCATATAACTATTATAGTTGTATGATGATTTATGTCTTATTCACAGTTAAACATCCACCATATTATGTTCGTTCTTTGTTGTTTCTTGATCAATATTTTATGGTAGATCATATTCATAAATTTAGTAAAAATTCAATACTAGGATATTGTATATCTATATATATATCTAAAACCCAAGACAAACAAATGTCATGCTGCCACATGTACTCTCCCCTCCCCCACACAATCAAATGAGACATTAAACAATAAAAATGTGTATTTCAAGACTCGAACCCATGATCTCTCATTTGATATGCTAATGCACTAACCAACTACACTACAATACTCATGTTGGTCTTTGTGGGGGGAAAAATCATTTAAAGACAATAAGTATAATATTTCTATTTTTGAAGATTTCAAATGCACGTTGGTAAATAATCCGGGGCATATCGCCCGGGACAAGAACTAGTTGAGTATGAAAAGTTAAGATGGTGTACCATTGGGAAAAATTACAACTAAGAGGGTACCACTGAGAACAAAAACTTAATAAGGTGTATCATTGGAAAAAGTCAATACTAAGAGGAAACCATTGAGAATTTTCCTATTTATGTCAATGTGTAGTTTTAAAATACAACTAGTTTTTAGGCTCGGGCTATGCCCCGTGTACTTATATATTACATTAATTAGTATTTTACATTGAAATTATAACACCAAATATTATTTGGTTTAGTGGTTAAGACATTAGTACACAAGCTTGAGGTAATGGGATCAAATCTTATACCATGTATAATCTAATTTTTTTTATTGTATGTGGAGTACATAAAGTCAAAACTCTATGTGATAGCGCCACGTGGCACAGTTCCTTGTTGAGGAATACCTTTTAATATATTAGTATACATTATTTTCATAATTTTTTTAATATGTAATCTATGGTCAAAGTAGTGCATCGGAGACCATAAAAACTCTAGTGTTATTGCATTCTTTTTGAAGTAGAGGAATTATATATTAACATGCTATATATAACTTGGGAAGACAATTCCCAAAATGAGTTATATAACGTTGAAACGGTTTAGCAATCCTGTAAGAACTTCTTTTTGGATGTTTTTATAACTTGGAACTCAAGACTTTTGTATCATCAAACCCTATATGTTAGTCAAAGATGAAAAGAAAACGCACTGTTTTACTATCATGTTGCAAGTGCGGCTGCTTTTGGTGTCATCCAAAAGGCAACGTATGAAACTGGATGAAACGTGGTCGTCATTCATTGGGACACATAAAAAGTTTAGGAGTATACACTAAAGTGCTTTGCCTTTTTTTTTTCCTTTCTTAATGATATCTCTAGTTTGATATAACCCCATTATTCTATTATAATTCACTTATGGTAGACGAATCTTTGTGACCAATCACCTCATTAAAGCTGGTAAGAAAAAACTGAACAGCCGAAAACAGGTCCCGTTCGTCGGTTTGTTATTTTCACGATTAAGGTCCGCTTCTTTTGGACTGAGAGAAACTAAACTGAACTGAAGTACTGAATTGAACTGAACAGAACTGAACTAAACTGAACTAAACTAAACTCAACTCAACTCAACTAAACTGAAATAATAATAATAATAATAATAATAATAATTAAAAAAAATAATGATAATAATAATAATAATAATAATAATAATAATAATAATGTGTAAAGAGAATGATATCATCAATCATCATGATTCATCATCTTAGATATTTATAAGTCAAGTGTTCTAAGTTTGTTAGAGCTAGTTTTAATTCTGTTAGTAATTCTGTTAGCTAGCTTCCTCTACAAGCTTCTGTGTCTTGTATATAATGCTGCTTGTAAGAAGAATACAACATAATAATACAATCTAATTTTGCTCTTCTAAATTCTCTCTCTAAATTCTCTCTGATTTTTTCTCTAAGAACTGTATAATAACACAGTTTCTTCACATGGTATCAGAGCTTTGTGCTTGATTCCTTGAAAATTCTTACGTTTTCCGCAAAATTGATCTAGTTATTGATCATTTCTTCTTCTTTGATCCAATTTCTGATCATTTTTTCTCAAATTTCTGTTTTCTGTTATTTTTCTCAAAATGAGTGCAGAAAATCAACCTGATTCAAATTCTGCAAACCATAATTCAGCGAATAATGCTGTAAATTGTAATGATCCATACTTCATTTCAAATGGAGATAGTAGTACGCAAAATCTTGGAATACAACTCTTTAATGGAGATAACTACGTTAATTGGAGTAGAGCTGTAATTTTAGCTCTTGGAGCTAAGAACAAAGTGTTTTATTGACGGAACACTCAAGAAACCTGCTGAAACTTCTGCAGATTGCCAAAAATGGATCAGAAATGACTATTTGGTCACTTCTTGGATTCTGCGATCCATGGAACCTATTCTTAGTGAGAGCTTTGCTTTTGCTACTACTGCTCACAACATTTGGGAAGAAATCAAGGAGAGGTATGGAAGATCTAATGCACCTCTTCTATTTGATCTTTACAAAAGTCTTTCAACCTGTTGAACAAGGATCTTTATCAATTCTTTGCTTATTACACAAAATTGAAGAAAGTATGGGATGAGATTCAAGTGTTTGATGAAGTTCCTTCTTGTACTTGTGGTGCTATGCAATCCTGTTCTTGCAATCTGCTTAAAAGAGTTCTTGAGGCTGATCAACTCAAGAAACTCATTCAGTTTCTTGCTGGTTTAAATCTGAAATATGATCAAGCAAAATTGAACATATTAAGTATGGATCCTCTTCCTGGAGTTCTTAAAGCCTATCACATATTACAGCAAATTGAACGCCAAAATTCTATTTCACAAGAGAAAACCGAAATTAGTGCTCTAATGAGTACTAAACAACCTTATTTCAAACCTTTTCCTTCTCATGGAAATCGAAGAAAGATTTTAAGAGAATCGTGTCGATAAATCGGACAAATTACGTGACTATTGCAAGTTTAAAGGTCACACTAGAGATCGGTGCTTCCGGCTTCATGGTGAACTTGATCGGTTTGTTGCTCTTAAGAAGAAGAATCATCGGAATTCTCACAAAATGGCTGCAAATGTTATTGAATCAACTACAACGGTTGGCAATACTCCTCTTGATTGTATTGATGACTCTTCTTTCAATGAGTCTTCATCCTCTTCTTCTGTCAATCAAGAAATGATTGAAGCGGTTTTTCAAGGAGTTATGAAGATGATGCAACGAAATAACAATTCTCAAGTGAATTTTCTTTGGTATGATTTCTCGTTTCTAATGCTACATCCTTGCATAAGATTTTTGATTCTCAATCATGGATTATTGATACTGGAGCCGTTGATCATATGGCTTCCAATCTGGCTTTGTTTACTTCTCTTCAAAGTCTTAAAACTCCTATAAAAGTTGGTCTACCTGATGGCAGTGCTAAATATATATCTCAAGTTGGTACAGGTGCGGCTTACTTCGGACATTGTGCTTCACAATGTTTTATATGTTCCGAGTTCAATCACAATTTGCTTTACGTAGGCGGTGCTTGATCAACATAAACCGAATGCTCATTTTCAGCCTACTTCTTGTTCTTTTCGGGACCTTACAACTAATAAAGTAAGGGCTATTGGGAAAGACAAGTTTGATTATACAAATTCGATGGAGCCAAGTATTACTAGTTACGTTAATTCGATTCTCATGTTTTTAAACATGTTTCTAATAATGTACGAGTTGAATAAGGTTGTCTCTTATTCCTTGTTACATGCTAGACTTGGTCATATTTCTCCTAGTAAAATGAAACATTTATGTGTTTCAATTGATATACCCGAGGATGCTCCTCACTGTGAACCTTGTATTTTTGCAAAACATCATAAACTTCCTTTCAATAATTCTACCTCTAGAGCTGCTGCTATTTTTGAGTTAATACATATTGATCTATGGGGTAAATACAGCATTCCTTCTCTGTCTGGAGCACAGTATTTCCTCACTATCCTAGATGATTATTCTAGGACAACTTGGACTCATTTGCTTAGTACTAAAGATCAAGTTGCTTATATTGTTATCGCTTTTTTGGCTTATGTTGAAACTCGTTCACAACTAAAGTCAAAAATATTAGAAGTGATAATGGTAGTGAAATTGTCACTACTCAATGCACTTCACTTTTTGCTTCTAAGGGCATTATACATCGAAAAGTCTTCTCGGTATACCTCGGCAAAATGGCGAGTAGAACGCAAGCATAGGCATTTGCTTGAAGTGGCTAGAGCTTTGAAAATTCATGCTGGTCTTCCTGATATTTTTTGGGGTGATTGTCTGTTGTCTGCTACCTATTTGATCAATCTTCTACCTAGTTCAGTTCTGAAATGGAAAACACCTTATGAATTGTTGCTTAATAAAGTTCCAGATTACTCTCATTTAAGGGTCATTGGTTGCTTGTGCTACCCTTCTTACAAGTCAAATGATAAATTTCAACCTAGAGCTAAGAAGTGCCTTCTTTTGGGCTATCCCTATGCTCAAAAGGGTTATAAACTCTATGACATGGATACACATAAAGTTATTCTCAGTAGAGATGTCATTTTTGTTGAATTTCACTTTCCTTACAAACAAACTTCATCTACTTCTTCTTCTCCTGTTTCTTTACCTCCTTCTATTACTCTTAAAACACATTCTGATCATTTACCTATTTCTATTCCTCAGTTTTTCACACCTAATATGCCGTCATCTTTTGATTACACAAATTCTGCTACAGAACACATTGGTTCTGTTTCTACACCTTCTTCTAATCCTACTCCTACAAACAACACTCCTATTTCTTCTTCTTCCACTATACCTTCATCTCTTACTTCTCCTATTTCTTCTCCTATATTTCCACCTCTTAGAAGATCTACCAGGTCTATTATTTTACCTTCTAAATACAATGATTACATTTTACCAACCTCATCTCATTCTACTTCTTTTTCTGTTTTTTCTGAACCATCTCTCTCTCACTTAAGTAGTACTTATCTAGCTAGTTTACATAATGTTCTCACCTTTCCTGAACCCTCTCATTATAACCAAGCCAAAAATGATCCTGGTTGGATTACAGCAATGCAAAAAGAGATTGATGCACTTGAACAGAATCAAACTTGGGAATTAACTTCCCTCCCTCCAGGTAAAACAGCTATAGGCTGTAAATGGGTTTTTAAAACCAAGTTTAGACCAGATGGGTCTGTTGAAAGACTTAAAGCTCGTTTAGTAGCTCGAGGAGATAAGCAGATACATGGCAAAGATTTTAAACATACTTTTAGCCCAGTTGCTAAGTTTACTACAGTCAGAATTCTTATTGCTCTTGCTGCTACTCATGGCTGGTTTTTGCATCAAGTTGATATCAATAATGCATTTTTGCATGGTTATGTGGATGAAGAATTATATATGCAGCCTCCACCTGGTTATTCTAAAGCCTCTCCTGGTCTTGTTTGCAAGTTGAAGAGATCTCTATATGGTCTAAGACAAGCTGCCAGACAATGGAATTTTGAGCTGACAAAATTTCTTCTATCATATGGTTTTATTCAATCTAAGCAGGATTATTCCATGTTTACTAAAGTAGATGGGGCTGATTTTACAGTTCTTGTTGCTTATGTGGATGATCTTCTTATTACTGGTTCTAATCTCACTCTTATTACTTCTTTAAAAGCTGCTTTACATCAGGCTTTTACTATTAAGGATCTAGGTGATCTCACTTATTTCCTTGGCATTGAAGTTCTCAGAAATGAAGATGGTATTTCTCTTAATCAGAGAAAGTATATCTTGGATATGTTGCAAGATACTCACATGATTGATTGCAAATCAGTTGGTTTTCCTCTTCCTAAAGGTACTAAATTGAATTCTGAAGATGGTGACAGAATTTCAGATCCTGAAATTTACAGAAAACTTGTGGGAAAACTTCTTTATCTCAACATGACTAGGCCAGACATTTCATATGTGGTGCAACAGCTTAGTCAATTTCTAAGTGATCCTAGATCTCCTCATCTCTCTGCTGCTATGCATGTCCTCAGATATTTGAAGGGCACTATTAACCTTGGTCTTTTTTACTCTTCTCACAATCATCTCACTCTTTACGCTACGGTGATGCGATTGGGGCAATTGTCCTTTTTCTGCTTGTTCTCTCACAGGTTATTGTGTTTTCTTGGGTTCCTCTCTCATTTCTTGGAAAACTAAGAAGCAAAAAACGGTTTCCAAGAGCTCTACTGAAGCAGAATATCGTAGCATGAGTCACACTACAAGTGAAGTCGGTTTGGATTGATGCTTTGTTGCAAGATCTTCAAGTCCATGTTTCTAAGCCTATTAATTTATTTTGTGATAATACAGCAGCTCAGCACATTGCTGAAAATCCAATCTTTCATGAAAGGACAAAACATTTGAAGGTTGATTGTCATTATGTTAGAGATCACTACATGGATGGTTTTCTTAATCTTCATCATGTAACGTCTTCATTACAGCTAGCTGATCTCATGACAAAGCCTCTTGGTACTGATCAAGCCAACTTCTTATCTCTCAAGCTTGGTCTTGTCTCTCGACCTCCCAAGTCCGGCTTGAAAGGGGTGTAAAGAGAATGATATCATCAATCGGCATGATTCATCATCTTAGATATTTATAAGTCACGTGTTCTAAGTTTGTTAGAGCTAGTTTTAATTACGTTAGTAATTACGTTAGCTAGCTTCCTCTACAAGCTTCGTGTCTTGTATATAATGCTGCTTGTAAGAAGAATACAACATAATAATACAATCTAATTTTGCTCTTCTAAATTCTCTCTCTAAATTCTCTCTGATTTTCTCTCTAAGAACTGTATAATAACACAGTTTCTTCACATAATGATAATAATAATTAAAAATAATAATAATAATAATGATAATAATTATAATAATAATAATAATTATTATTATTAATATTATTAATTTTGATAATAATAATAATTATTAAATAATAATACTAATACTAATAATAATACTAATACTAATAATAATAATTAGTAATAATAATAACTAGTAATAATAATAATAATAAATATTAATATTAATTATAATAATAATTAGTAATAATAATAATATTAATTAATAATAACAATAATAAATAGTATAATAATAATTAATAATATAATTATTATAATTATAATAATATTAATAATTTTAATAATTATTATTATTATAAATAATAATTTAATAATAATTGATAATAATAATATTAGTAATTAATAATAGTAATAATAATTAATAATAATAATAACAACAATAATAATAATAATAACAATAATAATAATGATGATGATAATAATAATAATAATAATTACTATTATTATTATTATATATGAATAATGTTATAATAATTAATAATAATAATAATAATAATTATTATTATTATTATTATTATATATGAATAATGTTATAATAATTAATAATGTAATAATGATAATATTAATAATAATAATTAATAATAATAATAAATGACAATAATAATAATAATAATAATAATAACAATAATAATAATAATAATAATAATAATAATAACTGAACTGAAGTGAACTGAACTGAAAATAAGTCCAAAAGAACAGGGCCTAAACAAAATTTCAGACAATCGTGGCTAAGGAAAAAAGAAACGGTTTTTTCACCATAAACCCATGACAAATTAAAAAATTCACCATATATACCCTCAATGTGTCAAATATTCACCATATACTCTTAGGGGTGTTCATTACCGGGTATCCGGCTTTTCGAGTACCCGGATATGCGGGTAGTTGGAAAGGCGGCCCATGACCCGACCCGTGAAAATCGGGTACCCGCTAACCGGGTACTCAATTTTTTCAGGTCGGGTCACAGGGTACCCGACTATGTATGCTTTATTTTTTTGAGCAGTTTCTATTCCTCCATAATATCTAGGAAATTACTCTAATACTACTAGTATTAGCATAAAATCTTGGTCTCTGCTTTCACACTCCGCTAATCTCAAATTTCACTCTCTCTCTTAACAGTTAACAACTCCTTCCCCTCCCAGTTCGCAGCATGAGAATGTAACTCAATACATAAATTAAAGATCTGCATAATTTTGGAAGCCAAAAATCATATTCAAATCCCACTAACATTTGCTTAATTCTCCAAACTTACAAAAGAACTGAAGTGAAATAGTAGCATGAGAATGAAATAAATTTGTCTCTCTAAAAGTCTCCCTCGTTTGTTATGATTGAAGTATGCGGCTGATGTTGTTGTTTGCTATGTATGCATAATGATGTTCTCTGAATTTCCTTTGATTCATAAAGCTATGAAATAAAAGCTTCAAATTATTAAAAAAAAAAACTGAAGTGAAATAGCAGCAAGAATGGCCGAGTGAGTATCTCTTCTTCTTCTGTAAGATTGAAGATTTATTGGAGACTGAAAATTGAGAACAGTGAAGAAAATATTCACAATTCAGTGAGTGAAATGGTTTAAGTTCGTAAAAGAAAAGAGTCTTTTCCGGGTATCCGGTTGGCAAAAGAAATCGGCCCGTGACCCGGCCCGACTTTTCCGGGTCGGGTACCATACAAACTTTAAAAAAATTACCCAGTTTTTTCGTAGCGGGTCGGCGGGTGCGGGTAGGGGTGTTAACGAGCCGAACCGAGACCGAACATGTACAGGCTCGGCTCGGCTCGAGAATGATTGAGGATCGGCTCGGCTCGAGCTCGAAGCTCGTCGAGCCTCCAATATTTGGGCTCGGCTCGAGCTCGAGAGGACAAAGTCCAAGCTCGGCTCGAGGCTCGGCTCGAAACTTGGCTCGAAAAAGTTGGGCTTAGGCCCAAGCGATTAGGCCCAAGTCAATATCTAAAGCTTCACTTAGGCGGTAGGCCCAACCGTATTGGCCAAGTATGCCCAAGAAAGTAGTTGAGCTTGTTCACTCAAGCACCATATGCTTTTATAACTTGGTTTCCCTCTTAGCATTGCTAAGATTTCAATGTGGGACTCCATGGTTTGTTGAAGAAAAACAAATTCATCCTACCCATGCTTTTATAACTTGGTTTCCCTCTTAGCATTGCTAAGTTTTCAATGTGGGACTCCATGTTTTGTTTAACTCATCCTACCCATGTTTTTATAACTTGGTTTCCCTCTTAGCATTGCTAAAATTTCAATGTGGGACTCCACCTTTTGTTTAAGAAAAAAACTCACTCTACATATTCTTTTATAACTTGGTTTCCCTCTTGACTTCACTAAAGTTTCAATGTGGGACTTCATGTTTTATTTAAAAACTTCCAACCTTGTAACAACAAGACTCTAAGTGCATTTAAATATTCAATTATTAAATAGTTTAATTATTAAATAATCAAATATTTTAATATATACTTCATTCCTTTTGTGAAGAAAATGGAGTATAAAGTTTGTTTTCCAACCAAGGAGGTACGAAATCAAACTCTAAGTTGAGGTAAGGAGTAATAGCTATTTGTAAAGAAAATAAGATTGGTGCTTGTTTTCTTAACCAATGTGGGACTTTAGTGCCTAGTGGAGTACTATTTAAGGTCCAAGTTGGATTACATATTAAAATATAAATAGTAATGTAAATTTTATCGAACGTGTTTGCGAGCTTTCGAGCCGAACTCTATTAGGCTCAGGCTCGGCTCGTTAAGGTCTCGAGCCGATCCCGAACTCGAATCGAGCCCCTCCGAGCCGAGCTTTGACCGAGCTTTGACCGAGCCGAATCCGAATAGTTTGCGAGCCGTCCTGGCTCGTTAGCACCCCTAGGTGCGGGTCAACGGGCCGGGTCAAGCGGCCGGGTTTTTCTGAGCACCCCTATATACTCTTGAGTTTTCGAAAAAGTTCACCATATGCCTTTTTCCTAACGGACGTTAACTCGCCGTTTGCCATTATTTACGACTTTGCCACTATTAGGAAAAAGGCAAACTGCGACTTAACGTCCATTAGGAAAAAGGGTAGTTGGTGCACATTTTTAAAGACTCAGGGGTATATGGTGAATATCTAAAATATTAGGGGTATATGGTGAATTTTCCAATTTGTCAGGCGTATATGGTGAAAAAATCGAAAAAGAAATTCAGGCCATATCAACGATTTAAATTAACCTATCAATTGAATTTCATACCGCTCCAATTTTGCTTACAAAGGGTGGTCAATGTTACCATTTTGCTTGGGTTTGACCATTGAAGCATTAAAAGTTTCTCTCTCTAAAAATCGAGAGTTTCTCTCACTTCAAAGTGAGTTTTCTTTTCTCTAGTGTTGAAGCGTGAGGTCTCCTGTCCACAAAAATAAACCCTTAGTTTTCTAATCCAAAAATCTTCATTGCATGCAAATCTCGTTTTCCTAAAAAGTTTCTGAAAAAACCTTTCCTATCTCTCCACTCCCCTCCAATTTCGCATATCGATCTCTGCACCTAAAACCTTAATCTTCTTGGAAAATTAGCAGCAGCAAATGGGTTGCATGCATTCACCCAAAAGGTTATTCTTTACACTTGGCATTTCAGTCTCCTCATATACGTTCTAGGGTTGCATTTATATCTTCCTCTTCCTCTTTTCTTCTTCAACATTAACTTCAGTCATAATGCATTAACTTTAAGCATTTACTCCTTTCAACTCCCTCTTCTCCTCATAATGTCTCAATCTAATGAATTCCGAAATTTTCGCATGGGGGCTTTAGTTACCCCACCACCTCCTTCAGAAAATGTATCCTCTATAAATTGGGGAATGTCGGCTATTGGTATGTTCTTTGGGCCAAATCCACCTCACCTTCATCTGGTCCAGGGGTTAATAAATTCTCAGTGGTCCAAGCGTGGGTCAATTGAAGTGCAAAGGACAGGCAACTATTTCATATTTTCGTGTTCTCAAAGAGCTGACTTAGAAGCTCTGTTACAGCAGTTTACGGCCATAATAGATGGACGAATTATCACTTTTCGTCGTTGCCATTGGTTAGTGGTTCCTCAAACCATTGATTTCTCTTCTGCTCGTATGTGGGTTCGGGTTTCTGGTCTGCCTTTAGGCTATCTCTCTTCTGCATGGGTTTGGCAAGCGCTTCATCATGTAGGCTTTATTGAAGAAGTGTAAGCAGATTCGTCTCCTCTTCCAGCTGAACCGGAGATCAGAGCTAAGATGCTGGTGGATCTATCACGTCCTCTAATTCCAGGTTTTTTCTTACCTCTATATGATTCCCAAGTTATATGGGTTTATTTTCGTTATGAAGGGGTTTTTAGATTCTGTAAGAAATGCGGGTGTGTTGGGCATTACACAAATGCATGTAGGATCTCGGATTACGAGGTTCATCGGCGGATTCGTAGTCGTGTGGCAGACATGGACACAACGGGATCCGTGTTTTGTATGGCCCGATGAACTTAGCCTATTATACAAACCGCATTGAAGTACTGCCGGATATATTCCAATATCGGAATACTTGTGTCAACCTTTATCAACCAATAGAAAATGATGACCCTCCTCTCCGTCGTCGTTTCCCTGCCTCGAGTGATGATCAATCTTAAGATGGTGATGATGAGAACTTTGATGATTTTAGGTTTGACCAGCCTCATCCCATAGTAGAAGACGAGGAATTTTACTCGGGAGAGGAGGACTTCCTTGACAATACAGAAAATATCGACCCCAATAGTAACATGCAACATCAAAACACTCTTCCCAATGATGTTTCTGATGAAGATCAAGTCCGTCAGACTCCAGGTACTCGCTTTGGCCTTTCTACTGATCCATATGCTGAGTTCTTTCCTTCTTCTAGATCTGCTATGCATGCGAGTCATCAGGGTATTCCTGCTCCAATCTCAACTCAATCAGTGTGGGTGCATGTTGAGGACTCGTCGAGAGTCACAACTCATCCATCTCTCTTTGAAACCATTGGTATTACTGAATGGGCTAGAACCACTCATGCAAGAAATGATATTGATGATGGTTCTTCTGAAGAGCGGAACAGGCATCAAAATGAAAGTTCAGGATTGTTACAAGATTTACTTCCTAATCTCTTTGAGAATTGAGTGCAAGCTAATCTGAATCCCACTCTTTTTATTCCATACCCTATTCGAGCTGAAGATGATGTGGTTCAACCATCCTCTATTGTTCCTAATGCGGGACTTATTGGTCAAGCAGGCCTTAGGCTTAGGCGTTTTATTGATTCTCGCGCTGCTAATTCTAGAGTTCATCCTCAGATGATCACTGAATCTCCAACTTCCCACTTTTCGAATGTGGCTAACCAACTCTTCCTCTGCTGCTGCTGATTCTCAAGAGCAAGACCCCCCCCCCCATTCTCCCCAATCACCAATGGTAAATAGTTTCCATGGTGTCAGAAATGTTCAAGTCTCTTCGATTTCCTGACCGAGGAAAAGATTACAACCTCAGATCCATCGTAGTTTTTCGAAAGGTCAAATCCCCGCCCCAAGTCTTCACCCTCAGTATGTGGAAAATGACTGGGCTTTAAAGTGGAGAAAATTAAAGTGGGAGTCGTGGGAAAGGAAGGAAGGATTCAACTTTTGGATAACTCTAAGAATGGTAAGAAATTCATTACAAAGGCTCTTACCGATGTGGCAATGGTTGATGATATGGGAGTGGAAGCGGGAGAAGAAATCACTTCTAAATTATCTATGAAACGAGTGCACCCTCAAGCCTCTTCTCTTCTTTGCTAAACGTGTTAAAGTTGATCAACCTTCAACTAGTCATGATCCTAGGTGTATTCGAAACAAATGATGCAATGTAAGTTCACTTTTCTCTAGTCCTTTCCTTAGCTCAAATGCAAGGTGATGAAGCTGGCCTATCACAGCTTCCAAGCAATATATGAAGATGATCAGTTGGAATGCAAGAGGTATAAAAGATGACAATTCTCTTGCATCTTCGTACGTTCGTTGGTTAATTGCATGTCATCATCCTAAAATCTTATTTTTGTCAGAAACTAAAAACTCTGTTAATGATGTTATGGTTGTTTTAAACTCCACTCGTCCTAATTTTGTATGTGGTGTGGACGCTAATGGTTTAAGTGGTGGTTGAATAGTGTTAAGTTAGTCTAGTAGCCTGATTTCTTGTGTTGGTTCATCCTCAAATTTTGTACTTTGTAAGATTGAGGAACCAGATAGCTCCTGCTGGTATGTTTGTTGTGTGTATGGAGCTCCTGTTGTAGAGGCAAGGCCTCAAGTATGGAATGAAATAAGTAATCTAGCGTATGATGTGGAGCACTATGTTTTGCTTAGTGATGTCAACCAAGTGGAATTCTATGAGGACAAATTAGGTGGTTCTCATCACATTAGGGGATGGGAAGTGTTCATGAATTGGAGATTGCAACTTCCCTACATCTCTATTCCCTACATTGGACCAAGATACACACACTAGTAGAATAATTGCTTATTGCTGCGGTCATTAAGTGGCCTATTGCGGCGGTTTTGGCCGCGCAGCAATTCAGGGCGCAGCAATAAGTAATTAACCTATTGCTGCGGTTTTTAACCGCAGCAATATGCCAACTTATTGCTGCGGTTTCTTACTAAAACCGCAGCAATAGGATTTTTTTTATATTAAAAAAATATGTATATTGCTGCGATTTCTTCCCAAAACCGCAGCAATAGGTATTTTTTTATATTAAAAAAAACAGGTCTATTGCTGCTGTTTCTTCCCAAAACCGCAACAATAGGTGCACCTTTTTAAAAAAAAAAAAATTGAAATTTAAAAGTTCATACTATTTTCAGTGTTATAAACTTATGATGCAACTAAAACCAAAAGCAACCAAAACGAACTAGTACAACACTCATGCATTGAGTAAAAAATCAAAAACAATGAAAATAAAAAAAATACAATATTTGAAAGATGAAATAAAAAAAATTAAATAACCTAATGA
Organism: Beta corolliflora; assembly: GCA_947648045.1. Taxonomy (NCBI): domain Eukaryota; kingdom Viridiplantae; phylum Streptophyta; class Magnoliopsida; order Caryophyllales; family Amaranthaceae; genus Beta; species Beta corolliflora. Next base: position 163,515 of record CANSZD010001634.1, on the reverse strand, counting down.
GGAAATGAAACTACAACTAAAGAAAAAAGTGAAACTAATTACATACAAAAATGAAAAAAAAAACTATTAACATTCACGAATTCAGATCCACATTCAAAACCAAATCAAAAAATTCACCGGAAACTCACGGATAGACGAACGAAGTAGACGAACCACTCGTGGTTTACCCGCCGGAAACTCGCCGGAAAATCGCGAGAAAATCGTCACACAAGTTGAAGGATCTTGATAAACTAATAACCATAGAACTGAAAATCATAAAACAAAATTCAGATCTGAAAATCAGAAAACAAAAATTTAGATTTGAAAATGAAAACTCGTAAAAAATAAGAACGAAATTCGAACCTGTGGAAAACTCGTCTTCAGAGTGAATGGGAGAGAAGGAGTGAGTGTGAGAGCGAAGAACTCGACGGCGGCGCGTGAGAGAGGCGACTGAGAGGGATGGAGAATGAGGCGAGGGCGACGGCGAGGGGTGCTATTCTGACGACGACGGTGATGGAGAGACGACGGTGACTGTCAGTTGTGATTTGAAGAGAGACGACGGTGAGGTAGGAGACGACAGGTGAGGTGAGGTAGGAGACGAGGTGAGAAGCGGAGAGGCGAGTGAAGTGAGAGCACGGTGAGGTCGGCGAGAATGAGAGAGAAAAGACTGGAGAGGCCGAATGAATGAGAGAGAGGGAGTTAGGAGTGTGTGAGATGTGAGAGGGAGAAATAAGACTGGAGGGAGGCGCCCAACTTATGTTAGATTTAGGGTTTCGTTGTTATTGCTGCGGTTTATTTAAAAAACCGCAGCAATAGATTAAAATATTAATATTTTAATCTATTGCCGCGGTTTTTTAAATAAACCGCAAAGAATATATTTTGGTCAAATTGGTCAAACAATTTTGAAAATCTCCCGTTGACATCTATTCTTGCGGTTTTCGGTAGAAACCGCAAAGAATATGGTTGGTCAAATAGTCAACTTTTTTCAAAAAATTTCCGTTGGAACTATATTGCTGCGGTTTTCAGTAGAAACCGCAGCAATATGGTTATTTATATTTTACCTTTTCTTTTTAGGTGATATATTGCTGCGTATGGGTAAAACCGCAGCAATACCACCGCAGCAATAAGCATTTATTCTACTAGTGACATGGTCTAATAAACAACTTCCTCCAAATCTTATTATGGAAAGATTAGATCGGGTTTATGTGTCTCAAGGGTGGCATTCAAAGTTCAACAACCATATAGTAATGCATGAGCCAATTATTTGTTGAGACCATTCTGCGATTATTTACAGTTTTCATAATAGTAGTAATCACTCAAACCGCCTAGACCAACTGGGAAATTGGTGTTTGTCTATTCCTGAGATTATTAGTATTGTCAAACTCTCCTGGCAAAGTAACCATGCGGGGTCTCCAATGTTTACTACCTGTCGTAAACTTCAAATTATCAAATTCAAATGTCAACAATGGTGTCTCTCCCATAAGAAGTTTCAAGGTCTAAATTGGAAGTCTATATGTAATGAGCTGGGTAATATTGGTAGAGAAGTAACCTCAATTGCTACCGGTGCAATTTACTTAGCTTGCAAACTATTCAAAGAACTCTACCCTCTATGGTCATAATTGGTTTCCAATTTTGGAAACAAAGGATGAAAAATAATTGGTACATGATGGGAGACACTCCAGGACCTCTTTTATATTCTAAGGTTAAGCAAAGATGTTCGAAGAAAAATATAACTATGCTCCAAAATCCAGAAGGGGTGTGGTTGGCAGATGAAGCTAGTATAGAAAATCATATCAAGGAATTTTTTCAAGATATCTACAACTCACCTATCACTATTGGCTCAGATGAAGAAACAGATCTAGTTCTAAGAGAGCTGGACCTTCCTCAGGTGATAACGTCGGATGTTTCCATGCTTATTGCTCCTTTTGAGGCAGATGAAATTAAACTGACCATGTTTTCCATCGGGGATGATAAATCACCCGGGCACGATGCAATCACTACCAAATTTTTAAATCCCATTGGAATACGGTTCGGAATGGCATTGTGCAAGCGATTGATCTTTCTTCAATTACGGTTTTTGCTACGTGAATGGAACCATACTCTTCTAGTTATGCTACAAAAAGTTTCTCGCCCAACTCAAGCTTCTCATATACGTCCAATTAGTTTATGCAACACTATCTACAAGTGCATTGCCAAATGTTTATCTATTCGCTTAAAGAAGGTCCTTCCTTATCTTATTGATGACTATCAACACGCTTTCGTTCCTGGTAGAAGTATGGTAGACAACATCCTCTTATCTCATGAGCTTACCCAAGTTATAAATCAAAAAAAGAAGGGTACTATCTCCTATGCAGCTATTAAATCGGACATGAATAAAGCCTACGACAGAGTTCACTGGAATTTCATCTTAAAGGTGCTTCAAGCTTTTGGGTTTCCTCCTGAATGGCGTATTTGGATTGGGCAATGCATTTCTACAGTATCTTTTAGGATACTTATGAATGAAGATATTTTAGAATCCTTCAACCCTAAATGTGGTTTAAGACAAGGTGTCCCGATTTCACCCTATCTTTTCTTATTCTACATGGATATTTTTTCGAGAATGTTGAACTTAGCAGAGGATTTAAAATTGTTTAAAGGAATTAAGGTGGCGAGAAGAAGCCCTTCTATCTCTCACCTTTTTTTCACAGATGATGCACTACTCTTTTTCAACTCTTCCCTTCAAGCTTGTAATAACATCAAGTTGGTAACAAACAGATTTTGTAAGTGTTATGGCCAACAGCTCAATCTGCAAAAATCTTTTATCAAGTTTAGCCCTAAGACCTCAGATCAAAACCAAATTCTTTTTAAACAAATTTTCCAAATACCTTCTTCTCCTTCTTTAGGTGTGCATCTGAGTGTTCCTATAGATATTCCTAGTCCTAAATTAAAGTTCAAGCCTTCCAATTTCTAATCGACAAAATAGCAAAAAAAATACAAAACTGGAACCATTTGCTCCTTTCTCAAGCTACAAAAATCACTCTTTTGAATACTATAATAGTGGCTATGATCTCGCATATCTTAGCTGCTATGCCTATCCCTTTAACCCCAACAAAAAAGATTGACTCCCTCATGATGTCCTTCCTCTGGGGTAAAGGGGGCAGTAAAGGTATCCATTGGGTTAAAAAGAATTGGGTTTTTTACATGTTGTATACCCTTGTATTTTTTCACTTTTACATTGTATCTGCACCTTTTAAAAATTCCACACGCGCCCTCAAACTTACCTTTTTTAATGCACAACGGCCTACCGCTGATTATACGTCATTAATTTCGTCTACTTTTTATAATCCAATGGAACTAATTTAATTTGTGAATATTCCCTCCAAGCGTTAAACTATGTATAAGTTAAATTAGTTCCAATAAATTAAAAAATTAAACGAAATTAATGACATATAATCAGCGGTTGGGGCATCGTGTATTTAATAAGGTAACCTTGAGGTACCGTGTGGAATTTTTAAAAGTCGGGTAACAACGTAAATGGAATAAACACAAGGGTATAACGTAAAAAACCCAAAAGAATTTAACTATGTTGCCAAAGGGCATGGGTGGTCTAGGGGTACGTTCTATTTCCTTGATGAATCAAGCCCTCCTGATGAAAACTGCTTGGAAAGTTTACCATAACCCTACTTCTATGTTAGCTAAAGTCCTGAATTTGAATCAAGACCCTCGTAGGGTAGTTGGTTCTCAGTCTAAGAAAAGTGGCAATAAATCTTGGGGTTGGAAAGACATTAGCAATGCTCGGCTACGATTGTTTAATGGTTGTGCTTGGAAAATAGGAAATGGTTCGTCTATTAAGGCTTTCTCCCACAAATAGCTGAATAATTCTATTCCCGTTGCTTCCCCTCTTACAACTCTTCGACATATTACCACAGCAAAGGTTAGTGATTTTATAGATTCCTCAAATTGTTCATGGAAGTCTTCTATGGTTCGTCAATGTTTTGAATTCAAACATGCGCAAGAAATTCTTGGTATGGAGCTTCCGTCGTCCTTAGAGGAGCAAGATTTTATAGACTGGGTTAATCAAGCGTCGGGTGTCTACACCACGAAATCGGGGTACACTTTTCTCTTATCTGATTCTAATCCGACTGTCATACAGCAAGATCAACAAAGAATCTTCAAAATTCTTTGGCACTTACCTATTCTTCCGAAATGGAAGTTCTTTATATGGAAACTGCTTTATGATCGTCTTCCAACTCGAGAACAATTAAGCAAAAGAAACCTTTCCCCAAATGCAAACTGCGACCTTTGCTTTTCAAGTCTAGAAACAGCAAACCATCTTTTTAGAAGTTGTCCTATTGCGCAAGTGGTGTGGAGACATTTTCCGATTATTATTCAAAGTACTAGTAATACCCTGGTCTCTTTCAGTGACTGGGTTATTCAACATATCCTGCTATTTTATAGCAGGGATGGGCAATCGAGTATTCGTATCCATCGTTTTATCTCGATTTTTTGGTCATTATCGTAACGAGAGAATCTTCAAAAACTCTATTAGGAACCCTGCTGGGATTGTAGCTAGAGTTCATGTTATCCATCGTTATCACCTTGATGTTTCTCCTGTGTCAGGCTCTCTGGATCTTCGTTTTCTTCACCCCCCTGAAGCAGGTCCAAGTTATCCTCCTGGGTTCCTTTCTGCTAATCTGGGTCAACAAAAGGTTGGCAGCCCACAGCATACGATACAAATTGACGGTGCTTGGTATAAAAAATCCAAGAAAATGGGAATAGCTTGGGTTTTAAATGGGCATAATCCTCCTGGTTTGAAAGGGGGAGGATCCTTTGGTCGGGAAAATAATGCTCTTCAATCTGAAGCGCAAGCTTGCCTCCAGAGTTTGAACTGGGCTGCTACCATGCAACTTTCCAGGGTCCTAATTTTGACAGACTCTTCGAACCTGGTTTATATGTTACATGGATCTCAACTTGCGCCTGTTTCCCTTCATTGGACGATGAAAACCATCAAGCATAGGGCTATGAATTTTGGGTGGTGCATGATCCTGAAAGTTGATAGAGACCAAGTGGAAATTGCCCACAAAGTAGCTAATTTATGTGTGACTAATATGTCAGATTATGTGTTATAGTTCTAGGGTTTCCTCACTGTTAAAAAAAAAAGTTTATTGTAGTTTTGCATAATCAAAATGTCATACAATTGGTGACAAAAATACAATTTAGTTCTTTCTTTATTTTGTGGTACAAGACGTAAGCTATATAAGTTATATGTTTTTAATGCATGTTCAGGGTACGAGAATTACTGCAACATAATCTTATAACACAAGTATTAAGAAAACTAATATGACGAGAAGATAGATAAAAAGAGATAAAGTTTTATATGGTGAAAATATTGATCGCATATTATTTGTGATTGTAGATTCTAGCATAGAATAAAGTTTGATAGGATAAGTCTTTGGTGTAAGTTAGGGGTTGCGGCTCATGGTGAGAATTTGCTACGGATTTTTCTTCTCTTGGTTTTGATGAAGACTGCCAATTGAGTTTTGCCTCTACTTCTTGGTGGCTTTTATTTTTATTTTTTTTAACATCAACAAAATTTGCATTAATTAAAATCAGAATTACAAACTAAGGAAAGACCACATAAACGATAATCGGAAACTAACCACACACTAAAGTAAGCCTCATTGTTAGCTCTTACAAACCAGATAAGGTAAAAACAACTAAAACTGGTAAAAGCTACTTGCTATGGATGTCTTCGTTGTTCAATGGTTGTGATGATTTAGTAGTAACTCTGATGGTTGAGGTCGATAATCGCTTGTCCACAGTAGTGACAAATGAGAAGACACTTGAACTTCTTAGAGAGAAACAACCTTCATTAAAAGGGTAATATCATATCTGATGGAAGTGGTGGGAGGAACGGACTCTGTTCACGATCGGGGCAACTAACTACTAATAGCGAGATTTGCAACTCACTGCATGAGCAATTCCAATAACCTTCTGTCACGTGGAATTCTTGACTCGGGGTTCTTTGAAGAGTCACGTTCCTTTGTGACTCAATAATCTGTTGAGAGAGTATTTCAGGTTTCTCCTTTTGATAGGAGAACAACATTTGAGTTGACGCACTATAATTAGGAATGGCAGTGGGGCGGGTCAAATAGGAGGCCCGCCCCCCCCCCGCCCGCCCCGCATATTTATTATAAAAATTCAATCTATTTACTTATATTATTAATAATTTTATCTTGCAAAATATAAATATGTGGCTATGACGCGGGTATGAAGCGGGTGCGGTTTCCCATGCGGGTGGTGGGGCAGGGATGGGTTTAAATACGCACCTGCTGGGGCGGGGATGGGTCTGAAATTTTTCCCCGCAATGGGTGGTGGAGAGGGATTGGGATGAGAATTTTATGCGGGTGCGGGTGTGGAGGTACCATCCTCCGCACTCGCCCCGTCCAATTGCCTCCTTCAGATTTGATTTTCTCAAGGCAATGATAGTTATGATCATTGCCAAGCAAGAATGAGAGCTAATCATTGTTAGCTCACGGACAGACTTCCGATTTTCGAAATCGGAGAACAAACGGCCCATCCATGAACATCTTTCCCCTCCTTGTCTACGCTCACAAACGGTTAAATAAACAAATTAGGGAACCAAAAACATTGGTTCTCCACTTTCTTCTTCCATCTTCTCCGGTTCTAAGGTATTACCATTTTGGTCTCTCGCTTTAGAACCCTTTCCCTTATTCACCCTCAATATTGAGAATTTTTTTGGCTCAACATCAAGGTAGCCCACTCTTAATATCTTGGCAAGATCTTATTCTAGAGATTGGCAAGAGAAATTTACTATACCCAACATAGTTTTTTTTCATACTCGTTACTCAAATTATTCTTCACCACCACAGATTCCAAGAAACCTAAATATTCTACGTCTGCCAAATTGGACAACCATCCCTATCAATTGATAAAAACCTTCCAATGTCCAAACCTAGAGGTGGGCATGGGCCAAGCCGGCACGCGGGCCAGGCCGGCCCGGTTTTGGCACGGCCGACTCATTGTCCGCTACGTGGGGCGTGGGCATGCCACGATCAAGAAATTTTATTTCAGGCCCGGTCCGGCACGAGCTCGCCATTGCGTCCCGTGGGCCGGCCTGCGGGTCGAATTCCCATTCTATTTATTTTTTAGTCTAAAACTACTAAGAATAAAAAGAAAAATATAAAACACGGGCGAGACCCACAAGAAGCACGAGCCCGACCGCGATGCGTGGGCTTTAGCCGTGGACAAAATCTGGAAATTTCAGACCCGCTACTCACGGGCTGAGGCCCGGCCCGCCATTGCCTCAAGCCCGTGAACAGGCCCGGGTCATGCCCAGGTCTATCCATAACCAACCATGGAGAACAACTTCAACAACTCGAAAAAAAAGACTTCCTCCAACTATTAGCGAGATTACAGAGCATATTAAGAACGAAAACAATTTATTCAAACCTAACATAACTAAACAAAAACATAACATACTCGTGCAAACCTATCCAAACCAAAACCCTCGACCAAGCAGCACAGGCACCAGTGCACGGAGGGTTGTTGCCGCCTGCTTCCTCACTGGAATCGGCGGTAGGAAAGTGGACTCGGCCGAAGTGCAGTGCGACTATCGAGAACAAGAGACGTAAAACCAAATCCAAGGAACGAAATGAAAAAGGGAGGGGGTTGAGGGGCTCGACGACCACTGTGTATGAAGGCCAAGGCGGCTCGGCGGCTTTCGAGCCCCCTGGGAGGCTACTTTGGCGCTATGGTGTTCTTTTGGGAGTTTTGGGATGTTTCCTCCTATTGGGGGTTTCCTTCGTTGTGTGAGAATATATTGAAGTGGCATAACAAAAGGTGAATTTCATTGCTATTCCTCCATTTTAATAAAACAAGCTATAAGTGGCTTTATTATGGCCAGAATTGGGGAAAGAAAACATGCTTTGATCCGGGACTTTGTGTTACATGCAAGAGCTTCGAATCAAGTGGGAAAGAAAACAAGTGCCTAATTGTTTGTACACCGCACATCAATTTAGAATTAAAATTACTAAATTTAACCATATAATTCTATTTTTATATAGAAAAAAAAATCAAACGGGATCTTTAGATGTGGCAAAAATATTAATTTTTGAAATATCAACTTTTTAAATCCCAAGGGACACTAATATTCACTAATCAAAGTCATACGACATCTACGATAAATAATGACAACGAAAACAAATCTAAAAAAGTCAAACAAAAATCTTATCTAAAGGAACTAAGAACCCAATAGCATAATTTTGACAATTTGGTATATTCTAGATCTGCTGTCTCCATACAACTTTTCACGAGCGGAAGCGTCGTTTCATAAAGTTTAGAAGAAAACTCTTGTAGTGACTAAGCATATTGCAGATGAATAATTGATTACCTTTGTACAACCGCATAACAGACCATTTGTAAACCATTAATATCCATACTCTAAAAAGTCGGAGATCTTGAAAGTCCAACAAAAGGAGACAACCCACCAATGGATGGGACAAACAACTCCCATAAAGTGAGAAAAATAAATTAATTACTCGGTGCCAAAAATTAAACAGGTTATTGGGATTTTACCATCACCGAATTTGGTAGATGGAAGTGCCTAAAAAAGGAGGAGGCCTAGGTATTTCTTTCTAGAGAAAGGGAGGAGAGAGGCGCGGGTTTTTAAACATAGTCATGATCAAACATGTGTTTTGAAGCCCATGAAAGATCATATATATAAACAATTAGGAATGAAGGGAGTGTGAGTTATATGCACAATTTGAACCCACTAGAGAAGGAAGAGTTTGTCTAAATATGAATGATGATGCTTATTTGGGTCATCGAAAGGTCCAACTTATTATAGATTTCAGGGTGGTGGTTTGTGTTAGGAATAGGTATTGTAGGCGCTAACAAATCAAGCAATTGAAGTATAATATACGGAGCACTTGAAAAACTAAAGCAATAAAGAACACAAGAAGATTTAATGTGGAAACCCTTGAATAGGGAAAAAACACGAAACGCACTTGACTAGGACTTTAAATATGAGATGATGATACGAGGAGAATTCTCAATCTTTTCTGACTCTCTAACCTCTCTCTAGGGTTCTCACTAGTCACTCTAGATCTAAGAATAATATCTCACTTAAGGTATAATAAAATAACAACGACATCAATATATTTATATTAGGGAAAAAGCACAATCCTAGAAAACCTAGGAAAACCGAACAAGAGGAGAAAAGCACCCTTTGGGCGGCAAAACCCGCGGGCGCAGCCCCAATCCCGTGGGCTGGCAGCAACTTTGTTAGCTAGGCACGCCATACCCCGCTGGCGCGGGTTCCTAGCATGCGGGCTGCTGTAACTTCAAGTTCCCTTGTGTTCAATGCCTCGTGACTCCACGCATAGTCATATCTCATTGCAAGAAACAACACACACACATGGCACGACACTCCTTCATGAATCATCTTCAACACATTACATACCCAATAATTTGACTCATTTGGATCATATCACTCATTACTTCCACTAGAAATCATAAATATAAACTTAAGTAGTATAAAAGAAATTACAACATTGTGTTGAGTTCGGAGTCGAATTGGCGAGTCGTGTCATGATTTGCCACCTCAATAAGTAAAATAATAGCATCATTCAATTCTTCGGATTGAGACCTTATATGTAACCTAATATTCCTTGTTGTGTTCCACAATAGCTTTACGCTTCCATATATATTGAGAAAGGTCATCCACTAATAACGTAAGAGTATTGTTATTTGGTGAATTTCGGTTAATCAAACTTCTATCCCTAAATCTAATAATGGAAAATTTTCATAACTTTTACTATACGTGTGGTCCACACCTCTCCTATCTCTTTTTTGACCAACTAAAATTTAGCAAAATAAATATTTTCATATTTTAATTCTCCCTCCGTTTTCTTTTAATTGTTCTACACTTTACACTTTTCACGTATGCCAATGAAAACTTTGAGGACATATATCTTTAGTTTTGTATTTGTAAAAATATAAAAAGTACATATTAATAAAATACATGTTTAACACGTATCTAACAAGATCCCATACGACTATATTTTTATTCACATATAAATCACAAACGATGGTCAAAATGAAATTTGTGAATAGTGCAGAAATGTCAAATCATAACAATTAAAAAAATAGAGGTAGTACATATCTTTTCATTTCCCACGCCACTATAAAATAGATAGGGTGCACCATTCTCTCTCATTCATATTACAAAAGTACCCTATCTCCCCCCCCATTTCTTTTAGTTCTTTATATTTGACCTTTTTAGCGGCAAAAGAAGGTCAAAATATGAAGAATAAATAGGAGTGGAGGGAGTATCTCCTATCACGAAATATACTTTTTTGTAAAAGTATTTTATAAAAAAATCTCCATTGACTCCTATCATATCCCCTTTTTCAATCAACAATCTATCATATAAAAGCAATTACCTACCATAAGAAGTTAGAATGTGAAACATTAAGCATTAACTAACATTAATAACACCGATTAGTGCATGATTTTGTCATATATTCTAAATAAAAATCATTTTAGGAAATATATATTCATTATTTATTGTTGGACCTTAGAGTTGCAGGCATACATAAAACAAAAATATAATTAATCGAGTGCTTAACTACTTTTCCTACAATAAATACCCATTCTTGATCAAATCTCATTTAAATATAAGAAAGTTGACACTACGAGTCCCAATGATGGTTCGTATATTCCCAACTTTTCATTATCTCAAAGCGGTCTAAATTTGATGTGTCTCTTCCCAAAATAGTCCTTCGCCTTATTGAGCCTGCTAATGATTATTATTCATATGACACTCTTCCATCAGCCTTTTTTTATAAAAAAATAATTTAAGATGATGGAAGAATATATATCATAATCAACCAATTTGACAAGTCAAAATTAAGGCAAAGGAGCGATTCGGGAACGGACCCTTATCATGGTCACTCTTAAGTAATCAAAAGATGAGATCTTTCATAACAAATATTTTATAGTTGAAAGTTTGAGACTGATAGTGTCAATCTTTATTATAAAGATGAATATAGTGTAATATAAACATATTTTGTGTACTAATTGGTGCAACATATATGGAAATATACTAGTACAATAAATTTAGGTATGAATATGTCACAGTGAGAGGGAGATACATATATAATGCAATGTATTCAGTTATAGATGAGATTCAAAGAATGGTTTGCACTTTGCAGTATTAGCACATCATAACCTACGAGGAATAAATTCATAAAAGTAGTTCTATTTTGTGTAAAAGGGTATTTTAGAATAAATTAAATTGTATATAACAAGGGTATAGTATTCTAATAATATTAAGACTATGCTCTCTTCTCCTTGTTTTAGGAATTTATACTAAGTAGTATTTGATGTAGTTGGTAAGAGTTTCATATTATGATCTTGAGATCACATGTTAGTTTTTTTTGGGGTGTTATTTGCCTTACCTCCTCCGTCCTCACCCTAATTCCGCAGGGCCTAACCTGTAAAGTGATTTATGGTTATCAGATAGACAACACGTATTCTGGTAATGCAATATAGATGAACTCTTATGCCGATCTAAATTGAATATAATAATATATCATAAATTTACTTGTGAGAGGTTTCAATCTAGTAGGATGCATCTTCTTATTTATATATCTAAGAAATTTAGGAACCTAGCTACTACTTAATCTTGTTGTAATAATATAATATCATAATAGAGCAGAAAATTTGAAATAAGACCAGGCCTTCTTCTTTTTGGTTAGATGACTAAATATATTTAATTCCATATAGTAAATATTATGAAAATTAGATTTTTTGAAAAATACATGATAAGGCAATATAAGTATAACAAGACCCCACGTTCATCTAAAAAAATAATAAAAATAATTCATCGTGTGTTTTTGTCTTACTTAATAATTACCATAAAAAATATGGTCAAAATTAGTCATATTAGATCAAAATTGTTAATATTTAAAACAAACTAGACAAGATAGTGATATACTCAAAGGGCGTGTTCGACAACTGTATCTGTGAGAGTAGCTTTTAGCTGTGTTAGTAGCTATTAGTAGTTGGTGTGCAGCTTCAGTAAAAGAAGCTATCAAAATCGTTGTTTACAAATAACTAGTCAAAAACTCAAAGAAAACTTTAATATAAGATTTATATACCACTAGACACTAATTGTAGCTTTTGACAAACGCTACTAAAATACTATTTCTGCCACTAGAAGCTACTCATACCACTACTTAACCAAACATTCCTAATTTTGTTAATCAGTCAAAACACTAACAACTCGTTTGGTTAGTGGTACTAAATGGTGGTAATAGTAATGTTTTTTAGTGTAAATTTGTGAAGATATTTCCAAGTCAATATCCATGGTAATGAAACTTGATGCCAAAACATAGGTTTTCCTTCATAAATTTTCATTACCACTCAATACCACCTTTCCAAGTGGTAATGGATGGTAATGAAATTTTAGGAAGAAAATAGGTGTTTTGAGATAAAGTAGCATTACCATGGATGTTGACATTGAAGGAATATGTCCTTAGACATCCCGGCAATTACTAAATATAAATAGGAATAATATTATGAAGATAATAAAGTTAATTATTTTAGTAATCTTATTTTCTTGCTAGAGAATAAATACGATTAATAGGACAATAATGATTGGGCCTATAACTAAAATATATTAATCCTATGAGGTCACACATTGTAGCACAAGTTGGACAAAGCAATCCAAATCCATTTAGGATTAGGGTTGGGCCGGGCTAAAGGGGAATAGGAGGAGAATTAGTTCTCCTAACTAACCTATGACTCTTCTATTATATATAGGATATAATATTAGAGTTTAGGTGATCAAATCATTAATCAGTTTCTTTTCACAAGAGAGAGAATTGAAACCCAAATCTATTCCCTCTAGCCGGCGCCTATACCACCAAAAGCAAGGGATCTTTTCTCTTCCGTTCTAGCAGACGTTGGTGTTCAACTGGTGCTCGTGGGTCGATTAGAGGAGCAACACTTGGGGCTCTCGGATCTTCAAAGCTTGCATACAACAGGGAAATCACGCTACAAAGGTTTGATATTTAATCTCTATTGAATGATTCATGTGTCTGATTATGTTTGTGATCCTATGATAGATGTTAGGAAATTGTTTCCTGAAATTCCGCTATTTGCATCTATATATTCCTACAGTGGTATCAGTTTTGCCTAATTCATAATATTCATATGATCATATAATTGTATGCAAAGTTATTATTTTTATTCAATTAAGGGAGGATTTATTATGGCTTGAATTTGCATAATTAATATCTGATATTAATTGATTGGAAATTGTAAATAATTGATTTATTTGTGATTTATGCTCAAATAATTTTATAAAGTTCCGGTTTTTTTTTTAATTATGGACGAAATATATTGTTTAATTCACTCCAAAATTTTCAGATTTTTATAAATAGATTTGTTAGATTTAAAATTATTTAATGTTTAATTTGATTAATCATTGAAATAATTTGTTAACAATTGAAAGATTTGATTTTTACTTGTTAAATAAATCTAATGTTCATCACCCACATAGATCTAAAACATTATGATAGCTGGAAATAATTTTCGGATTTTTTCCATAAATTTTTGAAATTTAATCATATTATTAATGAATTATGGTTAAATTTTAAGTTTAATTTGATTATTCATAAAATTTAAAGATAACAATTAAAATATCTGATTTTATATGTTAAGATAATTCATTAGATCACCCTAAAAATTATTTTCGAATTTTTCAGAATTTAATTGTTTTTCTGAATTTTGGATATAATTTGAATTTTTGACCTAATTTTGAATTCTTGTTAGATTTAATATTTAATGAAGATTATTCATTCAAATCTAATCTCAACAATTCTAAAAATTTGTTTAAGATTTGTTGTTTGATTCAAAATTTCTGCCATAATTTTCGGATTATTAAAACCCTAATTAAATCCTAAATCTTTAATTAATTGTTGGATAAAGATTAGTTTAATTTTAATGTAAATTGTTACATAAAATTAAAAGGAACCCCACCATGGCGGGTTGCACCACCAAGAAGAGGTGGAGGCACGGTGGTGGCGGGAGGAGCCCAGGAAGGAGGGTAGAAGGGGTGTCGGCCGTGGCGGCGAAGCGAGCGCGAGCGCGTACGTTCGACGTCTTTGCCCGCGTCTTCTTGCGTGCTCTTGCCGGGTTTTTGTTGCCGGTACTTGCGGGCGGCGGGAGCCGACCGGCGGTGAATGGGTGACGCGACTCCGGTGGCGGTCTGTTGGGACGGCTTCTTGGTGCTCGTGTGATATGTGGTGGTTGGGGACTTGGGGTTTGTTGAACCCGTGATGAAGAATCGTGAATTTTTGGGTGTTGAAGTTTGGTTGTTGACTGGCAGCCTTGTGCTGCTGGTCAACGGTCAACAAGTCAACCCCTCACTATAAAAAAAAAAAAAAATTTTTGTTTTTTTAAGGAAAATGCGATTTTCCATAATTGAGCATAAATCCAAAGGTTTCCTATTTTGCAAATTTGTGAATAATAATGATTATTGCCATGTTTAAATAAGTAATTGAATTAAAGTAATATAGTTTCCTAAATAATTCCTAGCTTAAATTTGTTAAGTTTTATGATTATTATGGAAAGTTTTATTTTCTTATTAATTGTTAATAAGTAAATCGTTTGTGTTTATTTTATTTTGATATTATAAATGCGTGGATGTTTAATATAATATATGTGATATTATATTTTGCATATTATGACTAGTATGGCCCAAATTAGGATAGTAATTACGATCTGCGAATCGTTATATTTGAATGTAAATTAAATACGATCTGCGAATCGTTTGTATTTTTGTAACTTTAAATTTTAGTTATTATTTAATTCAAATTATGTAATCAAGTATGAGGATCCAAGGAGTTTCAAGAATGGTGATCCATGGAGATTCAAGGGAGGATTCATGAAGATTAGTTATTTTCCTAAGTATAGGGGCCATACTAGATCATTTAGTTATTGCTTATAATAATTCTCTTGCATTTATCTTGTTTAAATGCTTGCTTCTAAGTTTGTTTGTGGTTAATTGATTCATGTGTTCACTATTAATTGACCATATTAGTAAACTTAGGTCCCCAAAAGTAATATTGAGTTCAATTGCTTTTCCAAACAACACCTATAAAGCCTTAGATCATGAGTAATAGGTTACGCCAAAGCGGTGTTGCTCATAGTTCCGGGATAGTAGGGTAGGTTTTTGAAACTTACATGTTAATGTTTGGTTTAACTCAACAAAATCATCAAAAGACAAAGTTTTGGGTTTTGAAGCTAAGAGATATGAGTAAACAAGGAGTTGTTAACCTGTCTACCAAGAATTATAATTAGTTATAATTAGTAAAGTGTTTACTTACCTCAACTACTATAAATTGAAGGCAGGGCCAAAGTCCGTTTGATTGTAGTGGGAGGGGATCTTGGGTTATTTCTTTATTCAATAGGGGACTTTCATTTTGAATAAAGGGTAGTAGTAATTAAAATTTGTTTAATTATTGTTTTTTTGATAAACATTGATTGAATCTTGCTTTATTATTTGTTGTAGTAATTATATCTAGTAACAACAATATCAACACCAACAATTCTACTTGTAATTTGCGCTCCGTCCTTGCGAAGGACAAATTGAATGCTAAACGTTTCATTGCAATTGAAAGGGATATGGGAATCGTTACACCAAAACCAAAAAGTTGCCGATGAGCACTATTGTTACACCAGTAACAAGGTTGGTCATTGGAAAAGTAGTTGCCCCAAGTATCTGAAGGATAAAAAGAAAGGAGTTTCTAGTTCAGATATGTATGTTATAGAAGTTAACTTAGCAACTTCTGCTTCTTGGGTATTTGATACCGCTTGTGGTTCGCACATTATTTGTAATATGCAAGGCCTCAAAAGAAGTAGAACATTGGGAAAGGGAGAAGTAGACCTTCGCGTTGGCAATGGAGCACGAGTTGCTACATTGGCAGTGGGAGTATATAGTCTTCTTTTACCTTCGGGATTAGTTTTAGAACTTAATAATTGTTATTATGTTCACGCTATCACAAAGAACATTATTTCGATTCTGTTTTGGATTCGAAGGTTATTCATTTACAATAAAGAACAATTGTTGTTACGCGTATTTGAATGATATGTTCTATGTCTCCGCTAAGTTATCAAATGGTTTTATATGTGCTAGACTTAGAAACCCACATCTATAACATAGACAAGACCAGAAACATAAAGCAAATGATTCAAACCCTACATACCTATGGCATTGTCGATTAGGCCACATAAGCTCAAAGCGCATTGAGAAACTTCATAAAGATGGAATTCTCAAATCATTTGATTTCGAATCATTTGATACTTGTGAGTTTTGCTTGATGGGGAAAATGACAAAGTCTCCTTTCACGGAGTTCAAGTGAAAGGGTCAATGACCTTTTAGCCCTCATACATACGGATGTTTGTGGACCTATGAGTACGTTGGCTAGGGGAGGGTGCAGGTTACTTCATTACTTTTACCGATGATGTGAGCAGATTTGGATATGTTTACCTCATGCGGCATAAGTCGGAATCCTTTGAAAAATTTAAGGAATTCCGGAATGAAGTACAAAACCAACTTGGGAAGAAAATTAAGGCATTACGATCCGATCGTGGTGGTGAATATTTATCTCAAGAATTTAGTGATCATTTGAAGGATTGTGGAATACTTTCACAATGGACTCCGCCAGGAACACCACGGTTAAATGGCGTTTACGAAAGAAGGAATCGAACTCTACTTGATATGGTTCGATCCATGATGAGTCTTGCTGATCTTCCTATTTCATTACGGGGATTTGCACTTGAAACAGCGGCATTCACACTTAACGAGCACCATCGAAAGTAGTGGAAAAGACACCATATGAAATGTGGACGGGGGAAACGTTCCAAAATTGTCTTTTCTAAGGATATGGGGTTGTGAAGCTTATGTAAAAGCGTTTACTTTTTGATAAGCTTTCACCCCAAATCCGATAAATGTCTTTTTGTGGGTTACCCAAAAGAGACTAAGGGGATACTACTTCTATGACCAAAGCGAACACAAAGTGTTTGTTGCTCGTAATGGTGTCTTTTACGGAAAAGGAGTTTATTTCCGGGAAAAACAGAGTGGGAGAAATGTATATCTCGAAGAAGTTCGAGATGAGCAACAAATGGATGAGGTTAACACCTCATCGAGGGCGGCCCGACATGAAAATGCTCGGGGAGGTGGTGCATTCAATTCACGTACCTCTACCGTCCCACTTGGAGATACTCCATGCGAAGTCACTCAACCTAGTGAGGTAGAAACTTCTTCTGTTGTTCCCCAACGTAGGTCTAGTAGGACCATCATTCCGTCAAAGAGATATATTGATTTCCTTTTGATTGGAAGTTACGAAATAACGATTTTAGAATCGGAAGAGCCTACTAGCTACAAAGATGCTTTGGATAGTCAAGACTCAGAAAGATGGCTTGAGGCCATGAAATCCGAAATGGATTCCATGTCTGAAAATCAAGTATGGGACTTGGTTGATTTGCACGATGGGGTAAAACCCATTGGATGCAAATGGATTTTCAAGTTGAAAGCAGACAAGGATGGAAACATTAGTGTTTTCAAAGCAAGGTTGGTGGCGAAAGGTTTCAAACAAATTCATGGTATTGACTATGATGAAACCTTCTCACCGGTAGCCATCTTGAAGTCCATTAGGATAATCCTTGCGATTGCTTTGCCTTTCATGACTATGAAATATGGCGGATGGATGTCAAAACCGCTTTCTTGAATGGGTTCTTGAAAGAGGATGTGTACATGACACAACCTCAAGGTTTTGAAGATCTAGAAAATCCAGGGAGGGGTATGCGAAGCTTAAGAAGTCCATTTATGGACTAAAGCAAGCATCAAGGAGTTGGAACCTCGGATTTGATGAGGCGAGTCAAGAAATTTGGCTTTCTCGAAATGAAGAGGAATCTTGTGTATACAAGAAGTTAAGTGGGAGTAGTATTACTTTTCCGGTCTTGTATGTAGATGACATACTTCTCATAGGAAATGATAAGACCATGCTTGAGTCGATCGAGGAATGGCTTAAAAATTGTTTCTCTATGAAAGACCTAGGAGAGGTCGAGTACATATTGGGAATAAAGATCTATAGAGATAGGTCGAAAAGGCTGATTGGACTTAGTCAAGAGACTTATATTGATAAGGTTCTTGCAAGGTTCAAGTTGGAAAACTCCAAGAGAGGTTTCATTCCCATGCAACATGGCATAACACTTGGCAAGACTCGGTGTCCTTCGAGTCCCGATGAGGTCAAGCGTATGAGTAATGTTCCCTATGCTTACGCGGTAGGATCCATTATGTATGCCATGATATGCACTCGACCAGGATGTTGCATATGCTTTGAGTATATGCAGCGATACCAATCAAATCCGGGGAGATGCGCACTGGATTGCGGCGAAAAACATCCTTAAGTACTTGCGAAGGACTAAGGATAATTTTTTGGTTTATGGTGGAGATGATGAGTTGGTTATTCTTTGGATACACCGTCTGCAAGCTTCCGAGTGACAAAGATGATTTCCGATCGCAATGCTGGTTTCATATTTTGTCTCAATGGAGGAGCCGTGAGTTGGAAGAGCTCAGCGAGTACCATCGCGGATTCTACAACGGAGAGGCCGAGTATATTGCGGCGGCGATGCGCAAAGGAAGGAAGTCGTTTGGATCAAAAAGTTCATTGGTGAGCTTGGTGTAGTTCCTAGCATTGAGAATGGCATTGAGTTGTATTGTGACAACAATGGTGCCATTGCTCGATCTAAGGAACCCAGATCGCATCAAAGGTCTAAACATGTGCTCGGGAAATTCCATCTCATTCGAGAAATCGTTGGTAGAGAGGATGTGAAAGTAAGCAAGGTTCATGCGAGGATAACGTAGCGGATCCTCGACTAAACCGCTTGCTCAACCTAAGCATGAGTGTCATACTAGGTCTATGGGGCTTAAGCATATGGGAGAATGGCTTTAGGTTGTTTACTTCATGTTTACAATTGTAAAGACATTTATTATGCTTTGAAATGTTTATCAATAAAATTTCGTTCTTATTTAATTGTTTGGTTTAGTATTAAATAAAATGTCCAAATAATTTGTGTTTTCAAATAGGATTATCGAAAACGTTTTGATAATGGAACCCTATAAAGTGAATCGAAATCACAATTTATTTAAAGTCCCTAGTCTAAATCACTAAATTGGACATAAGTGATTTATTTAAAAGACTAGTATATAATTAATTGATAGCGCGAGTTCCATGGGCTATGGAGACATAGAGATGTCTAATTGATTATATGGATGTATAGTTGATACATTGAGACTTGACCTAATTAGATTCTAAAAGTAGAATCGAACTACTATATTTAGTGGATTCCTTAGACATGAGTATGTCTTAATAACCACAACATAATTAGTTTAACTTTGACACTTGTTAAACGCCGCGCCGTAAAAGGAGGTTATAAAGGCGGTGATCGGGTGGGCTAAGAATTGAGTGGGAGTTATGGTCATACAAGAGTGGATAAGTCCTCCTATTAAATAGGAATGGTGTGCAGGCCTCTTGATGAGCGAGAACTGAAAAATTGCATGGCCATGCGGAATAGGATTAAAGAGTTAATCCTCATTTGAGCGATTCGAACTCGGCGATCAAGGAACATAAATTTGAGAATAACATTGTGTTATCAAATTTGACATTAAGTGACTTAAGGAATTTAACATTGCGCTCTTGTCTTCGGACAAGTGGGAGATTGAAGGAATATGTCCTTAGACATCCCGGCAATTACTAAATATAAATAGGAATAATATTATGAAGATAATAAAGTTAATTATTTTAGTAATCTTATTTTCTTGCTAGAGAATAAATATGATTAATAGGACAATAATGATTGGGCCTATAACTAAAATATATTAATCCTATGAGGTCACACATTGTAGCACAAGTTGGACAAAGCAATCCAAATCCATTTAGGATTAGGGTTGGGCCGGGCTAAAGGGGAATAGGAGGAGAATTAGTTCTCCTAACTAACCTATGACTCTTCTATTATATATAGGATATAATATTAGAGTTTAGGATATCAAATCATTAATCAGTTTCTTTTCACAAGAGAGAGAATTGAAACCCAAATCTATTCCCTCTAGCCGGCGCCTATACCACCAAAAGCAAGGGATCTTTTCTCTTCCGTTCTAGCGACGTTGGTGTTCAACGGTGCTCGTGGGCGATTAGAGGAGCAACACTTGGGGCTCTCGGATCTTCAAAGCTTGCATACAACAGGGAAATCACGCTACAAAGGTTTGATATTTAATCTCTATTGAATGATTCATGTGTCTGATTATGTTTGTGATCCTATGATAGATGTTAGGAAATTGTTTCCTGAAATTCCGCTATTTGCATCTATATATTCCTACAGACATGGGAATCCCTTCACAAATTTACACTAGAAACCATTACCATTACTACCATTTAGTACCACTAACCAAACGGGCCGTAAAGCTACCTCAAATGTTTGTGCCGAAGAGGCCTAAATTATATCAAAATGAGGAGAAAAAAACCTTAGCCACCCGACTGGACCATATTAGACCAAAAATATTCATACAAAACCATACCCGATTATAAAAAATTTCAGAACATTTATTTTAGGTAAAGTGAAATAGCCTTAATCACCTTTATACTTAAGCCATTTTTATGTACTTACTATAGAGAGAAATGCAAAAAAAGAAAGTTGGAGACCGAAAGAAGGGGATCGCAAAAATTTGGGTAAATCCCCTTTTAAACCAAAAAATGGTTCCCACCACATATTGTAATATTAAATGTAACTAGATTCGCAGTTTCAAGTGTACAAAATAGTACTTCCTCCATTCCAAATTAAATGCAACAATTGGGATGGCACAATCTCCTAGGCAAAATTTCTTAGGGTGAGATTAACAAAAAGTAAGGACATGTGGGTATGTTAATAAGAAGAAAGAAAGTGGGGCCACAAAAATAAAAAGGGAGGGAAAAGGGGCGTCATAATTAGGGGCTGTTGTGGGGACCGCACAAAATTGGTGGGAGTTTCTTTTTGGCTCCAAAATGAATTGCTCCAAATTTTCAGATTTTTGGAGCCAAAAAATTCAAACATTAAAATCCAAATTGCTGAGTTTATAAAAGCATAACCCATTTAAACCTTTACAACCCATTTGAAGTTTTACTCCTCCTCTTTTCCTACCTTCCACTGTTCTATTGTTTACAAAAAAAACCTTCACTTACACATGGCACTTGCACACACAACACCATAGTTAATTAGGAGATACACATCTCTCTGTACAAAAAAAAGCAACAAAAAAAAAATCAGCAAATCAGTCAGCATGGAGGATGGAGAAGTTGTTGATCCTGGATTCTTTTCCATTGAGCAGCTATTGTGGGGAGATTTTCAGCTACAAGAAGACATAGAAAATGAGGAAGAATCAATGGCATAGGAAGAAGAACAACTTGAAGCAATTATTACAAGGCAGAAAAGTAATCTAACACTTGCACAAAGAAGACTAATTATGGATAATCTACTTCTAAATGAGAATGATGGAGTAATAAAATCGGAATTTCAAAGCAAACTTGCAAGGGAAGTTGGTGTGCACAAGAGCACTATCAACAGAATCTACAAAGATGCAATGAAACAAAGAGCTGAGGGTCATGCAATAGATTTTATGAGTAAGAGATATGGTAGATGTGGGAGGAAACCGAAGAACTACTCTGATGATTTTTTGCAATCAGTGCCCCTGCATCTTAGAACCACAATTAGGGCCTTTGCAGGAGCACTGAAAATCCCCCATATTACTATTTACAGGCTGTTGAAAAAGGGCAGATTAAGGTCACACACATCAAGTAACCACCCAAGAGTGACAGAGGCACACAAATTGACAAGAATGAAGTGGGTTTTGTGACATATTTATCCTGCTACACCAACAACAAATCTAATCTTCCTGGACATGCAAAATGTCATACATATTGATGAGAAATGGTTCTATTTGAACCCTAAGATGAGGAGATTTTATCTCCTGCCTTTTGAGGATGACCCATTGGTGTTGTCAATCAAAGAGGTTCAGAATTAAAATCATGTTCATTGGTGTTATTGGGAGGCCACTTTATGACACCAATGGAATTGAAATCCATGATGTTAAGTATGGAATCTACCCTTTTGTTCAATATGTTAGAGCAAAGAAAAGAAGCATAAACGAGGGAAGCGGGGACCATTGAGACAAAGGCGGTTGAGTCGATCACAAAAGAAGTCATCAAGAAAATGCTTATTAACAATGTCATACCAAGCATTATGCAAAAAGTGGCTGCCCATTTACCAAGAAACATTCAATTACAGCAAGAGAATGCTAGACCACACATATCAGATGATGATATGGGATTCAAAGAAGCTGCAACACAAAATGGGTTCAACATACAACTGGTAAATCAACCACCCCAATCCCCTGATCTCAACTTGTTGGATTTATGTTTATTTAG
This sequence comes from Beta corolliflora, assembly GCA_947648045.1. Lineage (NCBI taxonomy): Eukaryota > Viridiplantae > Streptophyta > Magnoliopsida > Caryophyllales > Amaranthaceae > Beta > Beta corolliflora. The sequence goes on along the minus strand of CANSZD010001634.1, from coordinate 141,004 downwards.
GGCTCTTCAATCACTTCAAAATCAAGCCTATCCACATAATGTAGATGAGCTAATCACAAGAGTTCAGGATGCTTATGACTTCTATGACACCCAAAAGATTAAGTTTGCATGGTTACAGTTACAATATGTGATGATTGAGATTTTGAAAGTGAAAGGGGGTAACAATTACAAGAATCCTCATCATGGGAAATCACATTTACAGAGAATTGGGATGTTACCAGAGAATGTTGAGGTGGAACAATCACTACTTGATGAGGCAATTAAGTACCTTAATGAAAGGGAGGTTCCAGTATTTTCTAATGTGCAATACTTCAATGAAGGGGAAGGAGTGGATGCAGATTAGGTGAGGGGGTAATGCATGTTTTGGCATAGGTAACTGACCAATGCACTTTTTCATTTACATTGATGCAAGTAATGATGACTGCTACACCTAACCAGAGACTAAGTTTTAGAAGGAACATGATGCAATTTTTTGTGTATAGGTAATTTTTTGTGTAGAAGGAACATGATGAAGTTCTGGTTATGTGTCTTTTGTGTAGATGTCTAAGTCATGAGACAATCATGCAATGTAATGCATCCTTTCTAGTTAATGATAATTAAGGTTTCTTTGTTCTGTTTATTTCAATATTACTTACAAATGAGATCAGGGTATTGGGAACACTCCAAACCAGTCTTATATGGCAGACAAATTCAACATCATTTGACTTCTTTAATGCATCAGGGGTTAACAATATCATCAACACATGACCCATGCTTGATTCCTCAACAAGTTGAAGCACAAAGTGCATTCAAACTTGGAGCCCAGAGCATGGGTTATGTGATATGTTGAGTCCCATCATCATTTGCATTATTTGTGCCTATGATCTCTTACATTTGTTCATTGAGATCTAAAAAGGACTCATTTCAACTTGCCAATAACTATCCAGCCAATTCCCAATTGCTACCAACAACCAAAGTAACCAATAAATTTCCAATAACTATCCAACATCCATTAAGCAAATCTATTCCATTTCACACAATCAAGGGGTATGCAACAGTTTTGGGGAAAGCACAAAGGGGACTCATTGGGATGTCACCAACATAGGGGACTCATTGGGATGTCACCAACATAATCAACAGAGATTAAGGCAACAAATAATCAAAACAACATACGATAACGAGTAGGTAGCAAATCATCATCAAACAGGGGACTCATGGGAATGTCACCAACATAATCAACAGAGATTAAGGCACCAAATCATCACTACAACATACTGATAACAGAGTAGGGAAGAAAGGATGACAGCAAATCATCACAGACCACCAACACATCAGCATGCAATAGATGTAAAGTAAAAGACAAGAGAGAAAGATAACAAAACCTCGGGAACTCTATTGAGTTCCTTTGCGCAATAATAGGAAAGAATGCTCAATTGGATCCAATTCCTCCCCATCAATACAGGGACTCATAGGGATCTCAGGACCATCATCATCAAAGTCCTCCTCATAATCCTCATAGACTTTAATAAGACGATGGTTGCCATCATCATCCTCGCAGAACATATCATGGTAATTCCCCCCCTCTGCAAAATCGGTTCTCTCTCCGGGGACATCCCCTCCCAAGGCAACCCCTGTTTTTCATCCGAATCACTATCAACCTCCATCTTTACCTCACCAACCTTCTCTTTTCCCTTCCTTTGGGTTGCAGAACGTTCATTAAAACCCACCGCCATTAATGCGCAAATAATTGGTGGTCTGGTCATGGGGGTAGCCCTAATTTTTTTTTCTCTCCTCCTCAGTATTAGGTTCAACAATTTTTACCCCATTTCCCTTAGATCTTAGAACGGAAACCCTAGATCTAGGTTTATATTTAGGGGACTTACCAGAGGGGGTGTTAAAAAGCAACTTCTTACTCGCCAATTTCTTTTCTTCCACTTTCTCTGCCGTTTTCATCACCTTCTCCAACGCTTTCAGGGATTTTTTGCTCAAACAAGTCGACGCTTCACCGAAGTATAACATTTTCCAAGCATTAGGACTTCCATCGGAAATTGAATTCGCCAGATCTCTGTAAATAATCATCTCCTCCTTCATTTTCGTAGCAAAGGTTGCCAACAAGTTGCCAACAAGTGTTTAGAGGAAGATTTATAAACCTAATTGGATATTTATGAAACTTAGGGACATCTTAGGGGCTTATCCAATGTAGATTTCTCCGTCAATACCTCATTAATGGTCATGAGTCAAAAATTGTGTTCGGGGGTGAGGGTACGAACATGGTCATGAACCACATTTGCCCATTGCTGGCCTCTACAAAATATAGATTGATAGCAAATTTTATGCAGAAGAACGACCAAATAATATTTTCAAGCACCCGAAAAAAATTAGTCTAGGTTGGTTTATTAAACACATAAAAGACTACTTTTTAGTGGTATTATGTTATTAGCAATCAAAATTACTAGGTCCCTGATTCAATTGTTCAATTATCTTATTAGGCGTTAGAACAATTTTCTTAGGTCTTGATTAACAATAGTAACATGTAGGTGATGAAGGCATAAGCATGACAATCATAGAAACATATATAAAGTAAAAGTAAGAGTTGAGATTTAGAATGTACAAAGAACGATTTTTTTATTAAAGATCTACATCTTGGAAAGTTTGTTAGTAACTTCAATAAAATAAATAAGAAAGGAAATATTAAGGACCCTCATAAATAAACCGGTGTGGCTTGGGTCTGAGGAATAACGACTTTCAGGAGGAGCAATCGTGGAGCCTTCAACGAAAACTTATGAAGATCGAACAACGTTGAATGTGTTTGTATCTGAGTGTTTAAGTATGAGAGTATGAGAGTGTTTTATGCCTTGAGAGATCGCAAGTATTCGGGTAAAATGTGTTTTTTAAAATCTGAAAAATATTGGCCTATTTATAGGAAAACTTTAAAGAAAGATAAGAAAGAAAGATGTGTGTTGCGCAAAAGATTCTGCGACACACAATGTTGTGCATGACACGCTATGGCTATACGTCCCACGCATAGCCTTGCGGTAGTCGCAATCCAGATGGGTTTTTTAGTTAACTCGGTTTTCTGAAGATTCTTTTTATCTTTATGAAATGACATCTTCTTAAATCCGAAAACCAACTATTTAAAATGATAAAATATGATGTCAATAAACAATCCTTTATTTTACAATATCCTTGAAATATTTATTTATTTCTGTTAGTGGTTGAGTGTTTATCATGGCTCAATGTGGGTGCGAAAATATGAGGACAGAGAAGAATACGCAGAGAGAGAAGAAGATGGAGAGAGAATTGAAGAAGATGAGATTCGACTGAGGAGAGAGAAATATTTTGGGGGCCTTAGGGTTTTGGGTTGGGAAGGGGGCTTTTGATGAACATTTATGATCTATTTCAATTTGATCATAAATTGTGGTTGGTAGTTGGATGTTGAGGAGTGAGATGGAAAATTTGGTGGGAATCATTAAGTAAGGCAAGGATTTTAATCTGATTTTTAGTCCAAATTCGTTCAACATAAGAAGGCTTAATAGTTTTAGTAAGGGTATATGTGTATTTTCACACTCAAAATCTTTACCAAAAATAGAAAGAAGGAAAGTGTTGCATTTAATTTGAAACATCCGTTTTTTGAAACTGTTGCATTTAATTTGAAACGTAGGAAGTAGTATGTAACAAATTTTGTTGACATTTTCATTTTAGGGAAGTGTAGCAAGTATATAAAAACGAAGGAAAATAAGAATAATTACATACTATTTACTTGATCTGGCAAAGCCGACCCAACATGGGCTCAAATCAGACCCGAAAATGGTAATCTAAAGTTAACTTGAGGCCCAAAAAGAACTGCACTGACCCGAATGAGTTAGACTCAAACTTGGCCTGGCTCGAATCATGCAACCTAAACTATACTGTTAACTATATTACTCACTATGAAGTGAACAAAATTTCAATTTTTTTGTAATTGACCTGCTATATTATTTACTTTGATATTATCTTCAATATGTCATTTGTAAGTATTGACTTAAATATTTAATTGTTGTTATTATTCCATTTTTTAGTTATGTATTTAATTTAAATATTGACTTAATTTGAAACAGACATGATCCAACCTAGACCGATCACACCGAAACACCCAACTAGGATAAGACTCAAATCCGACCCAAAAATTTAGAAGATCTGAACAACCCATTTGCCACCCTCTATTTATAAGACATGTGATGTAGAGAAATTATAACTGAAGAAGTATTAAAATTCTCTCTACACAAGGTTATAAAGGTAATCCAAGGTCCAAGTCCTATTCACCCAAAAGAAGAGCACATCACCTTCTCCCTCTTGATAAAAACCCCTCCACTTCAAAAACACACATATCTCTTCTTTCAAGAGAACAATCCCCCTCTCTCCAATCAATCAATCAGAAAAAAAAAAGCTCTAAATCCCAGAGGACTGAGACTTTCAGACTCCATCTTCTCTCTCTTCTTACAGTATTGTATTTGTCTTTTCTCTCTCTCTAAAAAAACTCACCATATTTGTTCACTTCATTTTTTTCACTCCTCTGTTTTTCTTACTCTGGTTTTTCTCTTTGTTAAAATTTTTGGCTGGATGATGGGTGAAATCACCCTGTACACCCAGGCTTTCCACATTACTGTAATCCTTGAAACTAGCTTCTTTCGCCACAAACTCTAGATCATTTTTATGACCGTTGCAAAAATTTGAATTAAGTAAAATAAATTCATATTTCTTTTTTTCTTTCTTTTCATAAAATTATGCAAGGTGGAAATAGTTTCAGTGGATGTCATGATATGATAGCTTTGCTTGAGAATTCCAACAATTCTATTTGGGCTCCTTCTTCTTCTTCTTTTCCTGGTATTTTTTCTGTTTCCTTTTTTTATTTAACTATTTTAATGAGTTTCCTCATAAATATAGGATGATTTACATTAAATTTCATTCATCAAAATTGAAATAATTAGGTTAATAAGTTTTTACTGTCTGAAATAAGGTGATACCTTTCAATTCATCATAAGATCTAGTACAATATATCTTTTCCCTTTACAGTAAGCATTTTTTTTATATAATTTGTGATTTGTGCATGAGATTTATTGACCAATCATGTCAAAAAAAGTAATATAATATATATACATATTTCTCCAAGTGCCAATCTTTTTTCTTGAAATAAGATATGACACTATAGTCACTAGGTTTCATGAAAGTACAGTGAGATTTCATTATGATAAATATAGGTAAGAAAACCTTTTTTTTTGTTTAACCTTTTCATCTAATACCCCTTTTAAGAAAAATCATTTTATCACCAAGGTCCCCTCATGTGAAGCACAATTTATATGATTGGCTCTATAAAGCACATTTCACTACATTTTAGGCATTTAGGCTCTATGAAATTCTCTTCTTTTTAGCATTTCCTCGACAAATTTACCCAATTATGTACCTCCTTTAGTATTCTTTTCCCCTACAGTACCACTTAGTAACTTACCGTGTAGTACTACTTATTTTTCTTCTTTCTATTATTCACGTGTAGTCTCGACTCTCGAATGCAATATCAGCTAGCTTAATTGGTAAAGTATTGAAAGTCGTAAACTTTTCTAATCAATTTTGTTTCAATATTTTTTTTCCTATAGAGAATATGGTAAACTTTGATCAAGAACCACAACAAGGGAGGAGGGCAAGCCCGAAAAGGGACCGTCGCCATGGCGGTCCATTCGCTCGGGCAAGCGATGGCGAGGACACCGGCGGTGAAGAATCCGACGCATACCCGAATTACCACCCGGAGAAAAAAAGGCGGCTAAAATCAGAACAAGTAGAATATTTAGAGAAGAGTTTTGAGGTGGAAAACAAGTTGGAACCAGAAAGAAAAGTGCAATTAGCTCAACAGCTTGGGTTACAACCTAGACAAGTTGCAATTTGGTTCCAAAACCGACGTGCCCGCTATAAGACTAAACAGATTGAAAAAGAGTTTGATTCATTGAAAGCCAGCTATGATCGCCTCAAAATTGATTATGACTCTCTAAACAATGAAAAAGCAAACTTGAAAAATGAGGTATATATTTTTTTTTTTAATTTTGGTATGGTCATATGTCATTTTCATATTTGTTTTGTGCATTTATAGGGGTGGACCAAAATTATACACCCAACAAACTTAAGTTTGATTTTCTTGCGTTCTAATTGTTTTTGTGGAATAATGTTAATTGTTTTATCATTAAGAAACTTAAGATAGATTTCGTCCCTCACTAAATGTTGATGTGTTGTTCATTTTTCATAGTTTATGTTGAAGGTATGTGTTTTTCATTTATTTAAGTACTACTATATGTTAGGGTCTTTCGTGGTTTGGAGGACTAAATGTTTTGGACACATATATATAAGGGTATCTCATGAAGCCGTGACATTTTATTTTTCCATTTCAATTGTGATTTTGGAGCTTCTTAGTTGATTTTGCGCCCTTTTTTTTTTTTTTTTTTTTTTTGGTTAATGTACAGTTAGTGTTCCTACAAATTGGAAATCTTACCTTAAGTGTTAACATTCCGGCTTTCTAGCCAGGTCCATTGCCCTTATTTTTTAGCATCAACAAGTTGGTTTCCCAATATCGTTTGACATATCCTAACATCTTAGGTGTTCAGTGTTCACACATGCTAATGTACTAGGATCGGATTCAATTAACCATAATCTCTCCCATTTTGGTATGTTTGATTAAGTGATTTGCATTTCGGTTATGATTTTGGGACTTTTAATATCTTAATTATTCAATTTGGTTATGATTTTAGAGCTTCTTAATAAATTTCACGCCCAATTTTGACTTTTAATATCTTAATTATTCAATTTGGTTATGATTTTAGAGCTGCTTAATAAATTTTGCACCCAATTTTGTTAATCTGTTAATGTACAGTTAGTGACTTAGTGTTCCTACAAATGGAAAATCTTACCTAAAGTGTTTGTCAGATGCTTTCTAATAGTACCTAGCTAGATCGGTTGGCCTTACTATGAGCATATATGATGGTGTTCAATTTTCTTTGACATACGCCAAAATTTTATTGTTTAGACTTGCTAATTTACTATTACCGGATTCAATTAACTATAATGTTTTTCATATTAATATGTTTCATCAAGTAATTTTTGCTTTTTGGTTATGATTTTGGAGCTTCAGGTATTTTATTTACATTTTGGCTATGATTTTGTAGCTTCATAATTAATTTCGCGTCCAATTTTGTTTTTTGTTAACTTACAGTTAGCATATCTACAAATGGAAAATATTACCTAAAGTGTTTGTCGGATGCTTTCTACCACACTATATATAGCTAGATTCATTGGCCTTATTATGAGCATTCGTAAGTCGGTTTTTGAATTCTTTTTTGACATAAGCCAAATTCTTAGTGTTCAGACATGCTAATGTACTATGTTCAGATTCAATTAACCATAATCTCTCCCAATTTGGTATATTTGATTAAGCAGAGCTTGCTTTCCAAAAATAAAATTTGATTAATATGTTACCTAAAATTCATAGGCCTAATTACAAGAATTAACTCGATTTCGGTTTCTTCTTGTGACATGTCATACAGGTTGAGTTGTTGAAGAAGAAATTGACGCAAAAAGAGGGAAAGAAATTGATCTGAACCCAGATAACATACTACACAATGTGGAAGAAATTACCCCAAACACTGAAACTCATGAAAAAGTGCACAAAACTGGCTCAGGAGGTGTAGTGATGCCAAGCAACAAGCAAGTTGAAGACGCGAGTTCAGCAAAGAGTGATGTGCTTGATTCGGAGAGCCCACATTGCGTTGATGGGAACCAAACTTGCGCGTTAATAGAGGCCTCTTCAACATTAATGCGCGACCCAGATCAACATTCGGATTTCTCATCAGAGGATGAAGAACATTTGATGATGAGCAAAAGTCTTTTGTTGCCACAAACACCACCAACATTCAACAATTTTCTTAAGGTTGCAGATGATGAGAATTATGACCCTAATATTGCCAATACTTGTAACTTTTCACTAGTTGATGATCAGCCTTTCTGGTCTTGGCTTTACTAGCTAGCTAGTTCCTCTCTTTTTAAGTACTAGTTATGATCATAATGTACCATCATTTTGGTACAAAGCCCCCACAACTGGGTTCTACTAGTTACTAGTTAGGTCTACAAGTACCCTGTAACTATGCTTCTTTCTCTATATTTAACATTAGTATGATATCACCTCAGTATTATTAGCTTCATCCATTTTGCCAAAATTGTTTCTTCCTATGGTTTTCCTCTTCTAATTGAAATGATTCTTATAGTCTTAAAATTATGTCACAGAGAAATTATAAACCACTTTTTGCTGAAACAAATCTCTCTTTGTTTTTAGATGAACTTTTCATTGTGGTTAACTAAGTTACATTTTGACCGAAAAGGTAGTGTGACCATAAACGATCGGTAGAGTTTGAAATAAGGTCTAGAGTAAAAAAAAAAGAAATTAAATATATTTTAGTAACATTGATGAATGCATGATTTTTTCATGAATTATGAAATTAATGTACTAGTTTAGGAAATAAATCTTATATTACTTATTATGTATAGCAAAACTAATTCAAGCCAAAAAGTGATGATGAAATTAAAACTGTAACCCTAGCCGCCCTTCTAGATCTCTTTCTCTCCATTACATTCTCTCCCTAAAAAAACCTAGTCTTTCTATAGCTAATGCGAGACTGTCACCATTTTTTCGACGGTAGTAACTAATAAGACCCAATGCTACTTTTATGCACTTGTTTTCCTAGTTTTCGCTAATAATAATCCTCCTTACTTTCTCTGTTGACGAGTTATTTACCAATTATTGGGTTATTTGTCTCCATTAGTGGGAGTTTGGAGTTTGATTTATTATTATCTCTTTGTGGAGTTTAAAGTTTGGTTATATGGTTTGTTGCAAAAATATTTTTAATTGATAGTTTGTTGTACACATTTGCATCAGTATTAGATTTTCGTACACTATCTATATGGTACAATAAAAAGTTTCTGTTTTCAAAACTATGTTAGAATGATAGACACTGTCGTAGAAAGCTACATGATTTAGATAATAAACGGGTGCTATGTCGTATTGTCAGATTTGGTTCATTATAATCATACTTATAACATAGAGGAACTTTATTTGATCAAGTTATGTGTCTAATTTTCCTTTGATATTGATTGGAAATGTTGTATGACTTTCAATTAATGAAATTTATCTTTCTCCTCCTAGGAAAAAGGGATGATGAAATTCCCTGCATTTAGTAATTTTGCTTGAATTTTAATTTCATGACAATCATAAGGTGTTGTTGGTGCTCATTTGGTAAAAATCTCACCTTAGTACACGTAGCCCGTAGGTTCCATGTCCTTTAGGTTCATTGTTTTATAGGTTGCAAAGTTTTATACCTAGTAGTTTAGCCAGCACCGGCGCTTGGCCAATTATCTAACCTGATAAATAACATAAAACAACCAAACAAATAAAAACAGGTCATTACAAAGGGGTCAAAGAGTTCATCTATTTAATTATTTTTGATGACGTGAAAAAGCTTTTTTTTAGTAAGAAATATCAAGAGGAATTGACAATTGATTGAGTTCATATGATATTGGGGGGGGGAGTTGCAATTTTTGCATACATCAACGAGATTTTCTAGCAAAAGCAACTACAATACATCAACAGCAGAATTCGTTTTCCATATTCTTGAAACACAAAGCTTATATCTTTGTCAAGACTCAAGGAATTTCCTGCATTTTAGAATTAATGTTGGTTTGTTGTATAGTACTTTCATCACGACACACATGCAATCCATCTCTCGGGTTTTGCTCCCTCATCCGTAGAACATTTATTGTAGTTTAGCTTTATGGATTTCTGACTTTTGTCCAATAACAAAAATAGTGGGTTGCTGAATTTTACGTGTTTAGTTTGTATGTTTGCAATTATTAATATCTTCTGTTCACCGTTGATAATTTGATATTGTGTGAGAATTAAGAGTTCTACATTTCTAAGTTGTGACTTTTGTGACCTTCAAAAAGTCAATTGATTTTTATTGAAACCCAAAAGAATGAAACCGATATATGCAAATATATTACTTCCTCCGTTCCATAATAAGTTAAATATAGGGATTGGGCACAAGATTTAATAAACATCACTTTCAAAAGCCAAAAAGTCATAAAATACCCTTTTCATTATCAAAAGGAGGAGAGAGAAAAGCAAACCAAGTTTGTGATGGGTATTTTTGTCATTTTGTTACTTTCTTTTTTCCATTTAAGGTATGTTTCACTTATTTTGAAACGTTCTAAAATAGTAAGTGTTTCACTTATTATGGAACGGAGGAAGTATATCTTTTATTACAAGGTTGTCTTAGGAACTCGACCAGGCAAAACTGAATTAATTCATGATGTTTATCTTTTTCCTAGTATAATAACATTATTATGGCGTTTGAGAACAAATTTGAGATGAAAAAGTTTTGACTTTTGAGAACTTCCTAGCAGGGCCGTAGTTGCGGGTGTGCAAAGAGCCCCTCCACACAGGGCCCCCAGTCCAAATTTTTTTGGTTTTATTTGAAATGGCCCAATTTAAAAAATATCATGCTTTGTATAAATGGGAAACGCTCCACATTTTCATCTCCTGACTCCATAATTCACGCTATCCCCTATCATCTTCCTCAATCTCATTCACCAAAAATTCAACCTTCCATATCTTTATAAATTTTAGTATTGTCATCAATACTTTTTCATAATTATCAATAATAAATCAATTCATCAATTATTATTGATTCTCTCTAGTCTCTATGAAAAATTGTGGTTCTTTTCTCTCATTAAGGGGAGAGAAAGGGCCCAATTTCCATTATAGAACAGGGCCTCATAAATATCCAAGACGGCCCTGCTTCCTAGTGATCAGAAAATTCAGTGTTTGTAGGATGGAATGAATTAAAGTTTCAATTAAGAGATTTTGGGTGCATTGTATTATCATCTTATACATATAGTAGTATACATGAAGTATATATCAAGGCTAGTATAGTTGTAATTTCCTTCTGGTTCTTGCATTACCACGTCCATTTTTTTGCGTTCTTTGTCATTCTTCTTGTTACTTCTAGTCTATAATTTTTGCATATTTATAACAGTCAGTTTGACAGGAAAACTTGTTAGTCACAAATTCAAAAAGTGGGTAATAAAGGAAAATATTGGCACATTTCCAAAACATTACTTTAACCATTTAAAGAGTATGTTCTTTTGAACTGAACTGGAGAAAGTATACTAAACTGAATTCAACTAAACTTGACTAAAATGAAGTGTATTGAGCTCAATTCAAATCCAAGTGAATTGAAGTATATTGAAATAAAGTCAACTAAATTGAACTCTAACGATATGGCTTAAAAGTTATTTCAAATACAGTTTCACCCCAAAAAAAAAAATTTTGAAGTGTCACCCAAATACTATACCTCATGTAATTTTTTTTTTTTTTTTGGCAACAAGGACATGCATGTAATTTTCATTTTTCCAGTGTTAAGTAGTGTGTGTATCTGACACCAGGTTATGTGACGCACGTGGCCCTGGGTCCCAAGATTTACACGTGTGACAGAAAAATTGCAGATAGTGGGACCCTGCGGGTATGATACTTATCCGCAGCCTCCTGGAAGAGTATGATTGATGGTGACAAATAGGCGGCCGGGTCCCACTCTCTTTGAAGGCATTCCATGGATATAATGCCACGTAGCTCCAGTGGGTCCCACATAGTTCCGAGCTGCTAGGTTTATCTTGGATTGCGTGGGTTTTTTCAAGGGACAACATTACTTTCCCGGGGACGTGGACGGTCCGATGGATGGTTCCCTCATCGTCAGGATGCCACGTGGTAGGCTCTGATTTCAGTAAGTCATTAAGAGGGACGAAAATGACTAGGGGTGGACTAGTATCTGTGTAGTATTGTATTGTTGTAAACTTGTATGGTGATTTGTCGGCCATTTGATATTTTGATAGAATAAAAAAATTGAATTTTGAAGCTAATTGGATTCCAAAGCCAAAGGTGCTTTACTTTGAGTAGCACTGTGGTCTGTGGTAGAGGTGATCAGGCCTGGACCCAAAAAAATCCGGGTTTAGAGAGAAAACTTCGACCCCAAATTTCTAACCTGATTTTTGGACAAATAAAGCGGGTTAAATACAAAGAAAAAAAGCTAAATACAAAGAAAAATATATTAAAAGATTAACCTATCCCTTTTAAAATTTAACCCCACCAAAAACAAACTACCCTCACCCTCACCCTCACCCTCACCCTGCATACCACAACAACACAAACATCTCCCCACTCCTCCTCACCCTGCGGGTCTGCAGCAGCGTGCAAGAGCCAACGGTGGTGACGCGCCGACCCACCCTCCTCCTCCTACTACTTCTCGTGCGACGCGCCGACGCCCGTTGAACGAAGCCACAATCTCGTCGGCAACGTGCTCCTCGCCTAAGCATAGACCACCCAAGGTCGGTTTCTTGAACTAACCTTCAATTCTTTTTTGTAAAAGTTAAATTACCTTATTGTATGAATCATATTATTGAGATTTGATTTGATTTGATTTTTGAATTGGTTGTTCTTTTATTGAGATGTGTTGTGAGTTTGTGAACATTTGATTTAATTTTTGAATTGGTTGTTCTTTTATTGAGATGTGATGTGAGTTTGTGAATTTACAGTGATCATATTGAATTGATGTTGTGTGAGAATTTTGAGGATTTGGAGTTGTATATTTGTTCAACCCAAATGTTTATAGATTGAACTAATGCTTACTCTACTCAAATAGCATCAAGTCTTTAATTATATTAATGAAGGCATAAAGTTCTTGCTTGGCTCTCATTTGTTATGAGAACTAAAATTTTGATTTTATTAAGAAGAGTATTATCAATTTAGGTGCTTGGTCCGTGGTGTTGGCATAATATCATTATTGATTGTGCACATTAGAATATGATGTTATCCCTCGGGTTCTTGATTAATTTGTTTACTGCGGGTTCTTCAACAAGGTGAAGCACGTTAACTTGGGGGTCGTGTTCTTGGTGGCATTGCTCGGCGTCTAGCGAAGCACGTTTTATGCGAGCAAGTCCTTCGAGGCTCCAACTTCTACTTCAAGTATTCAAGTGTAGAAGAAAGCAAGGTTACCTGTGAGGTAAGTTCTCAGACAAGAACTTCCATTCTTTCGGGAAGATTTTTCAATAACTGTAATAAGTTTATAGACAATAGGCAATACTCAGTAAGCCGTCTTTTGTTTTGTGCAATCTATTTCTCCGTCCATCCCATAAATATTTTCACATTTCTTTATCTCCAAGGCTACAAGCAACCCCCACACACAACCTCAATATAGTAAACCACATGACAAGCTGTTTACTTATTTCTTTTCTCTTAAACCTGATAAAACCAATTTGAAGGGGCTCTGTAACAGATCAGTGTGCTACATGGCTGTGATCATATTATTATGTGAAATAGTACTTGAGAAACATTTATCAAAATGGATATTTGTTAATGCTTCCCTACATCTTCTGTGAACTTTCCTAGACATGCACATTAACACTAGATAGGTTTCTCTTAGTAGGATTGTGCTTTGGTCGACCTTTGTGACGCCTTTGTTTGGGTTCTTCCATATCAGTTGATTGGGGATGAATCATATTATGGATGCATTCTGCATAATACATTTGTTGCCTATCTGATTCTTTGCGCATTTCATCCATCATTTCACTCAATAACTGTGATCCAGTTGCTTTCTCTTGTGTGATCTGATTGCATGTGACACCTTCCATATGAAGAGTTCTCCAAAAAACATGAACATCAAGAGGATCAATGGGCCTATGTTCAGTCACCATTATACCCATCTCATGAGCACATGGCAAACCAAAGCTAGATCTCAATACACATCCACATTTCACAGCATCCACGCCTATAGTAGACCCTCGAGTCTTAAATTCTTCATCTAACAGTTGAATGGCTTTGTGGGAAACACGACCAGCTAATGGACGGAACAATGAGAATGATGTACTGTGAAGGTGAACCGTTCGGGACCTCTCAAACTCTCGTTGAATCTCATTGAATTGTAGTTCTACAAGATCATGAATTTGAGGTAACAACAAATAAAAACTCCCTGTTGTTGTCCCTAGCCAACGCTTCAATTGAGAATGTGCACCCTCAACCCTGTTATGAAACATGCAAATAAGTAAATTATATTGTATAAAATCAAATAACCTTTTCGCAAGTGCAAAAAATATCAAGTTCAACTATTGAAAGGCATATTTTATTTTTTTGTAAATACTTATACATACCTATTTGTTGTCTCTGCACCAAAGTGTAAAGCATGCTTTGTCCATCGGGTGAAAATTTTCTTTCGGTATGGCTCTAACCATGTCATATTCACATAAGATAACATTGCAGGTAGACGAGACCACTTCTTGTATAATTGCTCCAATCTATAATAATATGCATCTCGTGTCCTTGCTCGAACTATTCTGTGCCACCTTGCACTGAAAGTTGCACAATCTATTTTACATTTCAGCAAATTAGTAAGGTATCGTTCAACATCCATTGCAATATGTCGTCTACATAAAAGGCGTCTAGAATGCGGAAATACAATCTTAATAGCTTTCATGAGTGCCAACTCCCTATCCGTAACAATCACTCCTGGCTCTTGGCATTGGCCAAATAACATCTTTAATTGTTGTACCACCCACAAGAAACTCCCTGCTGTCTCATCCTTAATGAAAGCAAAACCGACATGGAAATTCTGGCCAGTTGGTGATACCACTATCACTTCCAAAAGCGGCATCTCAAATCGATTTGTCTTGTAGGTTGCATCTTATATTAATACATAAGGAAATAAACGCAGCAGATCGGTAGTTTTCGGGTGTGCGAAAAGTACATCACTTAACACATTGGTGCCTTCCTCCCTCCTGTGCCACTGAAAATAATTATAATCTGTTAACATCTTGAAAAAGAATTGCATCGGTGAAAAAGAACCCATCATATTCGTCTTCAACTTCTGCAAAGCATTGTTAATGTGTTTGATTGAGCTGTTATTTTATGGGTTCTCTTTCTTCAACAGATTGAGTATTTGCTTAGTTTTCATATTAGATTGACGATACGTGGCAATTTTTGCAACTTCTTCTTTCGTTAATTTTGCAATCGAAGTATGCCACTTATTATACTTACCTACTTTGTGGTTGTGTTTGCTCCTCCATTCATTCACAAAAACCTTACATACACCTTCCTCTACTTTAGCTCCCACAACTTGAAAAGGACAATGCTTTTTTTTGTTCCCGTTCCTTTCCTCCTATTACGATTCTCTTTCAAAGAAATGAATTTTCTATAAGGACCGCTCCTTTCACATCTCAAATACACACTGTTAGAAAAAGAATTCTGCACATAAAACCAAATCTTACACTCTTTGCCGATTTCTCTTACCCATTCCTCCAACTCTTGACGATTTTTAAAACTTTGATCGGTTTTAAAATAATGACTAGTGTCTGGTCTCTCATCTCCGCTGCTATCCTGATTTAACATGTAAAAAGCTTGATCAATATCAAATATACAACATGATCATACTAAACCTCCCTTTGGGGGGTCATCTATGACAAATGACCCCCCTAAAGGGGGTCATCTATGGCAAATGACCCCATTCCCCATTGTAGTACATATGATCGCAACCCGAAAAATAACAAAATATGACATACTAATATACTTTGAATAATATGACAATAAATTTGAAATTTAAACAATTGAGTATTCACCGAACTACTTTTATTATTGTTTATTAAAGCAACCTCCATAGTTGAAGCCCAATTATAATAAAAAAAATGGATGCAGCGACTAAAGAGTACTAACGTGGTAAAGGGAAAAGTGTTTGTGGTGAGTGAAATTATATTCTCAAACTTGCTTTAGGGTGAGTAATAGTTGTGGAATTATATTATGAAATTTAACATATAGTAACCAATATAAAGGATATTTTTTTTTACAAATCTCTATTGTGCAGCTTACAATCTGAACTGATAATTTAGTGTTTGTTTACCAATTGAATGGCTGAGTAGAAGTATTAAACTAGAAAGATAAGAAGAAAAACCAGGATAATAAATCAATAATATTTTTTTCTATCTTTTTTTGAAAACCAACCCATCTTCATTTGGACGCACAAAATCATGAAATTTGGGACAGTAAGTCTCCTTCAACTTTGCCACAATCAAGTCTCCCACAACTTCAAATAACTAAGAGGAGTTATAGATAATCACAAGTGCTTAACTTTTTGACCAACAACATCAAAAAGTAGTTGGCAGAATGAAAGTAGAGTTTTGCTGCGTTGCTACGTCGCTGCATTGCTGCGTTGCCTTTTTCTATTTTTTTTTTAATTATAAAAAATTAAAATTAACCATGGTTAAGTTAAGTATAATTTTAGATGCTGTATTTAGCCATTTTTTTTGCTGTATATAGCACTTATGTTGGACAATTCAAATCCAAAATTTTAATTTAAAAATCAGCACGACTCGAAAATGACTGAGAAGCCCACTTGAATTTACGCGTAATAGCGAATTTTGGTGCAAGAAAAATTGGTCCGATCAGGCCCATGTTCACCTCTAGACGGATAGGGTAGTTCTTTTGTTTAGTTATGAAAATGACCAAATAATTAATTTTAAGATATCTAAAGTTTGAAATATTAGTTTATGAGACAATATTGTAAATGCATTTGGATGAAAAACCCATCATTTTCCCGATTTATCTAATAATTAGATGTTTGGCCTTTCTCTTTCATTGTATGATGATTGTTGAGTACGTGATTGTCATAAAAGTAAAGATAAAAAGGTATATTTTTTAGGAAAAATCGATAAGAGTGGTGCCAACTATAATCATCCTACTACAATAAGTTCCAACTACTGAATATTCCACAACCAGTCAAATTTTATATCTTATTTTACAAAAGTGATCATAGTATGTTAATAACCTGCCAGGACCGGCCCTGAGGGATGTTTAGAGGGGCAATGTCCTAGGGCCCAAGCCTAAAAGGGGCCCAATCCTCTAGGTTTTAAAATAGTACTAGAAAAAAAAAACTCGTTGGAATAAGGCTTGAAGAACCGACAACGCAGCTTCCCTAAAAGGACTTATCGTCTTCTTCAGTTCTTCTTTCTCTCACTCTCTTTCCAAGATCCAAATTAAAATCTTCTTTTAATTCCCAAAATTTTCTCTAACCACCATTAAACTCGTGGAAAGTTTCCATTTTTCACAAAAAATAGCTGTTAACCTTCTCTTAAATATGGCAATGGGATTTTTATTTCCTGCAATTTAAATAGGGATAAATTGCATCTGTATAATGCATTACTCATAAGTCTTAGTCTCAATCAATTGAAGTTATTAAGAGATTATGAAATTAAGAATATAAGGGTGTTAGGGAAATTTTGTTGTCGACTGACGACTGTCGAGTGTTTTTGTTGGGGTTGCTCTGCCTCTACCGACGGTGGTCCGTGGTTGATTGTTGCCGTCTTGCAGGAGCTCCTTAATTGGCTGCTTTATGCCAGATTTCTTAGCACATTGGTCAAGGTGTTGTCATTTCATTCTCTACTTTTCTTGTAATATGATTTGAGTGTTTGATTTATTTTTTTGTGCAAATTGCAATGTTGCCTAAAAAGCATTTATCTGAAAGTGAAAAAAGAGAAAACTTACTGAAGAGTTACAAGGGAGTTACTAAACACAACCTACCCCACTTTACTAAACGCAACCCTCAAAACCCTCATTTTCATATTCTCTCTATAAAAAAACTTTTCTCTAAAAAAATATTATATCTTCCTCCTTCGCATAGTTGGAGAAACATAAATTGCAAAAGATCTAATTGAGAAATTTAAATTTGATACTCAATGGATGATTATTTTGACCCAAACGAACTTCAATTTGATGTAATTAATTCATTTTTCTTCTTCCGTAACTAATCAAATTCTTGCAATTTTCATGAAATACTTAGCACTATTTCGTGCAATCCTCAAGAAACAGATCACTCTGTTTCATGCAAATTGAACGAAATAGGTTAAATTGTTTCGTGGAGATTGTATGAAACAGATAAAGGCGCTTAGGGCGATTGTGTGAAACAAGGTAATCGATTTGTTTCATAGGGCTTGCACGAAATTGGTTAAAGTGTTTCGTGTATATTGCACAATTATTGTTTATTGCTGCGGTAGAATTGCTGCGGTTTTACCCATACGCAGCAATAAACCACGTCAAAAGAAAAGGAAAATTCGAAAATCAACCTATTGCTGCGGTTCCGGGTGGAAACCGCAGCAATAGTTCTCATCGGGAATTTTTCAAAATTAGTTGACTTGTTTGACCAGATCTATTGCTGCGGTTCCCATAAAAAACCGCAGCAATAGATTAAAATATTATTTTTTAATAAACTTTTAATCTATTGCTGCGGTTTTTTGTGAGAACCGCAGCAATATCCCTTTGGCCCATTTATATAATAAGATGCGCTAGGGTTCGGGTTGCCTTCATTTCATTCTTCTTCTCTCTTGAGCCGTTTTACTCAAACTCCCAATCTCCTACCTCTTCTCTTTCTTTTCGGATCTGCAATCAACCGCTCAAACTCCTTACATCTCTCACTACGCTCAAACTCATTGCCTCTCTCACTCCTCTCAAACAATATTCAGCGAATCTACCGCGGGTGTTTGGGAAGTTTAGTGCGCGAATTTCCATTTCTTCGCATCTCTCTCTTCGCTCTTGCTTTGGTAAGCTTTTTTACTCTTTCTCTCTTATTGTTTTTGATTTAAATCGATTTGTGCTTCATTTTTTATGTGAAATTGTGAATTAGTAAAGTAATTAGGGTTTTATAATCGTGCAGATTGATCGAATTCGACCGAATCGATGTCATTGAGGCCAAATGCTAGGACGGAAGTTCGCCGGAATCGGTACAAAGTCGCTGTCGATGCCGATGAAGGTTGCCGTCGAAGTCTTCACTGCGACATTTCTCCTAGTCCTCCTCTCTCACTTGGTTTCTCTCAGTCCTCGCACGACGTTTCCTCTCTCTAGTGCTCAGATCCACAATCGCACGGCGTTTCGTTTCTCTCATTTTCCTGTTATTTTTTTATTTTAGTTTTTTTTTCATTTTTGTATGTAATTTGTTCAATTGTTTGTGGCTCGATTCGCTTTCAAGTTGCGGTTCAAATACCATTGCTACTCAATGTAATTTTTTTATTTCCTGTAATTTTTTTATTTTATTTTATCTTTTAGGCATTGTAATTTTTTATTTTCTACTCAATGTATGATTTTAATATGCTGTATTACTTTGTTTTAGTTACTTTTTGTTTTTTTGTTTTATTTGCATTTAACATTGAAAATAGTATGAATATTTAAATTTTTTTTTTTTTTTAAAAACGTGCACCTATTGCTGCGGTTTTGGGAAGAAACCGCAGCAATAGGTGTATGTTTTTTAACATTAAAAAGTACATATTGCTGCGGTTTTCGTAAAGAACCGCAGCAATAAGTTGACGTATTGCTGCGGTTAAAAACCGCAGTAATAGGTAATTACCTATTGCTGCTCTCTTAATTGCTGCGCAGTTAAAACCGCCGCAATAGGCCCACTTAATGACCGCCGCAATAAGCAATTATTCTACTAGTGGTACTTTACTCGATGTCGTATGATTCTTTCGAAGTGGTGCCCTAATCCCGTGTGTTATGTGAAATTAGTTTCAATAGCTTCTTAGGGTTTGTATAAAAAACATATATTGTGTGTTTGTGAAATGGCTCTTGGTATAATTGATGATGTTAAATTAAATTTATGATTAGCTTTTGAAGATTTTTATTTGGTTGTTTTTATAAATTGTCACAATGATATTCATGTTGAAGAGGTCGATGAGAATATCGAAATGCTAATTTACTATTTGAATTGAAATGTTGTTTGGAATTAATTTCATGAGTATTTTTGTGTGATCTAGTCTTTGAACATATTGAGTAGTATAATCATAGTGAAATGTTGAAATTGTGTGATTCATTCCATTTTTGTGTCTTAAAAGTGTAGGCTTTTGAGTGTTCCGAGTGTCCAAAACGTCACGAATAATAGAGAGGAAGGCGACTTCCTAATATCCAAACAAATAATAAAAACCAATGATTCTTAATATACAATATAATAAAAAAATCAATAATACATAATACAAACTAAAAATCTCCCAAATAACAAAACATGCACAACCTAATGCGGTTTGATCCGATCATGTATACTTAGACTTGTTCAACTAGAAATAAATATTGTTGTTTCATCCTGTTATATGAAACAGTGATAACCACTTCATACCGGTTATCGAAACAAGAGGGAACCACTTCTTCCCAGTTATATGAAACAATGGCAATCATTTTGTTCAATATACATGAAGTAGTATAAGCTATTGCATTCAATTTATATGAAATTCAAACAAACTAATTATATAACAAACCAATTCGAAGAAAATGCGAGAAAGTTAACTAAAAAACGAGTCAATTCACTCGCATAATCAAATTATAACAAACCGGTCCATATAAATTTCGCACACAAATCATATTTTTAAGGAAAAATGCACGAGAATTAGGGACCAAACAAACCAATTCGCGGTATTAGAGTAATTGGGTCGACCCAAATCTGGAAGAATACATGAAGTTTGAAAGAAAATATAGAAAATTGCAGCAATTGAAGCCTTGGTTGAATAAATTTCGCAATATAGAAATTGGTTATACTTCCAAGCAATATAGAGCCACAAATACAAAAAAATTGAAAAAAGCTACGAAGAACAAATACAAAATTTTTGAAAAAATGCCTAAAAATTAGAAAAAAAAAATAGAAGAACAAACCTTCAATGAATTGCATCACTTTATAACCAATTCCTTCAAAATCGGGGATGCAATTCCCTTAGCCACAACAAATTATATCGTCAAAATCGTATCAAATGAAACCTTGGTTGCATCGAAGCAAAATGAATGTTGTATCGCATGTAAATGGAGAAAGGGGGACGATAAAGGAAGAGGAAGAGGAAGAGGGAGAAAGGAGAGAAAAATAGGTAGAATTATGGAGAAATTGGGTAAATTTTACCCCAATTTAGGACGATTGAGGAAGAAGAAGATGAAGAAGGAGAAAGGATAGAGAAATAGGTAGAGGGAGAAAGGAGTTGCGAGAAAAAAGGTATTTTAGGTATTTTTAAAAGGTTGTGTTTAGTAAAATGAGGTTGCATTTAGCTACGATGGTTACTTACCTAAATCACAACACGATGCTATTGGCCAGATTTTTTTGTTAGAAATATAGTTCATGAAAATTTGCGAGATGAAGTCAATGATAATAATGAAAATAACGACCCAAATGAGCATATGTTTTTATTTGTAAAATTGTATTTCGGTTAAACAACGAGTTAATTTTAATAAAACTACTGTCATATGCTTTTAATTTGTTCTATTATAATTGCATTTTTTAAAGGGGCCCCAATCTACTATTTTGCCTAGGGCCCCAAAAAGTTCAGGACCGGGCCTGTAACCTGCTACAAAAGGTAAACTAGGTTACCTGCACAATATGCCATTACCAACCTGTATTCTCCTGAACTTATCTAAACTTAACTGAACTTATCAAAACTTATCGAAGGTCATTTTATAAGGTGTTAAACTTATCAAAGCGTCTTGGCTGAGACGCATCTCAATCATTTTCACGACTAAGACGAGTAGTTTATGTTTTTATAATATTTTTTTACCAATTTAAGACATGTTTATATCATTTTAATCCATATAATTATCAGCTTATGGACACAAACTTATCAATTTATGGCACAAACTTATCACTTTATGGGTACAAACTTATTAATTTATGCCATAAACTAGTTTATGTTTTAAACATACTCATTGACCTCTTCATCTCAGCTTCCTCCCCATCTTCTTCATGTCGCATTTGCTTGTTGTGCTTCACCAAATTTCATCTTATACCCTAATTCTCCCTCCTTTCATGTCTCTTACCTCTTTCACACCCTTCCATTGTCTCTCCTCTTCTTTCTTACTATAGTTATCTCCTTCTCTATCCTTTTGCACAACCATTGTCCTCCTATGATGTCGAGCAAATTGGTTGACAAATATGATCTTGTGTTTAATGTCTCATATACGGGTGCTTCTTTGATTTTCGAGTGATCTCGGTGCGAATATAGCTGCTGTTACATACTCCGGTGAACTGGAGTTGGAGGCGACACCAAGTTCACTACGTGATTCCGTCATCTCCAGCGAGCGATTTCGGCTGGTCATATATCTATATGTATATCTATATATATGTAATATATATATATCTATATATATATATGTATATATATATATATATGTATATATATATATATATATATAGATGTGAGTTCATATGAGAATACATACTTACATGAGAAATGAGAATGGATTTTACGCGCTATAACTCTAATGAACAAGTGATGTAACTCTAATGAAAAAGTGATGTAACTCCAAAAAATAAATTAGAAAAATACATTTCAAAAAAAATTTTTTTTTTTGGGCTCAAAGTTTTTTCGGGGGTATAACTCTAATGAACAAGTGTTGTAACTCTAATCCATAGGGGCAAGATCACATGAGAATGCTCCTTACATGAGAAATGAGAATGAATCTCAACCACAGGATTCACTAGTACAAAAACCCTCAAATGCTCCGTATTTGACCCGTAGCAGACGTCATACGAGCATTTGAGATTCTTGCAAATGCTCTGTTTCCAACCGGAGCATTTATCAGCTTAAATGCTCCGGTTTTCATTAAGAACCGGAGCATTTGAGGTGATAAATGCTCCGGTTAATAAGATAAACCGGAGCATTTGTGAGCCACAAAAAAACAAATTTTTTTTTTTTTTTTTGCCTTTTTTATAGATAAAATGATGCCCAATGTATTACATATACATAAAAGTATCCATTTCCATAGAAATTTCTGTTATTCATACAAAACAAACTGAAAATAAGTTGCAGATACAATTTACAAATGAAGTAAATTCCCGGTAATTTGTGGTTAGCTCCCTATTGGTACGAACAAGTCTTTTCCAAGTTTGCCCACATATAATAAGCAAGCCAATGGAGCAACAAACTTCAATTGTGTAGGCAACAAGCATCAATGAGATGTATAACAATTTAAAGCTTAGTTTATCTTTATTTGGTGACTGAAAAGATGTGCAACACTACAAAATTAAATGCCAAGCACTGCTATGTTTGAAATAGTTTTTCAAAAGAAACACATGTCACTATGTTAGACAAACAAATCGAAAGAGCAATAATATACTGATATACTAAACTACTAGTATTTTCTATAGAGAATGATATTTAAGCTAATATCTTTCCTAATTATTGACTATATAGAATGATATTTCAGCTAATATCTTTCCTAATTTGTTAATAAATACTACTAATATTTTCTGGTGAGAACAACACTTATACTAAATACTTATTCAATCATGAGAATATATATGTACAAAAGAATAATAGATATTGATATGATCAGAACAATCACGGCCTAATAACAACCCGTCGTGAACCTTAAACGAACCCAACAAGAAGTGGCCTGATTAGAATTAGACTCGACCCAAACCAGAAAGGTTTACGCCCTGAGTTGACTTGCCCTTCAATTACCCCCTATCGTACCCGACCCGACCTTTTCAGCCCACAACCCGAACAACACCCGACTAAACATGACCCGATCCCTTATTGAGAATTTTGCATAATTTATATTGATAATGTGCTATCCTATTCAAGCACAATTGATCAGCGTTTAAAATACTTAAACATCAATTTACTGACCAATTTCAAGTGATTACCGACCTTTCAATATGGTTGGTAAACACGCGGATTCTTGTCATCTAAGTTTAAGGCCTAATAAAGTTAGATAAATTTAGTTAAGTTCGTATAAGTTTTTCTTAAAGTCTTGGTTGAGATTATCTCACTCAAGCGAATGATATATATATATGTATACATATATATATATATATATATATATATATATATATATATATATATATATATATATATATATATATATATATATATACATATATATATATATATACATATATATATATATATATATATATATATATATATATACATATATACATATATATATACATATATACATATTTACATATATATATATATATATATATACATATATACATATATATATACATATATACATATTTACATATATATATATATATACATATATACATATTTACATATATATATATATATATATATATATATATATATATATATATATATATATATATATATATATATATATATATATATATATATACATATATACAGTAAAAATAAATCAGACAAACCAGAGTCTAGTAATATTAAGTTACCAATAGAATTAGAAGAACAAGGTTATGAAATATTAGGAAAGAAGATCACTAAAGAATATTCACAGTTATTTCCTGAATTACTTTTAAGAAAGAAAATAGAAGTAGAATATGAACGAGTAATTAAACAAGAATAATGAATAATGAATAAAAACGAAAAAATCATTGAAGAAGAAATTATTAGATATCCAGATGGTCCATTTAAAACACACAAGACTAATCAAAATAGACAATTTGCGAGAAATTATACGGATTCAACAAGATAAAATAGATGAATTTGAAAATTATTTATATGAAGCCAATAGAAGAAAAGATACTGAACTAAGAGATGCCTTAAGAAAATATCTAACTAGTCTACAAAATAAAAAGAATCAAAAGCTAATCGCTAAACAAGAACTTAAAGATTTACAAAATTCATTATACGTATGAGTACTAAATCACAAGTAAATAGAGCAATGAGAAAAGCTAATTGGCAATACTTTATATCACTTATGCAAGCGGATATTAAAAGTTTAGAATTAAGTAATCAAAAGCAAATAGCTATACATATACATACATATATATATATACATACATATATATATATACATACATATATATATATACATACATATATATATATATATATATATATATATACATATATACATATATATATACATATATATATATATATATATATATACATATATACATATATATATATATATATATATATATATACATATACATATATATATATATATACATACATATTTATATATATATCTATACATACATATATATATACATATATATATATATATACATATATACATATATATATACATATATATATATATATACATATATACATATATATATACATATATACATATATATATACATATATATATATATATATACATATATATATATATATATATATATATACATATATATATATATACATATATATATATATATACATACATATATATATATATATATATATATATATATACATATATATATATATACATACATATATACATACATATATACATATATATATATATATATATATACATATATATATATATACATACATATATACATATATATATATATATATATATATATATACATACATACATATATATATACATATATATATACATATATATATATATAGGGGCAAGATCATATGAGAATGCTACTTACATGAGAAATGAGAATGAATCTCAACCACAGGATTCACTAGTACAAAAAACCTCAAATGCTCCGGTTTTTTAGGTCTCAAATGCTCCGTATTTGACCCGTAGCAGACGTCATACGAGCATTTGAGATTCTTGCAAATGCTCCGTTTCCAACCGGAGCATTTATCAGCTTAAATGCTCCGGTTTTCATTAAGAACCGGAGCACTTGAGGTGATAAATGCTCCGGTTAATAAGAAAAACCGGAGCATTTGTGAGCCCCAAAAAAAATTTTTTTTTTTTTTGCCTTTTTTATAGCTAAAATGATGCCCAATGTATTACATATACATAAAAGTATCCATTTCCATAGAAATTTCATTATTCATACAAAACAAACTGAAAATAAGTTGCGGATACAATTTACAAATGAAGTAAATTCCCGGTAATTTGTGGTTGCTCCCACTGGGTACGAACAAGTCTTTTCCAAGTTTGCCCACATATAATAAGCAAGCCATTGGAGCAACAAACTTCAATAGTGTAGGCAACAAGCATCAGTGAGATGTATAACAATTTAAAGCTTAGTTTATCTTTATTTGGTGACTGAAAAGATGTGCAACACTACAAAATTAAATGCCAAGCACTGCTATGTTAGAAATAGTTTTTCAAAAGAAACACATGTCACTATGTTAGACAAACAAATCGAAAGAGCAATAATATACTGATATACTAAACTACTAGTATTTTCTATAGAGAATGATATTTAAGCTAATATATTTCCTAATTATTGACTATATAGAATGATATTTCAGCTAATATCTTTCCTAATTTGTTAATAAATACTACTAATATTTTCTAGTGAGAACAACACTTATACTAAAGACTTATTCAATCATGAGAATATATATGTACAAAAGAATAATGAAACACAAACTTTTACGATCACAAGTTTCACAAAACATCACAATTGGATATCAATTAGCAAAAATAGGAGTAAATTGAATCTTAATCATATACTTTTATGCCTGAACCTGTAAAGTTACTTAACTGGATATGGGGAATTGCGATCCCCGCGACATAGAAGCAGCCCTAACATTATGCGCATAAATTATCATTGCCACTGACATCAGTTGAGATGTAACCTGCCATATGCATTGAGTCTTAAAAATATGAGAAAGAGACGTAGGATAGCATATTGGATGAAATAAGAGGATTACCTGAACGAAACTCACACAATTATATGCATGTACTCTGGGGAAATGGTCCATAAGATTCCCAATCAATGTCCCTCCAATAATAACGCAAGCTATCCAAGATCAAAGATAAAACTTAAATCAACATTCATCACATACTTACATGTTCAATTATTTCAAGGACACAGCTACCTTAGTGAAAAATCATCCCATGACTGCAACAGAAAGAAGACTTGGATAGATCAATGCTATAGCAGCAGGCCAAGCAAAATTCAATAGTTGTTCCACAAAGTTCCACACTAAGTAATTAGCATATAAAGCTCATGAAGGCATAGGACAGAAGTTAGTGTAAACTTAACAAGAACTATACCCATAGTGACTGCATGGGGAGAGAAATGAGTTGAGGTAGGGTTAGTGATTTGGGTAGTAACTGCGTGGAAACAAAATATTAATGTGCCTATACTTGCCTTCAATCCAGCAGCCTCTCTATCCTTCGCGGCTTCACCCATACTTCACTAAATCACCAAAAGAGAAGGAAAATAATTAGAGTACACCCAATAAAGTCAAAAGCTTACTAAAATTATTCTACAGGGCACCTACAAAGGTAAGAGTGACAACTTTAATCCAGTTTGTCAGCATAGCTTTAGTCTCACAGCCCAAATTAAGTAATTTAATAGAGCAGAATGAGAAAGAGGCCAAGATAAATAGATGGTAGATATTTGAGAAGATAACACAACAATTCAATGAATCACAAAAACATATAATTAACAAATCAAAAATCAGTGCACTTATAAAAGTTCAAGGAAGATTTAATCCACAACCACCAAGTCTAAACTAAATGTAAAACAAAAGTGTGAAGAATATTGATATGCTAATCAACCGATGAACTCGATGAATTTAAACAGACTATTCCTAGAGAATGTGAATAGAGGAGAAACAAAAAAAAACAAAAACAAAATGTGAATGCATGTAAAGAAGACAACGGACTGTCAACAAAAGAGCCACAAAACTTAAACTACACCAATTAAAGCAGAGTGAAGCTTGTCTAAGTCAGGTCCCTCTGCGTGCTCAATGAGAGGAAGCTCCAAGCAGTGAATGCCATGTTTTGCCAGCAGCCAAGGCTCAAGATGTCAATACCCAATCGTGTAAGTTAGTCATATGCCAGTGAAGAAAAGAAAAATAAAATCAACAAAAACGACAACAACATATTAATAGACAAGTACCCAGTTAAATTTCATTTCCAAGTTATGCAAGAACCTCAAGCATAACAATGAGCGATAGATTATTGCCAGAATGTTATCAAATTATTACCATGAATGTAAATGGCTAAAACAAGATAAATTAAGAGTTCCCACTTACAAGTATTTGTTTGATTCATTCGTCTTCTTTGAAAATCTAACTTGCAAAGGCACCAATACTTGCTAAGCCTAGGTTTGGTTAGGGCTTCTATGAATATTGGCACTGGTATCCCAAAGACCATAATCATTTGTTGCTAAGCTGCCAAATGACATGTTAAGCTTCTCTTCTATAAGAAAAAGGCAAATGTAAGCAAAGTTTTCTATTTAAGAGTGTATATTAAAGAGCTCTTTCTGGTAGATTAGCAAGAAATTTCAGCTTATATATTCAAACTAAGGAAAGAAGAAGCAAAAAAAAGTTTTTCCAATCACTAAGATCGTGCTCCATGTTTCACAGTGAAAGGAAATCCTACAGGTTGCTTGGTATTGGTAATTAAACAATTGATCAGTTAAAATCTTGAAAATAAAAGAGAGAAAATGGAAGTTAAAACTCTTTCTTAGCTAGAATTTGTATGGTTTTAAACAAGTTAAAAACTTCTATCATGTTGATAAAATGATGATATGATGATCTTAGGTAAATCTAGAAAACTGAAGTTCACTAACAACATGATGTAGAATAGTAAAATAAAAAAAATGGACAAATAATATAACCACACAGGAACCATGAAGAAATTTATCACAACAAAGGCATAGAAATTACCCAATGAAGATCTGTAAAAACCAGATACTATAGCTTGATATTAATTGGTTATTCTAATCAACATTGGATCATCAATCGAAACAATTCACATTATATGGAACTCAAGCTTCATATGTATACTAGTTTTTAACATATCAAAATCCATAACTTAATGAGATCCAACTTCGACGGAAAGCAAATTTCAAGCATAACACGAGTAATTCTCAAGAAATGTTAAAAAAAGTCGAAATTGACCATTTATTTCGAGCAAAAACAAAAACGTAGAACTACGATATATCACCCGAGTAGCATTGATTTTGAGAAGTATAATCACCGATCTAAGGGCAACACACTACGCTATGACGCAAGACTACTATCTCGTCCACCATTACGCTTTTTATAGAGCATAAGCTTGAAGAAGTGAACGAAAAAGCATGTTACAACAAATTCTCAACCAAAAAAAAGAAACATATTTTGCTTTATTTAGGGATTGAAACCCTAACCTCGAACAATCATTGGATTACGCACGATTCTCAACGAAGTCGACGAACTCTTCTATCTTGCTACTCGCTTTGCACCACCATAGCCGCTGCCTCCTACCGCCCTTGCTCAAGAGCGGCGCCAAGAGCCCACATTGAGGGAAAAAAGTCGGGCGTGAAAAGATAGAGAAACTCATAAACCTAATCTCGATCTCCACACCAACTCTACGACCAACAATATAATTCTCAACAACAACAACAAATTGAGTGAAGAAACCATACCTTAAGATCGAGGAGAGAAGAGTAGGAATGACGACGAGCAAGCTTGGAGGCGCAAAAAAAAAGTCGGCGCTCAGCGGAGCCATCGGAGGCGTTCGAGTTCGGGGAGGAGAGAGAAGGGTTTGGATTTTTTTGGGGGGGGGGTTCCCAACATCTAAGGAGAGAGAATTTTGGATAGCGACGAAGTGATGAGGATGGAACAAGGAGAGACAGAGAAAAGAGTTGAAGAATCGAAAAAAGGTGAGAAAGAGTTGGGTTGGGGTCAGTCAAATAGTGCGGATTATATCAAGTGCTCCGTCTAAACGGAGCATTTGTTGACCTTTATATCAATATGTGAATTTATGCGCGTCAAATGCTCCGTTTTGCATAAAATCGAAGCACTAGTAATGTAGCAAAAGAGGTTTTTTCCACTAGTGATTGGATTAGAGTTACAATACTTGTTCATTAGAGTTATACCCCCGAAATTTTTTGGAGTTACATCACTTTTTCATTAGAATTACATCACTTGTTCATTAGAGTTATAGCACGTAAAATCGATTCTCATTTCTCATGTAAGTATGTATTCTCATATGAACTCACTTCTATATATATATATACATATATATACATATATATATATATATATATATATATATATATATATATACATATATATAGATATATATACATATACATATACATATATATAGATATAGATATATGACCAGCCGAAATCGCTCGCTGGAGATGACGGAATCACCTAGTGAACTTGGTGTCGCCTCCAACTCCAGTTCACCGGAGTATGTAACAGCAGCTATATTCGCACCGAGATCACTCGAAAATCAAAGAAGCACCCGTATATGAGACATTAAACACAAGATCATATTTGTCAACCAATTTGCTCGACATCAAAGGAGGACAATGGTTGTGCAAAAGGATAGAGAATGAGATAACTATGGTAAGAAAGAAGAGGAGAGATAATGGAAGGGTGTGAAAGAGGTAAGAGACATGAAAGGAGGGAGAATTAGGGTATAAGATGAAATTTGGTGAAGCACAACAAGTAAATGCGACATGAAGAAGATGGGGAGGAAGCTGAGATGAAGAGGTCAATGAGTATGTTTAAAACATAAACTAGTTTATGGCATAAATTAATAAGTTTGTACCCATAAAGTGATAAGTTTGTGCCATAAATTGATAAGTTTGTATCCATAAGCTGATAATTATATGGATTAAAATGATATAAACATGTCTTAAATTGGTAAAAAAATATTATAAAAACATAAGCTACTCGTCTTAGTCGTGAAAATGATTGAGATGCATCTCAGCCAAGACGCTTTGATATGTTTAACACCTTATAAAATGACCTTCGATAAGTTTTGATAAGTTCAGTCAAGTTTAGATAAGTTCAGGAGAATACAGGTTGGTACTGGCATATTGTGCAGGTAACCTAGTTTACCTTTTGTAGCAGGTTACAGGCTCGGTCCTGAACTTTTTGGGGCCCTAGGCAAAATAGTAGATTGGGGCCCCTTTAAAAAATGCAATTATAATAGAACAAATTAAAAACATATGACAGTAGTTTTATTAAAATAAACTCGTTGTTTAACCGAAATACAATTTTACAAATAAAAACATATGCTCATTTGGGCCGTTATTTTCATTATTATCATTGACTTCATCTTCAAATTTTCATGAACTATATTTCTAACAAAAAATCTGTCAATAGCACCGTGTTGTGATTTAGGTAAGTAACCATCGTTGCTAAATGCAACATCATTTTACTAAACACAACCCTTTAAAAATACCTAAAATACCTTTTTTCTCACAACTCCTTTCTCCCTCTACCTATTTCTCTATCCTTTCTCCTTATTCATCTTCTTCTTCCTCAATCGTCCTAAATTGGGGTAAAATTTACCCAATTTCTCCATAATTCTACCTATTTTTCTCTCCTTTCTCCCTCTTCCTCTTCCTCTTCCTCTATCGTCCCCCTTTCTCCATTTACATGCGATACAACATTCATTTTGCTTCGATGCAACCAAGGTTTCATTTCATGCGATTTTGACGATTTAATTTGTTGTGGCTAAGGGAATTGCATAGAATTGGTTATAAAGTGAAGCAATTCATTGAAGGTTTGTTCTTCTATTTTTTTTTCTAATTTTTAGGCATTTTTTCAAAAATTTTGTATTTGTTCTTCTGTAACTTTTTTCAAATTTTTTGTATTTGTGGCTCTATATTGCTTGGAAGTATAACCAATTTCTATATTGCGAAATTTATTCAACCAAGGCTTCAATTGCTGCAATTTTCTACATTTTCTTTTAAACTTCATGTATTCTTCCAGATTTGGGTCGACCCAATTACTCTAATGCTGCGAATTGGTTTGTTTGGTCCCCAATTCTGTGCAGATTCTTCCTTCAAAATATGATTTGTTTGCGAAATTTATATGGACTGGTTTGTTATAATTTTGTTTATGCGAGTGAATTGACTCGTTTTTTAGTTAACTTTCTGCATTTTCTTCAGAATTGGTTTGTTATATAATTAGTTTGTTAGAATTTCATATAAATTGAATGCAATAGCTTATACTACTTCATGTATATTGAACAAAATGATTGGCACTGTTTCATATAACTGGGAAGAAGTGGTTCCTACTGTTTCGATAACTGGTATGAAGTGGTTATCACTGTTTCATATAACTGGGATGAAACAACAATATTTATTTAGGGAAATTCTCATTGGTGACCTTGTGGTTTTGCAATTTTTCAATGGTGACCTTGTGCTTTTAAGATTATCATAAATAACCCTATACTAATTGATCTTGCTTAAAAGTGACTTTATAAAGCATTTTGATGTTAAACATAGCTTATGTCCGTTAGATAGAAGTTAGTTGAGTTAACCATGGTTAGAGAGTAAATTAGGGTAATTATTAGGCTCTTTACTTTTGTCAATTATTAGACTGCTTTTCAAAACCTATCATCTTCCTTCATCTCATGCACGATCAAGCCCTACTCTCTACTTTTATGCTCTGCTCTCAACCACGACATTGAAATCTGAAATTGAACCTTGAAATTCAAATGAGGAAAAAATTGAAGCGTTGTTGGAAGAAGGTGCTGGATCGAAGCAATTCATCAAACTACTTGAAAATGGCAACACCTTCATTAATGAGGATTACAGCCGCAAAAATATAGGATAAACAATGTATACGTCCAGATTACAAGATAATGTTGCGAATAAATGCTTTTAGTGTCAAAAAGTTGCAACCTTCTTGTTCTCTAGTCTTCACTACCTTTTTCTCTACTGCTACATCTCTTACAAGTGATAATACAGAATTTTCCATCTCAAGGATAGCAATTAGTTTCTAAATTATACAAATTTTTGAGATTTTTCATCTAATTATACCCTATTTTAATGAATATCGTCCTGTGTACTCTATGCTGACTTCTAATGTCAACCTTTTTGAACTAACTCACTCAATATTACTCCTATTTGCTAATTGCTATACACCTTTGCTATGTGTATTTGTGGCTGATGACTTTGTGTTGTTTTTTGTTGTATGATGACATCTTAATCTCGTCCTTACCCAACTTGCACTTCCATGGCAGCCATTACCCGTTGAGTAAGATAAGCGTTGAGGCACAGAAGAAAGAGGAGCATGAACTGGAAGGAGAAATAAAATAGGAAGGTGAACAGGGAAAAGGGGAAATGTTGTTGGAGGGAAAGGTGAAAGGTTAAACTAAGGTTAGGAGATTAACTCAACTAACTTGCATTTAACTTTATAAAGTCACTTTTAAGCAAGGTCAATTAGTATAGGGTTATTTATGATAATCTTAAAAGTACAAGGTCACCATTAAGAAATTGCAAAACCACAAGGTCACCAATGGGAATTTCCCTATTTATTTCTAGTTGAACAAGTCTAAGTATACATGATCAGATCAAATTGCATTAGGTTGTGCATGTTTTGTTATTTGGGAGATTTTTAATTTGTATTATGTATTATTGATTTTTTTTATTATATTGTATATTAAGTATCATTGGTTTTTATTATTTGTTTGGATATTAGGAAGTCACCTTCCTCTCTATTATTCGTGACGTTTTTGACACTCGGAACACTCAAAAGCCTACACTTTTAAGACACAAAAATGGAATGAATCACACAATTTCAACATTTCACTATGATTATACTACTAAATATGTCCAAAGACTGGATCACACAAAAATACTCATGAAATTAATTCCAAACAACATTTCAATTCAAATAGTAAATTAGCATTTCGATATTCTCATCGACCTCTTCAACATGAATATCATTGTGACAATTTATAAAAACAACCAAATAAAAATCTTCAAAAGCTAATCATAAATTTAATTTAACATCATGAATTATACCAAAAGCCATTTCACAAACACACAATATATGTTTTTTTTATACAAACCCTAAGAAGCTATTGAAACTAATTTCACATAACACACGGGATTAGGGCACCACTTCGAAAGAATCATACGACATCGAGTAAAGTACTTCGTGCAATATACACGAAACACTTTAACCAATTTCGTGCAAGCCCTATGAAACAGATCGATTACCTTGTTTCACACAATCAGCACGAAGCAGCTTTATCTATTTCATACAATCTCCACGAAACAATTTAACCTATTTCGTTCAATTTGCATGAAACAGAGTGATCTGTTTCTTGAGGATTGCACAAAATAGTGCTAAGTATTTCATGAAAATTGCAAGAATTTGATTAGTTACGGAAGAAGAAAAATGAATTAATTACATCAAATTGAAGTTCGTTTGGGTCAAAATAATCATCCATTGAGTATCAAATTTAAATTTGTCAATTAGATCTTGTGCAATTTATGTTTCTCCAACTATGCGAAGGAGGAAGATATAATATTTTTTTAGAGAAAAGTTTTTTTATAGAGAGAATATCAAAATGAGGGTTTTGAGGGTTGCGTTTAGTAAAGTGGGGTTGTGTTTAGTAACTCCCTTGTAACTCTTCAGCAAGATTTCTCTTTTTTCACTTTCAGATAAATGCTTTTTAGGCAACATTGCAATTTGCACTAAAAAATAAATCAAACACTCAAATCATATTACAAGAAAAGTAGAGAATGAAATGACAACACCTTGACCAATGTGTTAAGAAATCTGGCATACAGCAGCCAATTAAGGAGCTCCTGCAAGACGGCAACAATCAACCACGGACCACCGTCGGTAGAGGCAGAGCAACCCCAACAAAAACACTCGACAGTCGTCAGTCGTCAACAAAATTTCCCTAACACCCTTATATTCTTAATTTCATAATCTCTTAATAACTTCAATTGATTGAGACTAAGACTTATGAGTAATGCATTATACAGATGCAATTTATCCCTATTTAAATTGCAGGAAAAAAAATCCCATTGCCATATTTAAGAGAAGGTTAACAACTATTTTTTGTGAAAAATGGAAACTTTCCACGAGTTTAATGGTGGTTAGAGAAAATTTTGGGAATTAAAAGAAGATTTTAATTTGGATCTTGGAAAGAGAGTGAGAGAAAGAAGAACTGAAGAAGACGATAAGTCGTTTTAGTGAAGCTGCGTTGTCGGTTCTTCAAGCGTTATTCCAACGAGTTTTTTTTCTAGTACTATTTTAAAACCTAGAGGATTGGGCCCCTTTTAAGCTTGGGCCCTAGGCCATTGCCCCTCTAAACATCCCTCAGGACCGGTCCTGGCAGGTTATTAACATACTATGATCACTTTTGTAAAATAAGATATAAAATTTGACTTGTTGTGGAATATTCAGTAGTTGGAACTTATTGTAGTAGGATGATTATAGTTGGCACCACTCTTATCGATTTTTCCTAAGAAATATACCTTTTTATCTTTACTTTTATGACAATCACGTACTCAACAATCATCATACAATGAAAGAGAAAGGCCAAACATCTAATTATTAGATAAATCGGGAAAATGATGGGTTTTTCATCCAAATGCATTTACAAAATTGTCTCATAAACTAATATTTCAAACTTTAGATATCTTAAAATTAATTATTTGGTCATTTTCATAACTAAACAAAAGAACTACCCTATCCGTTTAGAGGTGAACATGGGCCTGATCGGACCAATTTTTCTTGCACCAAAATTCGCTATCACGCGTAAATTCAAGTGGGCTTCTCAGTCATTTTCGAGCCGTGCTGATTTTTAAATTAAAATTTTGGATTTGAATTGTCCAACATAAGTACTATATACAGCAAAAAAAAAAAAGGCTAAATACAGCATCTAAAATTATACTTAACTTAACCATGGTTAATTTTAATTTTTTATAATTAAAAAAAATAGAAAAAAAGCAACTCAGTAATACAGCGACGCAGCAACGCAATAAAACTCTACTTTCATTCTGCCAACTACTTTTTGATGTTGTTGGTTAAAAAGTTAAGTACTTGTGATTATCTATAACTCCTCTTAGTTATTTGAAGTTGTGGGAGACTTGATTGTGGCAAAATTGAAGGAGACTTACTGTCCCAAATTACTGTCCCAAATTTCATGATTTTGTGCGTCCAAATGAAGATGGGTTGGTTTTCAAAAAAAGATAGAAAAAAATATTATTGATTTATCCTGTTTTTTCTTCTTATCTTTCTAGTTTAATACTTCTACTCAGCCATCAATTGGTTAACAAACACTAAATTATCAGTTCAGATTGTAAGCTGCACAATAGAGATTTGTAAAAAAAAATATCCTTTATATTGGTTACTATATGTCAAATTTCAGAATATAATTCCACAACTATTACTCACCCCAAAGCAAGTTTGAGAATATAATTTCACTCACCACAAACACTTTTCCCTTTACCACGTTAGTACTCTCTAGTCGCTGCACCCATTTTTTTTTTATTATAATTGGGCTTCAACTATGGAGGTTGCTTTAATAAACAATAATAACAGTAGTTCGGTGAATACTCAATTGTTTAAATTTCAAATTTATTGTCATATTATTCAAAGTATATTAGTATGTCATATTTTTTATTTTCCGGGTTGCGATCATATGTACTACAATGGGGAATGGGGTCATTTGCCATAGATGACCCCCTATAGAAGTTATTTGCCATAGATGACCCCCTATAGAGGGGGTCATTTGTCATAGATGACTCCCCAAAGGGAGGTTTAGTATGAGCATGTTGTATATTTGATATTGATCAAGTTTTTTACATGTTCAATCAGGATAGCAGCGGAGATGAGAGACCAGACACTAGTCATTATTTTAAAACCGATCAAAGTTTTAAAAATCGTCAAGAGTTGGAGGAATGGGTAAGAGAAATCGGTAAAGAGTGTAAGAGTTGGTTTTATGTGCATAATTCTTTTTCTAACCGTGTGTATTTGAGATGTGAAAGGGGCGGTCCTTATAGATAATTTATTTCTTTGAAAGAGAATCGTAATAGGAGGAAAGGAACGGGAACAAAAAAAGCATTGTCCTTTTCAAGTTGTGGGAGCTAAAGTAGAGGAAGGTGTTTGGAAGGTTTTTGTGAATGAATGGAAAAGCAAACACAACCACAAAGTAGGTAAGTATAATAAGTGGCATACTTCGGATGCAAAATTAACGAAAGAAGAAGTTGCAAAAATTGCCACGTATCGTCAATCTAATATGAA
This sequence comes from Beta corolliflora, assembly GCA_947648045.1. Classification (NCBI taxonomy): domain Eukaryota; kingdom Viridiplantae; phylum Streptophyta; class Magnoliopsida; order Caryophyllales; family Amaranthaceae; genus Beta; species Beta corolliflora. The sequence continues at coordinate 104,017 of CANSZD010001634.1, read as the reverse complement.
AACTAAGCAAATACTCAATCTGTTGAAGAAAGAGAACCCACAAAATAACAGCTCAATCAAACACATTAACAATCCTTTGTAGAAGTTGAAGAGGAATATTATGGGTTCTTTTTCACCGATGCAATTCCTTTTCAAGATGCTAAAAGATTATAATTATTTTCAGTGGCACAGGAGGGAGGAAGGCACCAATGTGTTAAGTGATATACTTTTCGCACACCCGAAAACTACCGATCTAGTTGATACTGGACTGATCTAATTTGGTTTTGATAATTCAGGAACATGGTTTTGATACTGTGTTGTGGGTGTTGTTTAGGACATCCGTTTCTCTTGTTGTTTTTGCTTTTTCTAAAGATGCAGCTAAGGCTGCTTCTGTTTCTGTTGCTGTTGTTGCTGATTCTTCCATTAAAGCTTCGAGTTTTGGGGTTAAAGTTGCCAGTTTTTTGAGGGTTTCTGGGTGGCCTGATGAAGCTATTGTTTTTGCTCGTGCTACTCTTCCTGATATTGAGCTTCGTGGGGCCATCCCTGTTGGTTATTGGATGAAACTTAATCCAATTTTGCTCACTGTCTTATCCATTTTAGGGTGAGTGTTGTAATTTGTACTTAATAGGTAATAATCTAATGTTTAGAGTTCTAATACTATGATTTTGATGGAAACATAAGCTGGCTAGTTGTATTTATGTTTCCTGAAATGGTTAAGAACATTGAATGTTCTATAGTTGAGTGAGTGCATTCTTATTGTGTGATGCAATTGCTGAGTTTTAGTGTCTAGATGAGCTAATTTTGTGTTACAAGTTGTTATGTGTATACTTCTGCAAGCTCCAATTGTATGGCATTGGTTATCTTGAGTGGGGTTAAAGAAGTTTACTTTTCTGCAAGTACCATTACCATCAATTTGTATGACATTGGCTGTCTTGAGAGTAAATTGACGCGCTTTAGCAGTTAAGGTGCTGTAGCTAATGACCCTATAAAATTATTCACCAGTTGATCGTGTGATGATTTTGGATCAATGGTCAAATCCATGAGGAGTTGAGGGTATGTAGTAATGTTTTTTTGGGGGTTAATGAATGTTGTACATGTTTTTGGATTTCTGATCATGTTAATGAGGACTTCTAGTAATGTGGTTGAACAATGTAGGGGAACTTTTGGCTAGTTGATACTGGACTGATCTAATCTGGTTTTGATAATTCATGAACATGGTTCCAGTTCCATTCATTGTACTTTACCTAAAGAAGTTGGCCAATTTTCTTGCTGGGAAGAATCGTGCGGCATCAAGATTTGTGGACATGCTATTTGAGAGGGCCAAAGAGAAGGCTGGTCCTGTGGAAGAGTTCCAGTGGCTTGGTTTAATACTGTTTGTAGCAGTGCCTTTTCCTGGGACTGGAGCGTGGTCTAGCTCTATCATTGCTTCAGTGTTGGACATGCCCTTCTGGCCTGCCGTATCAGCAAATTTCTTTGGTGTGGTGGGCGCTGGACTCCTTGTGAATTTGCTAGTAAATCTTGGTCTCAAGTATGCCATTATAACTGGTGTTCTCCTCTTTATAGTTTCAACGTTTATGTGGAGTGTGCTTCGGAGTCTTAGAAAGTCTCTGAACTCACAAAATTAACCTTTCTTAAATTTAATTACTGATTTCTCACTCATAATCTTTTGAATGGAAACCCCCTCGCATTATTTTGTTTGTTTCTTACTACCTCATGAAATCTTTCTGGAAATGTCGATTATTGCGACAATGAGAAGCAATATAATCTAATTTTTGTGGTTGTGTCAAATTAGCACTGTGTCTATGCATAAACTTTTGGTAGCGAGATGTCATTGATTTCGCATGGTTTTTGGTGACTTCATTTTGAATGATGAGGAAGGTAAAATAGGCAATGGTCCTAACTTTCAAGAACTGTCTTTCTGATCAATCAAGTAAACCTAAGCTTTGAGTTTAGAAATTTATATATATGGTGCCATTGGTGGTACCGTGTTAGACTTGTTCTACATGAGATGTGGGTTAGTATTCAGCTTGATATAAATTTCTTTGTAAGGATAAACTAGTTATTTTCATCACCTGACATGGTTTTCTTCTATTTGGGATCTGAAACTGAAAGTTTGAATCCATGGAACTGAAACTGGTTATGAGGCTAAGTTTACTTCCATCTTCAGCTGATAATCGTTATCAAATCTAGTAGGTATGAGCTGAGAACTCCAGTATGATAAGCGTCCTGTAAACTGGAGTGAAGGTAGTTGTACATCAATTTATTACAGTTACTATATGAGGTAACATGACAAGGTTTTTCTGAAGATCGTTTATCTTTAAGGATGTATTTGGTTGGGGAAAGTCAATTTCTAGGAAAATTAGTTTTCCTGGTGACCTGGTTTGAAAAGTAGATAAAATGCTGTTCTTGGATTGAAGACAGTTGAAGGAAAACCACATTTTCCGTCACACGTCTTACTTTCCTCCTTTAGTCCTTTTCTCCTCCCAGTCTCCTTCCACGCCATCTTCATTCTGCCTTTCCTCGCTAACTTTTCTAGCAAAGAGCGAAATAAAGGAAAATGAAGTTTGAAAGTTGATTTATAGTATAGAAATACATTTTCCATAGAAAATAATTCCCTGTTCTCAATGTTTTTGTTTCAATAAGAGCACCTAATATGAACAGAGTTTAGACTAACTCGTCCATACACAAGGGCTCAAGTTAACAACAGTAGATTTGTGTGACTTGGTTGTACCATTATATTCACTGGACTCTTGTCTCTATAGTACACAATACACTTATAATTTATATAGTGTAATTTTGTCTAACATATACTCTGATCGAATTTTGTATGTGTGTTCTATACTGTCCGTGTCTCTCTCATATAATACTAGGTTGTGATCGTATGCTTTGTTCGATATATTTTTAGAGGTGAGTGCTTAATTATTTTATTTGGCTGTTGAATTTGATGCATGCCTGTGCATTTAGGTACAGCAAAACATAATTTTAGTTGTCTGGTGATGTTATAGATTACTGATGTACTACAAAGTAGCTAACCTGCTGCTAATCTAATGGCCACTAGATTACATCATCTCCTGAGTAATTTTGTGTCAGGAAAATAAAACATAGTTGCTGGGCAAGTTTTAAGCAAATTTTAACATATGCATCTGATAATTCGACCGTTGCAAAAACCAATCAGTGCCAAAAAGAGGGGAAGCAAGCTTGCAGAGACCAGTTAGCAAAAACTATCAGCATTATACGAACAATATCAAACATAAATAAACTCAGAATCAAATTGAAATGCAAACTCTCAATATCCGAGATGCGAAAAAAGATCTTGTAATCACATTTACTTGTCCTTTAGCTTGTTAGTGAAAATTAACATCATAATGAAGGGAAAGTCAGAAAAAAATCATCTAAGCCATGGCAAAAAAGAATCATTAAACAACTTAAAAATAAATGAGCTGATGACAGTCTTCAAACGTTTCATCAGATAAGTGAGATTTCCAGTAATTATCTGCATAATCTTCATCTTGACCAAAATAATGAGCCGCCCTTCCAAAAATTTATGCACATCTTGTGAACGAAAACAGTACCACTTTCTAGTAATAGAAATTCGGAATTTCGGGCATCATAGGAAAGTATTGTGAGGGCATATCATCACCAAAAACTGGGCCTTGTTGTCCTTGATCATAGAATATAGGAGCAGGATACATCATATTCAAGTTGTAGTCAACAAAATCACTACTACACCCACCATAATAATCATCTGCCATTGGTGTCATAATTTGATTATCGAACATACTATAACCATAATCTGCCATTGGTGTCATAATTTGATCATCAAACATACTATAACCATAATCGAACGGGCCGAATTCATTCTCCATCACTTGATCAGTTTGTCCAAAACTTTGATCACTAGGCACCACAAAAGTTGGTACTACAACACCCTTCAACATTGCAATTTTACGCTTTACATAATCAAGCTTATAATCCAAAGAACCCAGCAATGCATGAAGTTGTTCATCACTAAACTCCGAAATATCCGGATTCTTGAACTTTATAGTACTATCATCCAATAATTCTTGATCTTCAGAAATGTCACTTAAAGTAGGTGATATTTTCTTGTTTTTAACTTCCTTAGGAACTCCCATGTATCGGTTAATAATCTCTCGGGCACGATCCGGGTTCGATGCTTGATCCGAATCATTAGTGTCGGGTTTGAAGGATATAAGTTCAGGTGGTGGAGATGGTTTATTAGTTTCCTTCAAAGGAAAAATGATGATGCAAATTGGGACATCGCATAGTATTGAAAACTCACGAGCTTTCTTAAATAAAGTCTTCTTTTTCTGATTATAGGCTAAATTTCTATTCTTTACTTTCTCTATAAAATTCTTTGTTGTTTTTCCCCTTCCCATTGAATTTCAGTTGAAATTTCTGGGTTTCTTAAACTCTTAGATGGAAAGTTGCAATTGATGTAGGAGAAAGAGTGGTAATTTTAATCAATCCGTCTTGCATGGACCCGGTTCACATTAAAAATAGTGTGGACCAGGGGCACACGTGACCGTGATACACACTCACTTTCACTTTCTAAAAATGCGCGATTTTCTCTCTCTTGGTATTTCCAAAATCCGCGATTTTCTCTCTTGAATATTTCCAAAACCAAAAGATTATATCGCTATAAAATTTCGCAAATTATTTTCTCTCGTTCATTCAAATTATTTCTCAATTTCATACGAAACCTAAATTTACGTACATCTCATTCAGAATCAAATTATTGTTCTTCGACAATTTCCTATTCAATTGAACAACTACGACAAATTCATGGAAAATTCGTCTTTAATGGATCAAACAGATCTCAATCAGAGTATTGTAGCATGTAATATAGACGAACAGCATCACAATTCAATCCAAAATGAGCATCGAGATCCACTCGTAATAGATCTCAATAATACACCAAGTGTTGAAGGTAACGAAGATCGAAGTCAATAATTTCATTTGTTAATTTCTTTTGTTTGATTCAGCAAAACACTAACACTATAATTTTATGTAGATAATGTGGTGCTGTTTCATGATGAGCTAGAAAATCAAGTTGATGAGCAATATGTTGTAGTATCAATTGATGAATCTAATTCAGCTGTCATTCCAGGTAAATAGTTACACTATATGATATAGTGTATGTGAGTAAAGCATAAATAGTTACACTATATCATACGTACATACACTATATCATAGATAGGTACACTATATTATAAATAGGTACACTATATTAGATGTAGAAAATATTTACTTAAACGCATTACAAAAATGGACTAAAATTCACAAATACACTATATCACACACCCATACACTATATCAAAAATAGATACACTATATCATATATACATACACTATAACAAAAGTGACAAAAATATCTTCATTCTTTTATAAGAGATACACTATACCACACAGAAATACACTATAGATTATTACACTATATCAACTATATCAGTTACACTGTCACGTACTTTCACTATATCATACATGGGTACACTATATCATACATACGTACACTATATCATATATAAATACACTATATCATAAATAGATACACTATACCACACAGAAATACACTATAGAATATAACAAAAATATTGCGTACAGGTTCAAAAATACACTATAGAATATAACAAAAATACACTATAGAATATATCAAACACCCATGCACTATATCATAAATAGATACACTATATCATATATACATAGACTATAATAAAAGTGACAAAAATATCTTTGTTCTTTTATAACGGGTTCAATCGAACAATCACCGAATATTATTCATGAAATTGGAGGAGTTTTACTTGGTCAAGTAAGACCAACATTGGATGATATACATGAGCTATATTGTCGGCATGTCGCTATAGTAGGGTTCGGTGTTAGAAAATCCAAAAATAGAAAAAAAGAAGGGACATCGGTTGTGCATAAAAAGTACTACGTATGCTCTGCTCAAGGGAAAAGAAATACCAAAATCAAAGAAAAACGGGGAGAGAATAATACGAGATATAATGATACAAGACAAAGAATTCAAAGAAACAGAGAGGACAAGAAGAGTTATGATCACAAGAACCGAATGTCCCGCTCCGATTAGAGCAAGGATTAACCCCTGACGGACACTATGAGATTGTGCAAAGCATGTTATAAAACACAATCATCCACTTACAAGACAACCACTAAATTACCTTCATAGATCCGAGCGTCGGATGAGTGATCCAAAGAAAGAAACCATACAAGCTATGCAAGAGTGTGGACTCGAGACCGATAGATTCATTCAAATACATGAGTACGAAGCGGTGGTGAAGATGTATTGGGTCATTCCATGAAAGACCACTTCAACTGACGTTATAGGCTCAAAATAAAACCAATTGATGGAAGGGATTCACAAAATGTTGTTGATAACCTTTATGAGCGAGATGCAAACAGATAGTAACTTCTTCTTTAGAGTAAGATTGAATGATGAAGGAAAGGTTTGTTGCTTGTTTTGGAGAGACTCTATGATGCTTGAGGACTATACAATATTTGGAGATGTTATGGTTTTTGATACTACATATAGGACAAACAAGTATAATCTTATTTGTGCACCATTTGTAGGAATTAATAACCATTGGAAAAACACAATGTTTGCATGTGCATTTCTTGCGGATGAAACAATACCATCATTTGAATGGGTTTTTGAAACATTCAAAAAGTCTATGAAAGGTAAATGTCCAATAACTATATTCAGCGACCAAGATGCCGCAATTGCAGGAGAGCAATAAAAAAGGTACTCATGTTTATGTGACATTTGCACAACTTCTGTTATGTACTATTGCAAAGAGCAATAGATATTACTTGAAAAACTAACTAAATGAACTCATTGACAAGGCTTTCCCAACCTCAAGACCCGGGCTATGTTTATGGCATTTGAGTCAAAATGCAAATCAACAATTTGGATTGATGAATGCGAGATAAGGAATTCAAGAACATTTTTCACAAGTGTCTGAGTGGTTGCATTACAACAACAGAATTTGAACAAACTTGGAGCACAATGACCAAAAAATACAAACTAGAAGATGATCGTTGGTTCAAGAGATTGTATAGTTTGAAAGAAAAATGGTGTACAGCATTTAGCAAAGACTTCTTCTCTGCTGGAATACTATCTTCACGAGAGAAGTGAAAGCACAAATCATCTTTGTTGGGTTTAAGGCAAACAAAACCACTAGCTTGATCGACTTTTTTTCAATATTCCAACAGACTCTAATAAGGTGGAGAAGACAGGAAGAAAGGGACGATTTTAATTGTACAAAGGGAATACCAAAATCGATCTCTGCATGAGTCCACTATTAAAACATGCGGCTTCACAAGACACACATACTCTTTTCCAAGATTTCGAGGAAGAATTCAAACATGCAATGGCAAGTGCAATTGAACTAGTTGGTACACAAGGAAACATTCGACATACGGAGTTTTCCTCAATGGCATTGATGGTTCTTCTCAACAAGTAACCTTCAATTACCCAGAGAAGACAATTGAGTGTGGATGCAGAAATTTTGAAGAATCAGGCTGGTTGTGCTTTCATGCCATAAGAGTTCTACACTTGCATTCTGTCCAAAAAATACCAGAGAAATACATATCATCAAGGTGGACAAGATTTGCAAAAAAAGAAGTTTGGGAGAAATTTGATAATGAAAAGAGAGAAAAAGGAGAAGTAAACAGCTTCACACCATGGAGGCTGCACATGATAAGGAGGTATGTAAACACACTATACACCAGCACAAAAATACATTATATCACACAGAAGTACACTATATGATCTATGAACACACTATATCACATAGAAATCCACTATATGTTTGTCTAATACTATATCTACACTAGCACACAGAAGTACACTATATGATCTATGAACACACTATATCACATAGAAATCCACTATATGTTTTTCTAATACTATATCTACACTAGCACTACGAAGTACACTATATGATCTATGAACACACTATATCACATAGAAATCCACTATATGTTTGTCTAATACTATATCTACACTAGCACACAGAAGTACACTATATGATCTATGAACACACTATATCACATAGAAATCCACTATATGTTTTTCTAATACTATATCTACACTAGCACACAGAAGTACACTATATGATCTATGAACACACTATATCACATAGAAATCCACTATATGTTTGTCTAATACTATATATACACTAGCACACATAAGTACACTATATGATCTATAAACACACTATATCACATTGAAATCCACTATATGTTTGTCTAAATACTAACACATTCATGCCATAAGGTACTACAATCTCATATTAAAGAGCCATAGAATAGAACCGGCTAGAGCAAAGGTGATAGAGGAAAGTTTCAAAAATACAAATTCAAAAGTTGAAGAAGTAATAAAGATGGAAGAAGCAAAAAGCAAGAAGAGGAAAAGCTAGAGCTCATGAGAAAGCATTACAAGAAGCAAATGAAGATTACAAGCTAATGAAAGTCAAGAAAACAATACACAAGAATCGTAGCAAGACCAACGGTTTTGGATCCAGATAGAGCAAGTCACAAAAGGAAGAGACAATAAGCGAATAAAAGGACACTATGATTCATACAAGAAGGCATCAAAAAAAGGGAAAAAGAGACACAAGGAGTTTGGAAGCATAACTCCAAAAGAACATCTCTGTTCTAAAATACTTTACCAAGAGAACTATGCAATGTTTTTAATTATTTGAGTTTAAAATAAGAATTGTACACTATATGGTTATGTGCAATTTTTTTTTTTTTTGAAAAGATATGGTTATGAAGTACATTATATAAATAAATTCTTATGAAAAAGCGTACGTAAACCCATTATATTTACACAAACTCGTTGTAACTGTAATCCAATAAAAATCAAAACAAATTAGTAATTTGTAATACTCGTATGTCAACAAGTAAAAATACACTATATCATATAGATTAACACTATATCATTGAAAACTACACTATATCAAAACAGGACATTACCTCTTTGTTAGATTACTAACACCGTTTGTAAAATCAATCAAGACTACACAATTACATAAACATTGTTTGTAAAACTATTATATCAACACAAACCAACCGTCAACCCTAACCTACTATTAGATTAGTAACATCATTCAAATACATCAATATAGTTTTACTTTGCAAATTTGACGGTTAACTTTTTCCTTCCCCGTCTTCTTCTTTCCATCCTCAACTTCTTTGTTCTTCTTCTCTTCTTGCATTTTCTCGTCTCAACTCCTCTTCAATCCTTTTACTCTCTTGACTTTCTTCCTTTTATTTTCTTCAATAATAGCAACAGTCTCTGATCTCTTTGATCTGAATGATATCACCTTTTTGACAAGCTCACTTCTATTCTTATTCAAATCAGATAAAATAATGCAACCACACAAGGAGACTCTTGCTGCTTTCCTTATCTTCTCCTGAAAATAAATTAAATAAGTAAGAAACTATAAAAAAAAAAAAAAAAAAAACTTAAATAGATAACTCGGTTCTAAATAATTATATTAAACTTACATCATTCAAATATGGGCATTCAAACTCTTCCGAGCCTTCAAAAAGTAGCATATGGACAAGTATATACACACCACAGTCCAAATCATATGCACCTTTTTTCCATCTTCCTTTGACTTACGTCATTCCCCATAAACCCATATCATCACCTTGAGATTGTGGGATTTCATAATGTTGGAAAAGACTTGAAACTCCATCAGCAATGATTGAACTGAGAGTCTCCATCATTTTCTTATATTCCTTATCACCGTCCCAAATCTTATTATCAATATAAAAAACAGTCTTTTTTGTTTGTGTCCAAGACAAACAGGACAAAATGATTAGCTCCTTTAAGCAAAATTGGGAAAAACACCTACAAAATGAATAGAAGTATAAACTCACTAGATGAGAATAAAAATAATTATATCATCACATAATAATATAAAAAATAATAACACTATATCATAAAGAAACACACTATTTGATATACGGACACACTATATCACATATAAATCCACTATATGTTTGTATAGTACCGTATCATAAGGAAATACACTATATCATAAAGAAATACACTATATGATATACGGACACACTATATCACATATAAATCCACTATATGTTTGTCAATTTATACTATCATAAAAGAAACACACTATATCATAAACAAAAGCCACTATATGATACCAAAAAGCACTATATCATATACAAACCCACTATATATTTGTCAATTTATACTAAGAAATGCTTTCATCATAATTTCAAAAACAAATTTGTCTTACCAATTCAACACCGAGATCCGGTTTTGAAATGTTATTCAAGTCTTGAATTTGAAACTTCCAACATGTTATCAAATCATCAATGCGTTTAGCATCGGTTTCATTTTCAAGCACATGCAATAATGCGACTGCAACATAAGAGCTCATATTATCAATAAATAAATAATGCGAGGCAAAGATAAAGAATTCAGCACCATAAAAATATATTAGAAAAAGTCCTTACACTCGAGAAGAAGTAAAGTAAAACTTTTTTGGAGGAGAAGAGAGGCGAGTTCATTCATATTCATCATTCTTGCCCAATTATCTATAAGCGATTCAAACATCTCGGTCTACGTAGCAACCGTCCAAATCTCACTCCGAGGTATAGAGAAGAACACTTCATCCAGTGAAAGATCTCTTCACCGCAACGAGCAACCAAATTTTAAGCATATTTTCAATAAAAACAATACATTAAACAAATTTCATTCAAAAATTTACCTCCCATCTAAAGGATGTTGATTTTCGAACAATAATCAACGACCTCCCTTAAAAATATTGGGAGATCTTGCATCACATCTTCAAAATCTTTCATCATCTTTGAAAGATGAGTGAAAGGACCCTCAATGCGATATTCATCCGACCTTAGAGTTGACTTGGCTGGACCCCTAGACAGGCATTTTGGAAAACGATCCATGTATTCTCCTCCACGGACATGTCCTCGCTTGCATCATAAAAAACGTTGTTGACAACGTTACGGATGATGTCATTTGTCTTCCGACTCATTTGAGTCACTATAAAGCTAGGGAAAGCAGTAGTACAAGGATTAGACACCTCTTCCCAACCCAGTGGCAAATCCTTCACGGCATATGCAATCGATGCCATTTCATCAAAGTACTTCGATAAATTGAACTTGACAAAATTTTGTCAAGATCATCTTGGGAAGGATTATCGAAGGAGGATTGCTAGCCACATAAGAGTCCTTCAAACTCTTTAAAGCATCTATGTGGCAATGAGAGACGACTTCCAAATCCCTCTTCCACAAGCAACCACATAGCATGAAGCTCCTACAAAAATCAAAACAAATTACTAAATTGTAATAGTCTATCAAAACAAGACTAACTATATGAAAATAACACCAACTATATGAAAATAACACTATATTAAAACGGCACATTATTCAATTTTTACAAGGAACTATATCAAATATTAAAACCACACACTATACCACATACATACACTATATCATATAGACCAACACTATATCGATCACGAAATACACTATATTAAATTATTCTAAATTTTTACACTATAAGTAACACACTACGATACACACTATATCACATACAATACCACTATATCAAATACAACACCACTATATTAAACACAAACATAATATCACATACCAAACATCACATAACCACACAATCACATAAAACTACACTATATCACATAAAACCACACTATATCACTCAAAATTCTACTATATCAAAAATTAATATTATTCTAAAATTTGAACTTACATCTCTAGCTTGTGCGAGTAATTTCTTCATCGGTGAGACTTCTCGGTGGAAGCTCAAATCGAATATGAAGCTTGCCCTTCACCTTCCTCTTGGGCCCGACCTTCTTTGGTACATCGGTACTTCTACTTCCTCCACTTCCTCTATCATCACTCAATACGGGACGTGGTACATACTCAACTTCAATTTTTTTTTTGAACGAGGCTTCATCCGGGAGAAATCAACTTGCCCATCATCGAGTGAAGTAAAACTTAGCACTTATTGGATAAGTTTCATCCAAGCAAACCACTTCCAAACTTATCACATAGTACTTCACGACGAATTCTCTTGGCAATTGACTCATTATTCCAATGACCCAACGAGAGGCAATCGTGTTGGAGGCACGCCATCACCAATCCGTAGGTGATGGAAGTAAATCAACTGTAACAATACTATACACCCGGTATAATGCCCCCGAGCACCTTTAGCAAACAAGTGAATTCTTGAACAACACATTCGCATGCATCAACCTATCTAAAATATATTTACACCAATTCAAACGAGGAATTCTCCGAACCTCATTTACAAAGAAGAACAAGTCTCAAATCCGAGTGTGTTATTTGCAACCTGGAGCTAAAAAGAAGAAAAAAGCAAATAACACATACAACTTTTGAAAAATCTCGCCACCATCAACTAAATTCCTTAACACAAAGCATAAACGAAGCAGACAAAGAAATTTGCCCTTTATCCCGATCAACTCCAAAGTACTCCCTCCAACTTGCTTTCAACTCAAAATGCGGATTCTCCGCATTAGGTCCCCTGGACACATCCACCACATCCTGTCCTTCAACCAGAGGGAGCTGAAGCACATCATAAACATCAAATTGATTAACCTTGAACTCTTTTGCATAACCTACCTTAAACATACCAGACCCACCATCAAATCTCTCCACCAACCATCCACTTAAAGAATTATTAGTCCTGGAAATCTTTAAATCCAGCAAAGATCCAAAACCAATTTCTATAACAGCTTTTTTCTGTTCAACACTAAAAGCTTCATTCAACTCACAAAGCCTTTTACCACAAGTAAGTAGTTTTGAACACGTTTACCCTCTCGTCCTTCAAAGATCAATGTATATTTTCCTCTTCTTTGGAGCTTGGAAGGTATCCTTCTGAACTACACCTTTTACCCTTTTCTTGCTTTTTGCTTCTTCTTTTGTTACAACAGGATTACCAGCATCAGTTCCTTCATTACCAGGAACTTTAGCAGAATCAATTCCTGCACTAACAGCAGGATTAGCAGCATCACTTCTTCCATCCTGCTGTTCAACAGATGGATTACTAACATCATGTCCAGCGTGTTCTGTAACAAAAAACAATTGTATAGAACATACACTATATCAGCCAAAAACACACTATATAATGTCAAAACATACTATATCATGGACAAATACACTAATACAACACTAACATAATATATAAATGTCAAAACACACTATATGATGTCAATATACACTATAATCAAAAACACTGTCAAAGAACTATCACAGATTCACAGCAACACTATCATTTCAAAATACACTATATCATTTTAAAATACACTATATCATATCAATATACACTATATCATCTCAAAACACACTATATGATATCAATATACACTATCCAAAACAACGCCATAGAACTACTACAAAGAACACTATATCATTTTAAAATACACTATATCATATCAAAACACACTATATCATCTCAAAACACACTATATGATATCAATATACACTATCCAAAACACTGCCATAGAACTACTACAGCAACACTATATCATTTAAAAATACACTATATCATATCAATATACACTATATCATCTCAAAAACACACTATATGATATCAATATACACTATCCAAAACACTCGCCATAGAACTACTACAAAGAACACTATATCATTTTAAAATACACTATATCATATCAAAACACACTATATTATTTCAAAATACACTACCATTTCAAGACTAATAAAAAGTAGTATAATTACAAATACACTATATATTTACAAAATAAACTATATCATGTCAAAATATACTATATCATCACAAGAAATAATACAATTACAAATTATCACAAAACCTAAAAATAAAAATAAAAATAAAAATAAAAATAAAAAACTCCAACAATCGCACAAAAATCAACAAAAATTTATCATGCAAACGATAAAAATCGCACAAAAATGAACGAAGAGTAATTAAAACTTAAAAAAATCGAAACTCTAAAAAATCGCACAAAAATGAATGAGGAGTAATTCAAACTAAAAAACATCAAAACTCCAAAAATTATAAGAAATTATAGTAAAAACCAAAATCAACAACATAATTACCATCAGTATGAGCAGGTTCTACTAACACCGGGAAACTCCGATTCCTCTCGCACGACCACCAAGAGATGAACGCAAACCTCGACGTTTTGGAAAATTCCGATTACGATCGTCTTCCTTCCCATTCCTAAATTCAAACGAAAAAGATTACACGGGCCGAACTTGAAGAGAGAGAAATGAAGAAGTTAGGGCAAAGAAGATGAGAAGTTATTACTGAGAGACAAAATGCAGAAGTTACAAGAGAACGAAGTAGTGGGAAGAAGTTATGAGAAGAGAGAAGATCTGAGGAAATATGAGGAGAGAGAAAATCCGAGGAGAGAGAAAAACTCGAGGCGCCAAAAACTGAAAAGCGTAATCATTACTATTGTTCCCTCAACTCACGTGATATGGATCGGGTGCACACTAATTAGTGTGCACCGGGTTCATATTAGTTTTTTAAAATTTTAATACAGATTAAAGAGTTACCGATAAATTAAAATGCTTATATAAGAAAGGAAAAAAAAAAATAAGAATCCTAATACTGCTGTCGCAATCTTCAACGCGGTTTTCCAAATCTAATTTGTGGGATTTACCAAAAGCAAACTTTCCAAAATTTCTTTACTTTTGTCTTTCCAAAATCAGTTTGTGGTGGTATTATAATAATATCTAGCTGCCCTAAAATTCCATTTTGTTTCCGACAGTTTGGCTTTAGATTTTGTAAAAATATTTATTTCAATCACTCATTACCGTTTGCTACTTTGCTTCATTGAGTTTCCGTATTTGCAGATAGGGGGATTTCCCTAATTTTACATAGGAGCATTTTAGTAATTTCACATAAGCTATTTTAGTAATATTAAATTGGGGTATTTTAGTCATTTCACATGTATTTTCGTAATTTTACACAAGGGTATTTCCGTAATTTAATATAGGGGTATTTCTATAATTTACCATAGGGGTATTTTCGTAATTTCATTTAGGGGTATTTACGTAATTTCACATAATGGTATTTTACCCAAACCGTAAACCTCATATCCTAAACGACTAAGCCCTATAACCTGAACCCCTCAACCTTAAACCATAAACTCTGTAACCCTAGAACCCCATAATCCTAAACCCTAATCTCGGGTCCTAGACAAAGCCTGAAAAAAGGATCCACTCATATTATTTGTCTATTTTTTTACTTCTAATATATTTCAATAAAGAACAAAAAAAGAAAAAAAAATTCCTTCAACATATAATGTCTAATACATAAATATAAGTAACACACTATCCTAGTTAATTATTATATTTTACTTAAGAAAGCTCCACTAACTTGATTTCATTTAAGTAAGCTTAATTTTTGTCCCTTATTGTTATTCATTTTTTAGCTAATTCAATATATAATCAATTCAATCATAATTACAAATTACACTGGCTAGAGAGTTTCCTACTTTAATCTGATGAAAAAAAAAAATCCAAGAGAGTAAAAACCAGTGCTACACTATACGTACCACATAAGTATTGACAAAAAGTCGTCTTCTAAAAAAAAGGATTGACAAAAAGTTCGAAAGTTTATATTAAAACATCGCATGAGCTGCATTTCCTACATGCATAATATATTATCTATAGAGTAGGCAATAAAATTACTTCACTTTACGACTTAAGTTTATTTTTTGAGGAAAGAGTAGAAAATGAGAGTATCAAACAAATTATCTATTAGTCGTACCGACTTACACAGAGATTGAAAATGAAGATATGAAGACTGAAGAGTGAAGAGGGAAGACGTCACTTGTCATTGGATCGCCACAGTCAACTGATAGTCGCCAAAGTTAGATTCTTGAACCTTCAAACTCCCCATATCGAATTGAATTGAAGGTAAATTCTACAAATCTCAAGATTCAATTTCAAGTTTTGGGTGGTATCGGAATTGAGAAAGTTTGCAATGAGATTTGATCCATTTCAATTGAAAATTAGATGTTTGTTGCAAATTAAGATTTGATAATTAGATTTTATTTGTATTGTTAAATTTTTCCTTTGGAGTTATAGAACCATCAAATAAACCTCCATAATATAATTTATATTTTCTTTTGCCTTGATAATAAGCTAGTATCAAGATTTTGATTCTTTTTCCATTTTAACATTGATTTTCTTTGTTGGAATATGGAAATTGTAGTTATTAGACTTAGCAAATTGTTGTGGTTAGACAGGTTAATACAATCAGTTTTTCGTACAAGCTATAATTCTGGCAATTTTGTTTCCTTAAATAATTTTTTTAAGGAAAATTCTACGTGGTGACCTTGTGTTTTGGAATTTTCTATGCGATGAGAACAAAAATTTCACATTCTCTAAGGTGACCCTGTGTTATTGTTTTGCAAAAAAAGTGACATTAGTGACATTATCCATCCAAATTTTCTGTTAATTGGAGTATTTTTTATTTTGAAAGAAAATAAATAAATTCCCCTTTCCCTCCTCCTTAACCAGTCTCACCCACTAACCCGACCACTCTATCACCACTGCACCACTCGTCTCCCTCCTCCCTGCACCCAAACCTGACTCGCCCCCTCCTTCCGACCCTCCACCCTCCCCTTTACAGCCCCACTCCTCCTTCGCACTCCTCATCCCTCCCTCTACCCTCTGCTTCTCTCTCCTCTCTCTCTAACTTGCAGATTCTCTCTCCTCTCTCCCCACGTGCGAGACTTGGAGCCGAAGGGAGGTGGTTGGGCACAGAGCTTGGAGGATTTTCAGCAGCGGTGCAGAAACGCCGGAGCAGCTAGCTGTGCACAGGCAGAGGGTGAGGAAGGGAGAAACACGAGAGAAAGAAAAGGGTGCGTGGGCGGGCGCGGATGTGTCGTTGTGCACCGCACCCGGCCAAAGATAAAATTTCTCCTACTCTCTTTTACACTAAGATAGTATAATGGAAGTAGGGGTCGTATCCACAGGGAAACAGGGACGAGTTTATTACTTAGCGTGATTCGAAACCTAGATTAAGCTAAGGACCGAGAAACCTAATAATAATTACAAAGGGGGGTTTCAAGTAGATTTACGAATAAACTAAAACTAACTAGCATATAAACAAAATGAGAAATCAATATGGGAAGATCTTGAATCCGATTAACATACACTTCAATTCATTATCGATCCTTGAACCTCCACTCTAATTATTTCCATAATTATCTATTGTCGAGAATTAATCTCGTGTTCTCCTTATTCTTAGTTGAATAGCACGATCAGCGTGACTATAAAACCCTAACCAAAGGATAACCTAGTCCGATAGCGTCTAAGTTCAATCCAATAGCGACAATAAACACGAGAGAACCAACGCACACCGCTAACGTCATACAAGCGATAAACATTCAACAGTTAATTCAATTTCCCCAAGAAATAACCAAGATGATCAGCATCTGAGTTACTCCCTAGTTTGCTACCAATTGATAAAAGAATAAAACAATCTAATTCTATTCTTAAATCTAGCATTAGATTAATTACACAATCAAACTAGTAATATTCCTAGCATAATCATGCAAAAATCATAGAAAGCAAGCATAGAAATTAAACCATAATCAAAGGAACTAAATAGAGAGGAAAGATCTCACAATAATGCTTGAAGCTCCATATTAATCTCGTTCAAGAACGGTTCAAGCTACAATCGGAATAGCATAAGCCAATCCCATAATTGAAATCTACAAAAACTAAACTAGAAAATAAAAACTAAAAGAGAAGACAACAAGAGAGGAGTGGAGTTTTGGAGACTCCCTCTCCTTGTGGTCGCTGCCCCCTAGGTCCAAAAATCAAGTTTAGTATTTATACTAAAGCTCAAAAATCGCCCGACATTTAGACCGACCTAGGGGGTCGCGAGGTGCGAGTCCGGGTCGCACCGTGCGAGTGATCTCCGCCTTCCAACACGAGCCGAAGAACCGGGCCAAGCCAGCGGGTCGCACCGTGCGAGGGATCTCGCGAGGTGCGAGCAAGGCAGTCGCGAGGTGCGACCATGCTCGCGAGGTGCGAGCTCGAGCCGGGCGGCTTGCTTCCGGGCCCGGGCGAGCATCTCTTCGGGGGCGCTTGGGCGTGCGATGGGCGAGGCTTGGGCTTGCGATGCTGCTGCTTGGAGCTTGGTTGTGGCGGAGCTTGGTTGTGGCGGAGCTTGGTTGTGGCGAGACGATGTTGTGGAACCATTCATGCTTCCAAAAGCTCGGAACTTACAACGTTAACAATAATTAATATATAAAATTCCGAACTTCCGCTAAGGTCGATTTACATGCAATATTAACAATTACAAATAAATCCCCTAGCAAAGTGTACCTAAAATACCACGAAAACATCGTATAACTTGAGCGTATCAAATACCCCCACACTTGAACTTTACTCGACCTCGAGTAAACTCAAAAATGAGAAATACCAATTAAATCATCGCCCAAGTTATCGACACCAACCTACACTCCCCATCAACTACATCATCATCATCACATCTTAACAAAATACGCTCAAAACCTAAACGTAAGGGATGATGATTCCCCCACACTTAGATTCAAGCTCACCTGAAATATATAAAGACGTAACAACAACAATAACCAGCAAACGACAACCAAAATGTGAGCTCAAATCCTGAAGGATCTCAAAGGAGTTGAACCCACTCCAACGCCACAATCAAAATGACAACTCGCCTAAAACCTCAAAAAATAAACTACTACTAGAACAACTAACTTAAAATAGCAAGCCATGGAACAAAGACAAAAAGGGATAAATTCCATGCTTACTCCCAAAAACAAACAATTAACCAAAAGAATGTGAAAGCCAAAATAAATCTTCACAAAATCAAGGATGAAATAACCAACCCAACCCGAAAACGCTTTCCACCTTATGACACCATCTCCGGCAAATGAGTTTTCAAAGTACAAAATTCTCTCTTAATCTCTCATTTTGCCTAGGAGCCCTTTCGGGTTTTCATCCTAGCTTCTCAAATTTTTTTTTTCATCTCTCTATCTTACCCGCTCAATATAAGCCACTTTTGTGCATAGGTTGCCCTTTCGGGTTTTCAACCTATCCGGGCCCCCATTTTTGCCCGAGTCGCCCGCCCTTGCGGGTTTTCAACTCAGCGGGATTCACTTCATCACTTTTTTTATTTTTTTTTTTATTTTTGTTTTTTTTGCATTTTTTTTTTTTTCATTTTTTCAAATTGAAAGTAATATATACAACATAGATACATGAGAATGAGAATACCCTCCCCCCTACTTAAACTACACATTGTCCTCAATGTGTCGACAATTAAAAGAAAAAGTATACTGAAAAAGGGGAGAAATTTGAAAATCGGGTAAATCGAAGATCGAATGCTCAAAACTCATGAAAAGCAATCCGTCAAACTCAAACTTCTTAACAACACCAACTCAAATCTCATAAATCAACTCACAACCCTCTCCCTCGAATCACTCAAACAAATGACAAGTTCAAAAGTTTTGAATTCGTGAGATTTTCACCTAGCTCAAGAGATCGAAAAGATACATTAACAATCTCAATCCTCTAGTGTTACCAACTCCTAGCTATTGAAGTCCTCCCAACGGATTTTCTTTTGTGGATTTTGGTTACAAGTGAATTAAGATTGGTTGTGGATCTTTTTAGTGGGTGGGCGGTGGGTGAAAGAAAATTTGTTGTGGTGGTGGAAATTTGATGAGAAAATAAAGGAAAAGAAAGAAAATAAAAGGGATCTCGGGTTGCCTCCCGAGAAGCGCTGTTGTTTAAAGTCGTTAGCCCGACTTAGTACCTTAAGCTTAATCATTGGGTTGTGCTCCATGTGTGACAGTAGTGGTTCCATGTCAATCTCCACTTCAAGTACCTGCAAAATTGATTGAGAAGAACTCTTGCAATGCATCGTTAGCGCTATGAGTGTCAACAAAAAACAAAGAGCACAAACAATACCATCCAAAAAAAATCACGCTAAATACAAACAAGTAACACCGTTTTCCCGGCAACGGCGCCAAAATTTGGGCGGGCGCGGATGTGTCGTTGTGCACCGCACCCGGCCAAAGATAAAATTTCTCCTACTCTCTTTTACACTAAGATAGTATAATGGAAGTAGGGGTCGTATCCACAGGGAAACAGGGACGAGTTTATTACTTAGCGTGATTCGAAACCTAGATTAAGCTAAGGGCCGAGAAACCTAATAATAATTACAAAGGGGGGTTTCAAGTAGATTTACGAATAAACTAAAACTAACTAGCATATAAACAAAATGAGAAATCAATATGGGAAGATCTTGAATCCGATTAACATACACTTCAATTCATTATCGATCCTTGAACCTCCACTCTAATTATTTCCATAATTATCTATTGTCGAGAATTAATCTCGTGTTCTCCTTATTCTTAGTTGAATAGCACGATCAGCGTGACTATAAAACCCTAACCAAAGGATAACCTAGTCCGATAGCGTCTAAGTTCAATCCAATAGCGGCAATAAACACGAGAGAACCAACGGACACCGCTAACGTCATACAAGCGATAAACATTCAACGGTTAATTCAATTTCCACAAGAAATAACCAAGATGATCAGCATCTGAGTTACTCCCTAGTTTGCTACCAATTGATAAAAGAATAAAACAATCTGATTCTATTCTTAAATCTAGCATTAGATTAATTACACAATCAAACTAGTAATATTCCTAGCATAATCATGCAAAAATCATAGAAAGCAAGCATAGAAATTAAACCATAATCAAAGGAACTAAATAGAGAGGAAAGATCTCACAATAATGCTTGAAGCTCCATATTAATCTCGTTCAAGAACGGTTCAAGCTACAATCGGAATAGCATAAGCCAATCCCATAATTGAAATCTACAAAAACTAAACTAGAAAA
Organism: Beta corolliflora; assembly: GCA_947648045.1. NCBI lineage: Eukaryota > Viridiplantae > Streptophyta > Magnoliopsida > Caryophyllales > Amaranthaceae > Beta > Beta corolliflora. Next base: position 83,084 of record CANSZD010001634.1, on the reverse strand, counting down.
TAAAAACTAAAAGAGAAGACAACAAGAGAGGAGTGGAGTTTTGGAGACTCCCTCTCCTTGTGGCTGCTGCCCCCCTAGGTCCAAAAATCAAGTTTAGTATTTATACTAAAGCTCAAAAATCAGCCGACATTTAGACCGACCTAGGGGTCGCGAGGTGCGAGTCTGGTCACACCGTGCGAGTGATCTCTGCCTTCCAACACGAGTTGAAGAACTGGGCCAAGCCAAGCAGGTCGCACCGTGCGAGGGATCTCGCGAGGTGCGAGCAAGGCAGGTCGCGAGGTGCGACCATGCTCGTGAGGTGCGAGCTCGAGCTGGGCAGCTTGCTTCCAGCGCTGGGCGAGCATGCTGCTGGGCGCTGGGCGTGCGATGGGCGAGGCTTGGGCTTGCGATGCTGCTGCTTGGAGCTTGGTTGTGGCGAGACGATGTTGTGGAACCATTCATGCTTCCAAAAGCTCGGAACTTACAACGTTAACAATAATTAATATATAAAATTCCGAACTTCCGCTAAGGTCGATTTACATGCAACATTAACAATTACAAATAAATCCCCTAGCAAAGTGTACCTAAAATACCACGAAAACATC
>CANSZD010001634.1:0-75000 GCA_947648045.1 Beta corolliflora | reverse complement strand
AAACTCTAAAAAGATTATGTGTAACTTTAAACAAGCATTGATATACTCTAAAGAAGTATTGCTATAACTCTATTTAGTTCATCTTATAACTCTAAACAAATATTGTTATAACTCTAATTAGTAGTTCCTATAATTCTAAACAAATGTTGGTGTAACTCTCATTAGCACTTCCTATAACGACTCTAGACAAGCATTGGTATGACCCGTAACTACTACTTCCTACAACTCTAAACAAAAGTGTACATAACTCTAGTTACTACTTCCTTTAACTTTAAACAAATGTTGTTAAAATTCTAACTACTACTTCTACAACTCTAAAGAAGTATTGGTATAACTCTAGTGACTAGTTCCTATAAACTCTAAACAAGATTCGGTATAACTCTAAACAAGCATTGCCATAACTCTAAAGGAGTATTGCAACAACTCTGATTAGTTCTTCCTATAACTCTAAAAAATATTGTTATAACTCTAAAGAAGTATTGATACAATTCTAATTAATTCTTCCTATAACTCTAAACAAATGTTGCCATAACTCTAATAGTATTTCTTATAACTCTAAACATGTATCAGCATAACTCTAATTAGTATTTCTTATAACTCTAACTATTCATTCGTACAACTCTAAAGAAGTATTGTCATAATTCTAATTAGTACTTCCTATAACTCTTAACAAGCATTGATATAACTCTAAAATACTACTTCCTACTACTCCAAGTAAGTGTTGTCATAACTGTAATTAGTAATTCTTATAACTTTATACAAGTATGGGTGTACCTCTTCACTACTATATCCTACAACTCTAAACAAGTGGTGCCATAACTCTAATTAATAATTGCTATCACTCTAAAAAAATATTGCTTTGAGCATTAGTTCTTTTTGCAACTCTAAATAAATATTGTTATAACTCTATAACTAAGACTCCAACATCATGAAATAATAAAAGATTACCATCAAGAAAATGTTGTAGAAACAAACAATAGACTGAAAAAATGAACAACAAATTCACAAACAACGTATATTTGCCCAACTTACAAGCAATCATTTTCGAGTGCAATACTCAAGGAACTATGAAAGAAACATGATTATGGAGAAGCAAAGAAAAATTCGCCAACAACGTATGAAGAAGCAACAAATTTTTGCAGAACGAAAAAAAAAAAAAACTCCACCAAATTTTCGAAAAGAGAAGCATACAAATTTCTGAAAATAATCTAACCTTCATGCGATGTGGTAATTGACTCCATGAAATTTCTGGGCAAAAGGAGACGAAGGAGAAAAGATAATTTGAGAAAAGAGAAAAGAGGAGGAGATGAAGGAGATGAAGCATACAGTTGGAGGTGGTGTTTTTTTTTCGACGTACAGTTGAAGGTGAAAAGAGGAGAGAGAAAATTAGGTTTGAAGGGATGATTAAAGGTAGTTTAAAGTTAATATTAGTTTTTAAATCTTGGCCGTTGATAGGATCTAATCTAAGGGCAGTGATTCTTTCTCATTTCTCACCTAATTTGCCTTCTCACATGATCTTGCTTCTATATATATATATATATATATATATATATATATATATATATATATATATATATATATATATATATATATATATATATATATCATTCGCTTGAGTGAGATAATCTCAACCAAGACTTTAAGAAAAACTTATACGAACTTAACTAAATTTATCTAACTTTATTAGGCCTTAAACTTAGATGACAAGAATGCGCGTGTTTACCAACCATATTGAAAGGTCGGTAATCACTTGAAATTGGTCAGTAAATTGATGTTTAAGTATTTTAAACGCTGATCAATTGTGCTTGAATAGGATAGCACATTATCAATATAAATTATGCAAAATTCTCAAAAAGGGATCGGGTCATGTTTAGTCGGGTGTTGTTCGGGTTGTGGGCTGAAAGGGTCGGGTCGGGTACGATAGGGGGTAATTGAAGGGCAAGTCAACTCAGGGCGTAAACCTTTCTAGTTTGGGTCGAGTCTAATTCTAATCAGGCCACTTCTTGTTGGGTTCGTTTAAGGTTCACGACGGGTTGTTATTAGGCCATGATTGTTCTGATCATATCAATATCAAGTCGGGTCATCCTCAAGTCATGTGTCATTCTAGTCAGGTCAGTATTAGTCGGGTCACCTCAAATCGAGTCGTTGTCGAATCAAGTTCAGATTGGGTCGGGTTAACCTCAATTGGATCGGCCTTGAATCAGGTTACATTCAACCCAGAGAGACAGGGTCGGATTGGAGGTGTCAAAGTGGGTCACTAGGTGGGTTTGGGTTGACCCAACCTGGTAGAGGTGGTAAAAGGCAACACGATCCGCCAACCCGACACAAATCGACCCGTTATTAGCGGGTTTGGGCAGAGGGGTCTGACCCGTTTAAGTACATGGGTCGACATGACCCGACACGCATAATAAACGAGTTGGATTTGGGTTTAGCCTCTCAACCCGAATAACCCGTTTAACCCATTATGATGAGCATTTAAAGTTTTTTTTACACATTTTGGCCTTTTGGGCTGTTAAGTAAAGAAGTGCATGGGAAGCCCAATTAGCCTTCTTTCTCCCTCACTTTTTTCAGTCTCTTTCTCGCTCACTTTTTTCAGTCTCTTTCTCCCTTACTCTGTCTCTGCCGTCTCTATTCTTACTCAATCTCTCTCCTCATATTTTTTGGTCTCTCTACTCTCAATCTCTCACACTACTTTCTATTTTTATTTTTATTGTGGACGGAATCTACGAAATATGATATTGAGGATTTGTGTAATCAAGCAGTAGGGATGGGAGTAGAAGATGATGATAATAATGATTACAGTGTCAAGATTGACAACCCTTAACAATCAGTGCTTGTGCAAAGATTGAAGCCCTGAAGTCCTAAAGCTGAAGATATAATGAGTTATTGATGTTTAGTTATTTGAACTTTATGTTTTGGTGTCTGCACCTTTGATTTGTAAAAACTAATTAAGTTCTTATGCTCGGTAACTTTGCATGACCTCAAAGTTTAAAACTTGAAATGTTTTTGAAGTTTGAACTATGTTATCATGTTACATAGTTAAAGACCTCTTAATTATCTGTTAGTGTAATTTTTTTTATATTAAGTATGTTAAATTGGTGAAAAAACTATAATGTAGTTTTAACGGGTAGGTGGGTCAGATGGGTGACACGGGTTATGGCGGGTCGGGTGAGGGTGAGGGAAACTGACCTGTTTATGTAAACGGGCCGTGTTCAGGTCAAGGTACTTCAACCCGTTTAAATTTCAACCTGGCACGAATCCGGCACGGTACGACCCGTTTACCACCTCTACAACCTGGGTCAGGTATGTTTGGATCGACTATGGGTCAAGTCGTGTTTGATCTGGGTCATTATCGGTAACAGCTTTAAATTCAGGTGGGGTCGTTTATGGATCGAGTGATTAGTATCGGGTGTTATTGTTTAGTGTCATTAATGATACTAATTGAAATCGGGTCAAGTCATTTATGTTCTGGTCATTTCTATATCGGTTAAAAAGCATGTCTATGATTATTGGCAATTCGTAATAAGATTCTATAAATGACTTGATTATGAAAAGTATTAAAATCGATATATATACAAGTACTTAGTCTCTATTTTATAACTTAAAAGAATCAATTAAAATGAATAACTTTATAAGAGAAAAGGTAAGAAAATCGATGATAAAAGATTTCATCATTATAAATCAACTGAGCTTTAGTGTTCAAGGATTAGGATTTAGGGTTATAGGGTTCTAGGATTACAAAAAAAAAAGTGACATTATTGAGCTTTTCCATCCAACTTTCTGTTAATTATTTTTTGAAAAAGGAAAAATCAAACTTCTTTTAATTCCTCCCATTTCCTCTTCCTTCATCCTCCCGCACCACCGTAGAACCACCTCATGAGTGTCACTCAACACCCCTGTTCCCGTTAACCACCAGCGCACCATTGGCGTCACCCACTGAAGACCCACCCCCCACTCCCATCTCTTAGTCGCACCATTTTCTTTCTCTCGTGTTTCTCCCTTCCTCACCCTCTGCCTGTGCACAGGTAGCTGCTCCGGTGTTTCTGCACCGCTGCTGAAAATCCTCCAAACTCTGTGCCCAACCGCCTCCCTTCGACTCCAAGTCTCGCACGTGGGGAAAGAGGAGAGAGAATCTGCAAGTTAGAGAGAGAGGAGAGAGAAGCAGAGGGTAGAGGGAGGGATGAAGAGTGTGAAGGAGGAGTGGGGCTGTAAAGGGGAGGGTGGAGGGTCGGAAGGAGGGGGCGAGTCGAGCTTGGGGTGCGGGGAGGAGGGAGACGAGTGGTGCAAAGGGTGATAGAGTGGTCGGGTTAGTGGGTGAGACTGGTTAAGGAGGAGGGAAAGGGGAATTTATTTATTTTCTTTCAAAAAAAAAAATAACAGAAAATTTGGATGGATAATGTCGCTAATGTCACTTTTTTTGCAAAACAATAACTCAGGGTCACCTTAGAGAATGTGAAATTTTTGTTCTCATCGCATAGAAAATTCCAAAACACAAGGTCACCATGCAGAATTTTCCTTAAAAAAATTATTTAAGGAAACAAAATTGCCAGAATTATAGCTTGTACGAAAAACTGATTGTATTAACCTGTCTAACCACAACAATTTGCTAAGTCTAATAACTACAATTTCCATATTCCAACAAAGAAAATCAATGTTAAAATGGAAAAAGAATCAAAATCTTGATACTAGCTTATTATCAAGGCAAAAGAAAATATAAATTATATTATGGAGGTTTATTTGATGGTTCTATAACTCCAAAGGAAAAATTTAACAATACAAATAAAATCTAATTATCAAATCCTAATTTACAACAAACATCTAATTTTCTATTGAAATGGATCAAATCCCATTGCAAACTTTCTCAATACTCAAAACTTGAAATTGGATCTTGAGATTTGTAGAATCTACCTTCAATTCAAATCAATATGGGGAGTTTGAAGGTTCAAGAATCTAACTTTGGCGGCTATCAGTTGACTGTGGCGATCCAATGACAAGTGACGTCTTCCCTCTTCACTCTTCAGTCTTCATATCTTCATTTTCAATCTCTGTGTAAGTCGGTACGACTAATAGATAATTTGTTTGATACTCTCATTTTCTACGCTCTCCTCAAAAAATAAACTTAAGTCGTAAAGTGAAGTAATTTTATTGCCTACTCTATAGATAATATATTATGCATGTAGGAAATGCAGCTCATGCGATGTTTTAATATATACTTTCTAAGTTTTTGTCAATCCTTTTTTTTAGAAGACAACTTTTTGTCAATACTTATGTGGTACGTATAGTGTAGCACTGGTTTTTACTCTCTTGGATTTTTTTTTATTTTTCATCAGATTAAAGTAGGAAACTCTCTAGCCAGTGTAATTTGTAATTATGATTGAATTGATTATATATTGAATTAGCTCAAAAATGAATAACAATAAGGGACAAAAATTAAACTTACTTAAATGAAATCAAGTTAGTGGAGCTTTTTTAAGTAGAATATAATAATTAACTAGGATAGTGTGTTACTTATATTTATGTATTAGACATTATATGTTGAAGGAATTTTTTTTCTTTTTTTGTTCTTTATTGAAATATATTAGAAGTAAAAAAATAGAAAAATAATATGAGTGGATCCTTTTTTCAGGCTTTGTCTAGGACCCGAGATTAGGGTTTAAGATTATGGGGTTCTAGGGTTACAGAGTTTATGGTTTAAGGTTGAGGGGTTCAGGTTATAGGGCTTAGTCGTTTAGGATATGAGGTTTACGGTTTGGGTAAAATACCATTATGTGAAATTACGTAAATACCCCTAAATGAAATTACGAAAATACCCTATGGTAAATTATAGAAATACCCCTATATTAAATTACGGAAATACCCTTGTGTAAAATTACGAAAATACATGTGAAATGACTAAAATACCCCAATTTAATATTACTAAAATAGCTTATGTGAAATTACTAAAATGCTCCTATGTAAAATTAGGGAAATCCCCCTATCTGCAAATACGGAAACTCAATGAAGCAAAGTAGCAAACGGTAATGAGTGATTGAAATAAATATTTTTACAAAATCTAAAGCCAAACTGTCGGAAACAAAATGGAATTTTAGGGCAGCTAGATATTATTATAATAAAAAAACTAATATGGACCCGGTGCACACTAACTTAGTGTGCACCTTATCCATCTCACGTGAGTTTTAATGATTACAACTTTCCGTTTTTGCCGCGTTCAGTCTTCTCCTATTTTCTCTCTCCTGATAACTTCTCTCTCCTCTGATAACTTCACTCTCCTGATAGTGTATTTTTGAAACAATATAGTGTATTTTGAAATGATATAATGTACTTTAAAATAATATAGTGTATTTTAAAATGATAGTGTTTTGCTGAGTTTTTTGGCATGATAGTGTTGCATGTTATAGTGTATATTGACATGGTATAGTGTATTTTGAAATGATATAGTGTATTTTAAAATGATAGTGTTTTGCTGAGTTTTTTGACATGATAGTGTTGCATGTTATAGTCTATTTTGAAATGATATAGTGTACTTTAAAATGATATAGTGTATTTTAAAATGATAGTGTTTTGCTGAGTTTTTTAGCATGATAGTGTTGCATGTTATAGTGTATATTGACATGATATAGTATATTTTGAAATGATATAGTGTATTTTGACATGATAGTGTTTTGCTGTGTTTTTTGACATGATAGAGTTGCATGATATAGTGTGTTTTGACATGATATAGTGTATTTTAAAATGTTATAGTGTAGTTTATTTGTATATTACACAAAAATATCATAATTGATCGTTATAGTGTTTGACATAATAGTGTATTTTGACATGATATAGTGTATTTTAAAATGATATAGTGTATGTTTGTTCAGAACAACTGTTTTTGTTAAAATTTTAGGGCGAGAGAATATTATTGTAGAGAGAGAAAATCGCGCGGATTTTGGAAAGCGGGAGTGACTAGTTTGTAGTGGGGGCGCGTGTGCAGGCCAGTCACACTATTTTTAATGTGAACCGGGTCCACGCAAGACGGATTGTTATTATAATACCACACAAACTGATTTTGGAAAGACAAAAGTAAAGAAATTTTGGAAAGTTTGCTTTTGGTAAATCCCACAAATTAGATTTGGAAAACCGCGTTGAAGATTGCGACAGCAGTATTAGGATTCTTTTTTTTTTTTTTTCCTTTCTTATATAAGCATTTTAATTTATCGGTAACTCTTTAATCTGTATTAAAATTACCACTCTTTCTCCTACATCAATTGCAACTTTCCATCTAAGAGTTTAAGAAACCCAGAAATTTCAACTGAAATTCAATGGGAAGGGGAAAAACAACAAAGAATTTTATAGAGAAAGTAAAGAATAGAAATTTAGCCTATAATCAGAAAAAGAAGACTTTATTTAAGAAAGCTCGTGAGTTTTCAATACTATGCGATGTCCCAATTTGCATCATCATTTTTCCTTTGAAGGAAACTAATAAACCATCTCCACCACCTGAACTTATATCCTTCAAACCCGACACTAATGATTCGGATCAAGCATCGAACCCGGATCGTGCCCGAGAGATTATTAACCGATACATGGGAGTTCCTAAGGAAGTTAAAAACAAGAAAATATCACCTACTTTAAGTGACATTTCTGAAGATCAAGAATTATTGGATGATAGTACTATAAAGTTCAAGAATCCGGATATTTCGGAGTTTAGTGATGAACAACTTCATGCATTGCTGGGTTCTTTGGATTATAAGCTTGATTATGTAAAGCGTAAAATTGCAATGTTGAAGGGTGTTGTAGTACCAACTTTTGTGGTGCCTAGTGATCAAAGTTTTGGACAAACTGATCAAGTGATGGAGAATGAATTCGGCCCGTTCGATTATGGTTATAGTATGTTTGATGATCAAATTATGACACCAATGGCAGATTATGGTTATAGTATGTTCGATAATCAAATTATGACACCAATGGCAGATGATTATTATGGTGGGTGTAGTAGTGATTTTGTTGACTACAACTTGAATATGATGTATCCTGCTCCTATATTCTATGATCAAGGACAACAAGGCCCAGTTTTTGGTGATGATATGCCCTCACAATACTTTCCTATGATGCCCGAAATTCCGAATTTCTATTACTAGAAAGTGGTACTGTTTTCGTTCACAAGATGTGCATAAATTTTTGGAAGGGCGGCTCATTATTTTGGTCAAGATGAAGATTATGCAGATAATTACTGGAAATCTCACTTATCTGATGAAACGTTTGAAGACTGTCATCAGCTCATTTATTTTTAAGTTGTTTAATGATTCTTTTTTGCCATGGCTTAGATGATTTTTTTCTGACTTTCCCTTCATTATGATGTTAATTTTCACTAACAAGCTAAAGGACAAGTAAATGTGATTACAAGATCTTTTTTCGCATCTCGGATATTGAGAGTTTGCATTTCAATTTGATTCTGAGTTTATTTATGTTTGATATTATTGTTCGTATAATGCTGATAGTTTTTGCTAACTGGTCTCTGCAAGCTTGCTTCCCCTCTTTTTGGCACTGATTGGTTTTTGCAACGGTCGAATTATCAGATGCATATGTTAAAATTTGTTTAAAACTTGCCCAGCAACTATGTTTTATTTTCCTGACACAAAATTACTCAGGAGATGATGTAATCTAGTGGCCATTAGATTAGCAGCAGGTTAGCTACTTTGTAGTACATCAGTAATCTATAACATCACCAGACAACTAAAATTATGTTTTGCTGTACCTAAATGCACAGGCATGCATCAAATTTAACAGCCAAATAAAATAATTAAGCACTCACCTCTAAAAATATATCGAACAAAGCATACGATCACAACCTAGTATTATATGAGAGAGACACAGACAGTATAGAACACACATACAAAATTCGATCAGAGTATATGTTAGACAAAATTACACTATATAAATTATAAGTGTATTGTGTACTATAGAGACAAGAGTCCAGTGAATATAATGGTACAACCAAGTCACACAAATCTACTGTTGTTAACTTGAGCCCTTGTGTATGGACGAGTTAGTCTAAACTCTGTTCATATTAGGTGCTCTTATTGAAACAAAAACATTGAGAACAGGGAATTATTTTCTATGGAAAATGTATTTCTATACTATAAATCAACTTTCAAACTTCATTTTCCTTTATTTCGCTCTTTGCTAGAAAAGTTAGCGAGGAAAGGCAGAATGAAGATGGCGTGGAAGGAGACTGGGAGGAGAAAAGGAGGAAAGTAAGACGTGTGACGGAAAATGTGGTTTTCCTTCAACTGTCTTCAATCCAAGAACAGCATTTTATCTACTTTTCAAACCAGGTCACCAGGAAAACTAATTTTCCTAGAAATTGACTTTCCCCAACCAAATACATCCTTAAAGATAAACGATCTTCAGAAAAACCTTGTCATGTTACCTCATATAGTAACTGTAATAAATTGATGTACAACTACCTTCACTCCAGTTTACAGGACGCTTATCATACTGGAGTTCTCAGCTCATACCTACTAGATTTGATAACGATTATCAGCTGAAGATGGAAGTAAACTTAGCCTCATAACCAGTTTCAGTTCCATGGATTCAAACTTTCAGTTTCAGATCCCAAATAGAAGAAAACCATGTCAGGTGATGAAAATAACTAGTTTATCCTTACAAAGAAATTTATATCAAGCTGAATACTAACCCACATCTCATGTAGAACAAGTCTAACACGGTACCACCAATGGCACCATATATATAAATTTCTAAACTCAAAGCTTAGGTTTACTTGATTGATCAGAAAGACAGTTCTTGAAAGTTAGGACCATTGCCTATTTTACCTTCCTCATCATTCAAAACGAAGTCACCAAAAACCATGCGAAATCAATGACATCTCGCTACCAAAAGTTTATGCATAGACACAGTGCTAATTTGACACAACCACAAAAATTAGATTATATTGCTTCTCATTGTCGCAATAATCGACATTTCCAGAAAGATTTCATGAGGTAGTAAGAAACAAACAAAATAATGCGAGGGGGTTTCCATTCAAAAGATTATGAGTGAGAAATCAGTAATTAAATTTAAGAAAGGTTAATTTTGTGAGTTCAGAGACTTTCTAAGACTCCGAAGCACACTCCACATAAACGTTGAAACTATAAAGAGGAGAACACCAGTTATAATGGCATACTTGAGACCAAGATTCACTAGCAAATTCACAAGAAGTCCAGCGCCCACCACACCAAAGAAATTTGCTAGTACGGCAGACCAGAAGGGCATGTCCAACACTGAAGCAATGATAGAGCCAGACCACGCTCCAGTCCCAGGAAAAGGCACTGCTACAAACAGCATTAAACCAAGCCACTGGAACTCTTCCACAGGACCAGCCTTCTCTTTGGCCCTCTCAAATAGCATGTCCACAAATCTTGATGCCGCACGATTCTTCCCAGCAAGAAAATTGGCTAACTTCTTTAGGTAAAGTACAATGAACGGAACTGGAACCATGTTCCTGAATTATCAAAACCAAATTAGATCAGTCCAGTATCAACTAGCCAAAAGTTCCCCTACATTGTTCAACCACATTACTAGAAGTCCTCATTAACATGATCAGAAATCCAAAAACATGTACAACATTCATTAACCCCCAAAAAACATTACTACATATCCTCAATCCTCATGGATATGACCATTAATCCAAAATCATCACATGATCAACTCGTGAATAATTTTATAGGGACATTGATTAGCTACAGCGCCTTAACTGCTAAAGCGCGTCAATTAAATCTCAAGACAACCAATGCCATACAAATTGAGGGTAATGGTACTTGCAGAAAAGCAAACTTCTTTAATCCCTCTCAAGATAACCAATGCCATACAATTGGAGCTTGCAGAAGCATAAACATAACAACTTGTAACACAAAATTAGCTCATCATGACACTAAAACTCAGCAATTGCATCAAAAAAAATAAAGAATGCACACACTCAACTATAGAACATTCAATGTTCTTAACCATTTCAAGAAAAATAAATACTAGCCAGATTATTTTTCCATCAAAATCATAGTATTAGAACTACACATTAGAAAATTACCCATTAAGTACAAATTACAACACTCACCCTAAAATGGATAAGACAGTGAGCAAAATTGGATTGAGTTTCATCCAATAACCAACAGGGATGGCCCCACGAAGCTCAATAACAGGAAGAGTAGCAAGAGCAAAAACAATAGCTTCATCAGGCCACCCAGAACCCCTCAAAAAACTGGCAACTTTAACCCCACAACTCGAAGCTTTAATGGAAGAATCAGCAACAACAGCAACAGAAACAGAAGCAGCCTTAGCTGCATCTTTAGAAAAAGCAAAAACAACAAGAGAAACAGATGTCCAGAACAACACCCACAACACAGTTTTCACACGTTTTTCCCCTAAAATTGTCAACTCCAAATTATTGTTGTTGTTTTCCAAAGTATCTGAACCCCCATGTGAGGATGCCCTTTTGAGATGAGGAGAGAGAAAAAGAGGGGAAATGTTGAAATGAGAAGTGCCCTTTTGGAGGATTAAATTAGGGGTTGAGTTAGAGTTGAGCAATTTGTAGTGGGTAATTGAGGGAGTGAAAAGATGGGTTCTTTTATGGAGGAGAGAGAAAGAGAGTGAGTTGCTAGCTGAGATACAGGAGGCCATTTTTGCTGAGTTTAGTTGGGGTCTTGGGGATGAGTGAAATTTTCAGGGTTTTTCAACAAATGATCATAATTTGCAGGAGACTCTTGGCATTTCTTTAATTTTTTAAAAAGAATTTTAATTATCTGATGGGTGAGTTTTTTCTGAGGATTAACAATTAATGAGGATTCGAGATGGAGGATGAGGATGTACGGGCCTGTTCTCTTCGGCATAAAACAACTGAACTGAACTGAATTGAACTGAATTAAATTATAACTAATAGTAATGAATAAATTTAGGAATCGAACCGAATCGAACCAACGAACAAGCGGGCCGATCGGGTCGAATCAATTGACCACAAACGAAAATAAGTTGGGGAGAACAGACCCGTATACGCAACTTGAACAGAAGATCATGTATGTATAGCAAAAACCTCAACCTAGGGGACAAAATAGAAGGGAAAATATTTGCCAATCTCTCTATCTGCCTCATTTTTTTTCTTTGATAAATAAATTTTAGAACAATGGTAAGGTAATCTTTTTAAGTTATATAGAATGGCACATTTAATCACCTTAATTAGGAGCACTTTTCTTTATGTAACTTTGGTTTGTATTATCGATATGCTCATTCCGTCCCATAATATAGTGCTTGTTTTTTTTTTACACAGTATCCAAGATAGACCTTTGACCTTCAATATCTTCAATTCCTTATTTATAAAAAATACAAAAAGTTGATATTATGAAACTACACATGAAGGCGAATCTAACAATATTCCACATAAGTGTGTTTTTTAATATATATTAATGAGAATATTTGGTCAAAGATTTTAAAGTTTGACCCACCAAAAATGAAACAAGCACTATATTATAGGACGGAGGGAGTACTATTTAGTGTCAATTTATATTACCATTGTAACTAATGTAAATTTTCATAAAACTACCTTTTATAATCAACTCTTTTCAAAAAACTACCTTTTAAAAATTTTATTTTAAAAAACTACCTTATATAACAAATTTCTTTCAATATATTACCATTTTACCATTAAAGGGGTTTAATCACTAATAATTAAATCACCATAAATTGATTTTCTTTCTTCCCCTCTCACTTCTTTCCTTTTTTCTCGCTACCCCACCGGCAGCAACACCTACGGCGATTGTCATTTATCGATTAACATTAAATATAAACCTAAAATGGTAGTATATTGAAAGGAATTTGTTATATAAGGTAGTTTTTTGAAAGAAAATTTTTAAAATGTAGTTTTTTGAAAAAGTTATTAGTTATAAAAGGTAGTTTTTTGAAATTTTGCCTTATAAATGTGTAAAAGTGGTTTACATGCTTTATATATAGAAACAAAGGGAGTACTAGAGGTGTTGTAGCCTAGAATATCTACGGCTCCTTTAGAGACACTTGGGTCTATCAGGGCCGTACACGTGTTTTCTTATAGAAAATAAAAGACATGATTTAACCATTGGGTTATACTCTGATGGGATGAAAAGGCCTTCCTTTTGGCCCAAAGGTTAGTCAGATCCAAAACCCATATAATGGCTGCAGGTGATTTGTTGATGATCCATCTCCAATCATATCCTGCCAAGTGTCATGTTTTGATTGCCTAGCCAATCAGTGCTCCTATTCTAGGTCAACCTTAAAGTGCAAGCGGCCATACCACAAACACTATAAATACCCCCGAAATCGGGAGAAAATGCATTCAATGCAAACAAACAGTAGACTTACTCGTAAAAATACTCTCTCACTTTCTCTCTCTATTTCTACTTTTTCCTTCAAACTCCTGATATCTGACTTAAGTTTCACAGGGGGAACCATCACCCAAACCTCCAGGGTGGGTCCCTTTTTGCAGGTTCGGGAACGAAGCTCAGGTTCGGACAGGGCGGTCGAACATTGTTGCACAAGTCTCCAAGTGAAGAACATCTAAGGAAACTGGTTTACTTGCCGGACAAGGAGGCTAAACACATAGCTTACTTGGCTGGACAAGCATACTAAACATTTGGCGCCGTCGTGGGGAGACGCAACGATGACTGACTGTCAATCGTCCAACGTGGCTAGAAATTGAAGTTTTTAGATCAATGTCGAAGATACAGTAGATCATGAGAGACCGCCTCGAGGAAGGGATAGACTTCCATCCATCATCAATGTCCCTAGACAAAGTCAACAACTTGTTATTCAGGAGAATCTAGAACGTCCAGTGACTGCTGCCCATCTTGAGAACGTCTTGAATGATTTTCAGACTAAGATGGCAGCTGTCGTCCAGGAACAGATCAAGAACAACATGCTATTTTTTCATATAAATCCGGAGCCAGCAGCTAACAATCCAATTCCTCTTAGGGGACGTTCCCCCGGAGAACCGTCCGAGGTCCAAGTCGACTCGTTCGTCGGGAACCCTCTAGGAGAACAACCGAGAGAAAAGCGAAGAAGAAGTTAGTGAGCGGCGAAGGAAGATGGATCGAAACCCGGTGGTTAGGACCCGGGATAATGTTCGTCCAAATGGGCACCGAATGGAAACCGATGCCAGGGAGTACCTAGAGGCAAAGAAAGCTGCTGCATTACAACGGTCAGCCACAGGGTCTACACCGTACTTGAGAGACCCTCCTTTGAGGATACCGTCCAGAACAGAAGAAAGAAGTCTGGGCCCTTCTCTTATTCGTCCAAGACAAGAGAAATCGGTGGTTCAGCTAATGGTTTATAGGCCTTCATCCCCTGCAAACACTTCATCTAACCCTGTGTTGAAAGAACACAGAAAGGAGTTCATACCCATTGAGGGACAGCTGGGAGCCCTCCGGATCAACTGGCCGACCCCATTCTTGACCAGGATCATGGAGGCGCCCCCCCTTCCCAAAGGTGAAACTCCCTACTATAGAGCCCTTTGATGGAACTACTGATCCAGACGATCACCTATCCGCTTATAAGCATCAGATGTACGTCCAAGCAGTGGATGATGATACTTGGTGTAAGAATTTCCCGGCAACTCTGAAAGGAGTAGCTCAGAAGTGGTTTAACAATCTCCCCCCTAATTCAGTCAACAATTTTACTGAGCTCAGTTACCTATTCACTAGTCACTTTGTTGCCAATCGGCAAGAACAGAAAACAAGCATGCACTTGGGTAAGGTCGTCCAAGGACCCAAGGAAGCCCTCAGAAGTTTTGTTAAAAGATTTAATCTAGAAGCCCTTCAGATTTAAGATCTCAATGATGGTGTGGCCTTTGACGCCTTTATCAGGGGACTAAGGCCAGGAAGTTTTATGTTTGACCTGGTGAAGAAGAAAATCACCACTCTTGCCGAAGCTTTAAAGGAAGCCGAAGCATTTATACACGCCACTGAAGTATGTGCTGAGACAAAGCACCCCGAGTCCAAGAAGCCTGAAGAGGTTGCTCAACCAAAGAAGAGCAACCCCAAAAAGGCCGAGACTTGGGCAATTACCTCAACCACTACTTCGTCCAGAAGAAGCAAGAGAAAGGAATCTGAGCCTTCAGCCAACCATATTGAATTCAGCAACGACCAATATAAGCTGAAGGCTCCAGCTGAAATGAAGACTCCTTACAGAAACAGAGACAAGAGCAAATACTGTCGCTTTCACAAGGATTGTGGTCACGAGACCAATGAATGTAAACACCTTAAGAGGGCTCTGGAGGATCTAGCTCGAAAAGGAAAGATGAACTCATACTTACCCCAAGGTGGAAAGAAGTTTCAGAAGAGAGATGATCGTCAGAGCAAGAAGAAGGAGAGTGAAAGCAGTGACGAGGATGTTGTCCTTGTTATCTCAAGAGGGTTTGCCGCTGGAGGACCAACCAATAGAGGGCACAAAAACTATCTCAGGGAGCTCGACCAAGTCTTGCTAACTGATCAGATAAAGGCCGAACCCTTCCCAAAGGTGGTGGTTAGTGAGCAAGATCGGGGGAAGCTGAGGACTCCCCATGATGACCCTTTGGTTGTAGAAATGAAGATAGCAAACTTAAGAGTAAGAAGAATTCTGATTGACACCGGAAGCTCGACAGACATCATTAGCGTAGATTGCTTGTCTAGATTGAAGTTTGATGAGAAGAACTTGGTCCCCGTCCACCATCCCATCATAGGGTTTGGGGGAGGAATCATTCATCCTATGGGAACAGTTACCTTGCCCGTCCGGGTTGGAGAGAAGGATGCCTCGCGGACTTTGTTTATCAACTTCTTGGTCGTCCGAGATTTGGATGACCTATAATGTCATACTTGGACGGCCAACTCTGAATCATGTTAAAGCTGTAATAGTAACTCACTTGATGCTTATGAAGTTTGAATGCGATGGTGGCCAAATTGGCTCCTTGTATGGAGATCAGCAAGCGGCTAGGGAATGTTACCTAACTACCCTGAAGCCGTCATCATGGAAAGCAGACAATGAAGACCAGACGAAGATTGCTGGCGGAAGGAACCCGTCTGAACTTGGAAAAGATAAGCCGAAGGCTGCTGGCGAAAGGAAGGCGTCCGAGATGGTAAAGGACCAAGTGGCCTCACCGAGAACGGCACTGAGAGTCCTCGCACGCCGGTTGCTCCTCAAGGAAAACGTCTGAGCATCTTCCCAGCAAGAAAAGGAAGTATGAGCCCGTCAAGAAAGAGTCACCCTCGTTTGGAGAAGTGATGGCCATCATGGGGCTGGCACTAGAACCTCCAGAGCCGGTGGAAGCCCCAGAAGATGTCTGTTTGGATGAAGTTTGTCCAGAAAGAACCTTGAAAATTGGGTCTTCACTCTCTCCTGGTTTGAGGAGCCTTTTAATCAACCTGCTAAAAGAATTTCAAGACGTGTTTGCTTATTGTGTTGAAGAAATGCCTGGAATTGATCCAGAGATAGCCGTCCACCGACTGAATGTTGATCCAAGTTTAAAAACCTGTTCGTCAGAAGAAAAGGCATTTAGGACCGGCCAGGAACCAGGCGGTCGACTAGGAAGTTCAGAAGTTGTTGGAATTAATATTCATCTGGGAGACTTATTATCCAGAATGGATAGCGAATGTGGTCATGGTGCCAAAGCCTAATGGCACCTGGAGGATGTGTGTGGACTACACTGATCTCAACAAGGCTTGTCCCAAGGACAATTTCCCCTTGCCTAAGTTGGATCGACTGGTGGACTCCACGGCCGGCCATGCTTTGTTAAGCTTCATGGACGCATATTCAGGCTTTCATTAAATCCCCATGTGGTCAGAGGATCAGGACAAAACGTCCTTCATTACCGAGAAAGGGTTGTATGGCTGGCTGAGGATGCCTTTTGGCCTCCGTAATGCGCCGACCACCTTTCAAAGATTGATTAATACTGTCTTTCAGCCACAGTTGGGAAGAAACATGGAAGCATATATTGATGATATGATAGTCAAGAGTCGGCAAGAGGAAGGTCATGTTGGTGATTTGAGAGAAACTTTCGAAACTCTCAGAAAGTACAAACTGAAATTGAACCCCAGTAAATGTGTCTTTGGCGTCTTGTCCGGGGAAGTTCTTAGGCTTCTTAGTAGATCGAGGGGAATAGAAGCCAACCCTGAGAAGATCCAAGCTATTCTAGACATGAAATCCCCGTCAAAGATAAAGGAAGTTCAACGATTGACGGGTTGCTTAGCTGCCCTTGGACGTTTCTTGTCTAAGTCGGGCGACAAGTGCCATCACTTTTTCGCTACTATTAAGAAGAAGGTCAAGTTTGAGTGGACAGAAGGCCGAGCAAGCACTTGATGAAGTCAAAGATCACCTTCGTCGCCTCCCTAGATTGGTCGGTCCCCGCCGAGGGGGAAAAACCGTTTGTATACTTGGTCGTGTCCACTCGGGATCGTGAGTCTTTGTTTCGCCGGCCGAAAGAGAGTCCGTGCAAGTCCCAATATACTTCGTGAGTCATGTACTCAAGGACGCGGAAAGTAGGTATACTTCGGTCGAGAAGTTTGGATTGGCACTCGTCATGGCCAGCAGAAAGTTAAGGCCCTATTTCTTGGCTCACAGTATACTCGTCTACACTGACCAACCCTTGAAGCAAGTTTTACAAAAGATGGAAGCCGTCGGACGGATGCTGAAATGGGCTGTTGAACTTAACATGTTCGATATATCATTTGAACCAAGGAAAGCCATCAAGGGGCAAGCTTTGGCAGATTTTATAGTTGAGCTTACTCGGCCAACTATAGAACCAATACTTGATCCAAATGAAGGAAGGAAGCATTGGACGCTCATGGTTGATGGATCGTCCACTTTGTCAACGGATGTGGGGCGAGGATCATTTGTCAATCTCCCGGAAGGAGACAAGTTTGAATATGCGTTAAGGTTCCAATTCCAAGCGTCCAATAACGAAGCGGAATATGAAGCGCTTCTGGCTGGGATCAAGATGTGTAAGACGGCTGGGGCTTTAGAGATTGAGGCCAAATCGGACTCTCTCTTAGTCGTCAGTCAAGTCAATGGAGATTTTGAATGTAAAGAGGCGTCAATGAGCAAATATAGGCGTCTGATCAAAGATGAGATTGAGCCATTAAAACGATTTGTTCTCGACCAAGTACCAAGGTCAGAAAATCATCAAGCAGACGCTCTCTCAAAATTGGCCAGCTCAGCTGACGGTGATGCACCATAAACAGTGTTTTGGGAGGTTAAACCAAAAAGAGTATTGATCAAGAGCAAATCATGTTTCTTAGCCGAGAAGCAGTTTGGATGGATCCTATAATAGAATTCAAGAAGACCAGACGGTTGCCTTCAGATCCTGTAGAGGCTAAGTACGTAAAAGCCCGAGACAAGTGGTTTGAATTGTGGGATGAAACCCTTTACAAGAAGTCATTCAATCGTCCTCTCCTCAAGTGTATCACCAGAGAAGATGGACTAGAAGTGCTGAAGGAACTCCATGAAGGAGCCTGTGCATCCCACATTGGGGGAAGAGCATTGGGGGAAAAGGCTTTAAGGACTGGGTATTACTGGCCTACCTTAAAGGAAGATGCTCTCACCTATGCAAAGAAGTGCGACAGCTGTCAGAAACATGGAAACTTGCATCAGAAGCCGTCCAACTACTTAACTCCTATCTTGTTCCTATTCCCTTTTGCCTAATGGGGCATGGATATTCTGGAACCTTTCCATGTGGCCGCTGGGCAAAAGAAGTTTGTAATCGTAGCTGTGGACTACTTCACTAAATGGATAGAGGTTGAAGTAGGGATGGCAATGGGTAGTGTATGGGTAGGGTAAGGCTACACCCTTACCCATACCCTAACTTTTGAATGTAGAACCATACCCTACCCATACCCATAGGGTAAAAAATTTTAGGACCCTTACCCGTACCCGTAGGGTCTGATAGGGTTTGGGTAAGGTCTAGGGTCTAAAATGGGTCCAACACAAAAATAAATCTGCTTACATTTTCACATGTATATATAATCGTTAAGCACAATTTCATATATTAATTTTGCAATTAGCACACATAATATCACGTACATTCCATACCAATACATATTTTTTGCACATCCCAAAAGTCTCATACATCAAAATATAAATAAATATATTTTTACGTGATTGCGATTTGCGGCTAGGGTTCCTAACTGAGGGAGGGTTTTAGTTTTATTGGAAGTCTGCTAGAAGGATATGTTTATATATATTTATTTTAATTTTTTAAAAAATAAAAATATATATATTAGTTTTGATGGGTCTATGGGTAGGGTTTGGGTAGGGTCTGGGTATTTGAGGAGTGGACCCTTATCCTACCCTTATCCGATAGGACCAAGATCCATACCCTACCCTTACCCATAGGGTCCAAAAAATTAAGACCCATACCCTAATTTTAGGGTAGAGGTGCAGGTGGGTTTGGGTAGGGTCTCGGACCCATTGTCATCCCTAGGTGAAGCCATGCGGGGTATAACAACGAATGATGTCAAGGGTTTTATTTGGAAGAACATTATAACTCGGTTTGGTATGCCGCAGTCCATCATCTTTGATAATGGTCCACAGTTTGAAACGCCTAAGTTGAAAGATTGGTTGGCAGAGAGGGAAATCAAAGTCCACTTTGCTGCAGTTGCCCACCCACAAGCCAATGGGCAAGTAGTGTCATTCAACAAGATCCTATCAAATGGAATCAAAAGAAAGCTGGATAATGCCAAGGGACTATGGGTTGAAGAACTACAGCTGGTGTTATGGTCCATCAGAACCACGACCAAAAACTCTACAGGAGAGACGCCCTTCATGTTAGTCTATGGCACCGAGGCCGTCTTGCCCATTGAGATTGAAGAACCCACCCTTAGAGTGATGTTATATACAGAAGATGCCAACTGGGCTGCATTACGCACGGCTTTGGACCAAGTACCAGAAGTCAGGGGCAATGCTTTGCTAAGAATGCAATTGTACAAGCTACGGATGGCTCGGGATTTCAACAAGAGAGTTGCTAGGCGACCACTCAAGGTAGGGGACTTGGTTCTAAGGAAGATGGAGGCCGTTGGACGAGCTAAAGAACTGGGAAAACTGACACCAAATTGGGAAGGACCCTATCTGATTGTCCAGGAGGTGCGTAGCGGAACATTTCGTCAAGATATGGATGGACGACCAATTCAGCGCACTTGGAACTCAGACACTTTGAAGAAGTACCACGCCTGACTCAGTTAATCGCCAGGGAATCGGCAAGTAGTTTGTAATCCCTCAAAAGTGCCATAGCACAAGCAAGAGAAAAAGAATTGTATACATGTATCTTGACACTTAGTCAAGCAAAATTCATATAATACAATTTTTGCTTCCTTCTTATCTTTGTTAATGTTCTTTACTAAGTTAGTCACTTTGGGGCATTTTCACCACCAGTTAGTCTAGTGGTCTAAAAGTGACAGTAACTGGGACAAAATTACAAAGAATAATAAAACGTCCAAAATGCTCACTGACGAACATCACTCCCTCAAAGAGACCGGCCAAAGTGTAATAAACCTAAAGGTTAAATCACATACATGGTCAATAAATTGACAAAAATCTCTAGTAAGAGAAACGTCAAGGTCTCTAAGAGAAAGCTGACCTGAAGTAAGCAACCCATAGTAAAGGAATCTTACTTTCAAATACACGGTCGGCTAAGTAGTAAAGACCCTAGTAAGGGATCGCTACTTCACGACGAGCGTGGCTCCCTCAAGGAAGCCGGCCAAAACATGGTTCGTCCATATCTGTAAGCCCGTCCTAAATAATTTCATACGACTAAGCGGCTGATTGGTCGCTCTCCTTCTTGGGGCAAAACTCGTCCCTGATACAAGGATGAGCTTAGCCCAAGAAGGGGAGGATAAGGCTAAATACCATGAAACTTTTAGGACGAGTCAAGTCTGTAGGACGAGCCACAATTATGCTCCGCCTCTTTTGAGGAAAGTCAAAGGTCGTCCAAAGGCCAGAACGAACTAAGAAGTAAAAGCCCTTGTAAGGGTTCGCTACTTCAGGACGAAGGTTGCCTCCTCAACGAAGCCGGCTATAGCACTGCTCGTCCATAAACCGCAATACATAAATCGTCCACAAGAAACTAAGCTCGTCCTGAACAAAGGAGGTTAGGGTTGCTCGGCCAATATTGGTCGTTTTCCTTCTTGGGACAAGGCTCGTCCAGAATACAAGGATGCGCTAAGTCCAAGAAGGGGGGATAACCTCGGAACTTTTAGGACAAGCCAAGTTTGAAGGACGAGTAACAATTATACTTGGCTTCATTTAGGAAAGTTTGATGATCGTCCAAAGACAAGGATGATACCCTTTCCTTTGCAAACCCCGCAGACCGTCCAAAAGTCAGGACGAGTCTCAATTTATACTCGGCTACATTTTGGAAAGTTTGATGATCGTCCAAAGACAAGGATGATGCTAACCCTTTCCGTAACAAAGCTTAAAGTCCGCTCAAAAGTCAGGATGAGCCCAAAGACAAGGATGATCGTCCAAATGTTTGAAGGCCGTCTAAAGACAAGGACAAGAGGCGTCTTAATAGCTTCATTAAGTTGCAAAGACGTCCAAGAAGAGATGGACGAGTCTCAGTATAAAACAATTGGCAAAAGGTCATCTCTTTATATACTTGTCAAAACAACTTACAGCTTAGTATAAAACGAAAAGAAGAGACAAAGCTACAACGGCAAACAAGCCAAGAAACCTCGAAAAATAAACCTAAAACTAGGCATCTCATTCAGCAGGAGTTTCTTGGTCGTCCTCAGGAGATCCGTCCTCAACCGCAGCCTCTTCATCCGATTCCAAGAATTCAGGAGGCTCTTCAGCAGTCACCATTGCATTGTGA
The DNA here is from genome assembly GCA_947648045.1 of Beta corolliflora. Taxonomy (NCBI): domain Eukaryota; kingdom Viridiplantae; phylum Streptophyta; class Magnoliopsida; order Caryophyllales; family Amaranthaceae; genus Beta; species Beta corolliflora. The sequence continues at coordinate 53,168 of CANSZD010001634.1, read as the reverse complement.
ACGCTCTCCTGGAAATCCAGACGCCGAACAAAGCTGGGGACCTCATGAGGCTCTGCCAGCATTTCAAAGGCCTTGACAGCACAACCTTTGGAAGTCTCAATAACCTGATTGAGACTTTTCTTAGCGTCGTCAAAGGCCTGGGATGCTTCCTTGGTCAGACGAGCATTCCTCGCCCTTAGAAGGATATTTTCCCTCCTCAGTTGAACAGCAGCCAAGAGAGCGGTATATCTCTCGCCTTTCAACTCGGCTGAGACGGTGTCCAAGGCCAATTTCAATTGGTCTTGTTCCTTGTGCAGTTTGTTGATGGAGATGAGATACTGCTGGTTGTTAGCCTCCAGTTCGGCCGAATGTTTCTCCCAAGCCTCCCTTGATTGACGGTGAAGAGTCTCCGTCATCTCAATGTCATGAATAGCCTTGTTGCCGGCCGTTGTAGCCAGATGGAAGAGCTGCTTATTCTCCTTCCTAAGCTCCATCGCCCACTCCTCAGTCAAAATACTGCGAGCCAGAAGCTGGAACAACGAAAACAAAACAAGTCATTAGACGAGTTATAAAAAAAAAGAATTGTACAAGTACAAAACAACAGCGGCAATAAATTGTACCTCAGCAGCAAGTTGTGACATGAAGCCCACATGCCCAGCTGATGCTCCCCTCAACCCCTTTATATAGGATTCAGGGTAGCATTTGAACAGCTCCTGCTTGAGCCGGTCTCGCTCAGATTTGGACATCTTGGCAAAAGCAGCAGAAGACTCCTCGTCCGAGTCTACTGTGGGAATGGCCGCAAATGAAGCTGATTCTTTGCCCTTATCTGAAAGAGGGGGGAGGATCAGTTCTCTTGATAGGAATGACTATGGCTTGTCTGTTGAACGGACTCATTGACCCTTCGCCGACCCGCACCGTCCTAACTCTATTAGGATAATAGGACTCACCCGAAGATAAGGATGCCGACCTAATAGATAACGGCATCTGAGAGTCCAGCTTTGCTACCGAGCCGCTGAAGTCGGGTAGGGTGTCTGTAGCCGTCTCCGGCTCTGAATAACCAGTGCCAGAGCCGAGTCTGGTCCGACGTTAGTAGGATCAGCTGGAATTACATCCAATTGGTCGGCAGGAACATAACCTTTCTCCTCCACAGCCGGGGAAGCAGCGGACGGCTCCTCCTTTAGAACTTTGTCCTTTGGAGGAAGCATGGCTTTCTCTCCAACTCCCTTGCCAGACGGAGTAGTCTTTTCCGTTTTCTTTCTTGTAAAGCCCTTTGTCTTTTTGGCTGGAGGCTGATCCACGGCCGCTATAGGTCTCTTCTTGGCCGAAGAAGACTTCCCAGGCGGGGGCTTGTTGGTAGGGGCATTTTTCTGCAAAAATAAACAAGTTATTAACCGAATCGTCCAAAGAACAAAGGCTATAATTAACTATTGAGCTCCGGACGAGAATCACCCCAGGAAGGAAGGCGTCCAAGTATGGACAACCTCTTTCCTAAGGGAACCTCGTCCAAAGTATTTTTCATGAACAGACGAGAGTGGTGCGAAGCAGGAAGCCGTCCAAAAATCGATGGACCAGAATGATCCTCGTCCAAGGCCATCAAAATCACTCAGATGAGAAGGGCCCAAAGAAGGTGGTCGTCCAAGCATGGACGCCTTCCTTCTTCGGGTGATTTTCGTCCAAGGATTGGAATTCAATTTGGATGAACCCGAATGGTCCCCGTCCAAGGCCATTCAGCATCTCAGACGAGAAGGGCCCAAAGAAGGTGGCCGTCCAAGCATGGACGCCTTCCTTCTTCGGGTGATTTTCGTCCAAGAATTGGAAATCAATTTGGACGAACCAGAATGGTCATCGTCCAAGGCCATTCAACCTCTCAGACGAGGAAGACCCGGAGAACGTGGCCGTCCAAACATGGACGCCTTCCTTCTTCGGGTGATTCTCGTCCAAATATTTGAAATCGATATTTGACGAGCCAGAACGACCCTCGTCCAAAAAAAAAAAAATTATTTACCAGAGTTTCAGCCCTTTTCTCAGCACTACTCTTGGCAAACTCCTTCCACAAGTTGTCTGTGAACTTGGACATACTGATATCTCCCGTCCAAGAGTGTTTGAGAAGTGCTCTGGCCGAATCTGCAACGAGAACTAAAAGGGGTTAGTCCGATCTGGGCTATGGACGAGGCATTTTACTTGGAAATTTTGAATGTATACCTTTATCATTGGCCAACCGCAACCCGGCGGCGACCAAGAAGTTATCGTCATAAAACATCTCTCTTTAAAGGGTATCCAGTTAGCTGGCCCTTTAAAAGATGCCTGACCCGGCCTGGAATGCTCCTTTATTCTAAAGTAGTCCACCACTTCTTCGTCAAACTGGTCCTCCAACTCCAACCAAGACTGCTTTCGCCCAGTATTCATGACGGCTCGATTATAAAAACGATAGCCCTCAGTGGTGGAGTCGTTGGCCGCTCGTAGGAAGATGAAGTCGGGTTTCCAGTCGTGCATCTTCGACGGCTTGCCCCAAGCAGTGAGAAAGCCGGGGCGGTTGCAGATACTGAGCCATGTTCCGTCCACAGCCCCTGGAACCTTAGCCGCATAATGTATGTGGGTGAAGGCCTGGAGAGAAAGATTCAGGCCGCGTAGCTCGCAGATGGCTATGAAGGTCAGCACGTTGTGCCAGGCATTAGGCGCCAACTGATTATGACCGATGTTGTAATACCTTAGCACCTGTTCTATAAAATCGTGGAGGGGGAACCTCAATCCCGCGTCCAAGGCTAGCTTGTAAACGGCGAAGTGGTTCTTGGGAGCACTCAGAATTGTGGCCTCCTTATTAGGAATGACGAAAGAGAAGCCCGACATGGGCATATAAGTGGACAAGTAGCAGGGGTCATGACCTATCTTTTCTAACCATTTACGATTGACAAAGATTAAGCCAGGGTCAGAAAGGGGACCTAAGCGTCTGCTAATCTCAGACGAGGTAGTGGAGGGTTCGTCCGACTCTTCGGCAGCGCCGGATTCACTCCCGTTATTGTCCTCGCTGGCTTCCTCCATATTGATATTCCAGCCAGAAGGACTGGCCTCGGGGTTTATTTCAGGATCTTTGAAACTGTGGTCAGGAGAAGGAGGTCCGCCCAAAGGTTGAGCACTTTGGGCCTCCCTCGTCTCATCTGGAACTCGTCCAGTAGATTCCTCCATTTCAGAACTATCTATCGGGAGTATTACCCTGCGTCTTAGACGGGCCGTTTGCTTGACGCGCGCCAGATTACCTTGCACAGGTAAAGACTGGGTCGTCTGACTTTGCCGGCCAAAACCATAAAAAAATATATACTCGGCCCGAATAGGCCCAACTCTAGAATGTGCCGAAGAAGAAGTACTATCGGTTCTAGAGTCAAGACCAACTCTTGGGCAGCCAGGATTATTTGACGAAGAAGAGGAATCCATTTTATTGCTTTGCTAAGAAAGAATAAGAATAAAGAAAAACAAAAAGAAAAAATGAGAAGAAAAGATACCTGACGAAACGCTTGGACTGTTCTGTGAAGAAAACGGGAACTAGACGACTCTCTCTCTCTCTCTCTAGAACCAAAAACGTAGAGTCTCTCTCTCTAGAAAATTTCTCTCTAAGTGTGAAATGGTTAAATGAAGGCAACCAAAGCACTTATATAGGGGGATGAAAAATCCTGCTGCAACCGGTCAAAAGTGACCGGGAATGATTAAAACGGTCGACTATGACCGGTAAGGCCCAAAAAAGGCGCGTCTTTGCCTCTTTTTTTTAAATTGAATTAGCTACCTCGGGTAAAAGGGTCTTAACCGTCAGATAGGCCAACGGCAAAAACCTCTTTTAAGGGCAAATGTTGTAGCCTAAAATATCAACGGCTCCTTTAGAGACACTTGGGTCCATCAGGGTCGTACACGTGTCCTCTCAGAGAAAATAAAGGAAAATGATTTAACCATTGGGTTATACTCTGATAGGATGAAAAGGCCTTCCTTTTGGCCCAAAGGTTAGTCAGATCCAAAACCCATATAATGTCTGTAGGTGATTTGTTGATGATCCATCTCCAATCATATCCTGCCAAGTGTCATGTTTTGATTGCCTAGCCAATCAGGTGCTCCTATTCTAGGTCAACCTTAAAGTGCAGCAGCCATACCACAAACACTATAAATACCCCTGAAATCAGGAGAAAAGGCATTCAATGCAAACAGTGTAAACTTACTCTGTAAAAATACTCTCTCACTTTCTCTCTCTATCTCTACTTTTTCCTTCAAACTCCTGATATCTGACTTAAGCTTCGGAGGGGGAACCACCACCCAAACCTCCAGGGTGGGTCCCTTTTTACAGGTTCGGGAACGAAGCTCAGGTTCGGACAGGGCAGATTCAGACATTGTTGCACAAGTCTCCAAGTGAAGAACATCTAAGGGAAACTGGTTTACTTGTCGGACAAGGAGGCTAAACACATAGCTTACTTGCTGGACAAGCATACTAAACAAGAGGTGCGTTCTCTTCACCTTAATAAATTAAGTTTCAGGTCCAATCGCTTCGGTTCGAGATATGTTTCAATCGGTCCAATCGGGGTAATAAGTTCCAATAAGGTCCAATAAAGTCCAATAAGTTCCAATCAAGTGCAATAAGTTCCAATCGAGTCCAATCAGGTCTAATCAGGTCCAATAAGTTCCAATAAGGTCCAGATAGTCAATGATCAATAAATTTTAATTAAAGTACCACTATGATTATTATATAGTATTATATTTGTAATATTGTCTATTATTTTATTATTCATATTACTATTAGCTGATTATGTTATTATTAAAAAATTTAATTAAAGTACCCCTATGATTATATAGTACGTATTATATTTGCATTATTATCTATTATTTTATTATTCATATTACTATTAGCTGATTATGTTATTATTAAAAAATATTATAATCATGGTCAAATAAGGTTAACAATAATAATCATCATAATTATAATATTTTGCAATTCGTCTTTAAATAACTAGAGATGACATGTTTTCGTTACTAATAACAATGAAAGATATAAATGTTATTAATTGATTTCCTACTAGTGCTTTATGAAATCAAAGCAAGACTATTAGATACATTAGTGGTGAAAGTTGTGTATAGGCAAGCATATAAATAGTATTTTTTTTGTTAAAATGTTAATCATAAAAGATAATTAATAATTACTATTTTTTTGAAGGATAAATTTTAATAATTATTATGTCATAATAAATTTTGAGGGATAGTATTTATGTTAGGGGTAATATTGATGTTATTACTCATCAAATTTTTTGTTAAAAAAGGTCAAATAAGTTCCAATCAGGTCCAATAAGGTCTAATAAGTTCCAATCATGTCCAATCAGGTCTAATAAGTTTCAATCAGGTCAATAAGTTTCAATCAGGTCCAATAAGTTCCAATCAGGTTCAATCAGGTCCAATAAGTTGAAACAGGTCCAATAAGTTCAGTTCAGTTCATTTCAGATAAGTTCAGTTCAGTTCAGGATTATTCGGGTGAAGAGAACGCACCCTAGATAAGTTTAGGTGCTTATAATAGATATTGTCATGCAAATCTACTAATTTACCATGATTCTTGACCTACAACCATTTTGAACCACTAGATCTCTCATGGTCATATTTATACATGACTATCTTAGAATCTTCAACTTATTATAGCTTTATTAGAAGTGTGCATCCTTTTTTTTCATGCGAGTTGAGGTGCAAGTAAGAGAAAAAAGAAAAGAATGGAATAGCAAGTTTATAATTCGAGTGGAAAAAATAGGAGACTTGTATGGTACTCCCTCCATTTTTTTTATCTTTCTCACCTGGAATCTTGACACTATTCATACTTAGAGAGAATTTTCTCACTTTTTCTCAATTTATAAGAAAAAATATAGTCATGTGGGGTCTTGTTTGATTTGTCTCAATTAGTACTTTATTAATATTCAATCGTAATAATTTTTACTAATATATAATGATAGATATTTGAGTTCAAAGAGGTGCATTGAGAGATGCGCACAGGAAAAGTGAGAAGGATAAAAAAACAGAGGGAGTACATCGTATACTAAAGATAAAATAATAGTTTCGCGTATATCATGTTCACTTGGTGACAGAAAATCCATTTCTTTTTGGCTTGATAATTGACTCTCCCATTTGTCCTTTATTGAACTACTTAACATTGCCCCAACTCAGGTAGACATAAATTTAAAAGTTGCGGATTTCATCCTTCCCACCAATGAATCCCCCTTCCCGTTTAGTCCGATTCACCTCATTCATTTAGTTCAAGGCATCCCCCTTCCCTCTATAGCTACAACTAACACCCCTATTTGGGGATGCATCCCTTCTGGAAATTTTACGGTTAAATCGGCCACTTGGTTAGCCCGTGATCCTGATCCCGCTGAGGAAAAATGGATCTTTAGATGGATTTGGAAATTAGAAATTCCCACAAAGTTTCAAATGTTTCTATGGCAAATTTGTCACAAAAGCATAGGTGTTAGAGCCATTCTTTATAAAAGGAAAATTACTCCAAATAATTTATGCCCTCTATGTCATTCTCACGCTGAAACAATTGATCATCTTTTTAATCAATGTACGCTATCTACAAAAGTATGGGAACTACAGGAAAGTTGTACATGGCTTAACTTTAATCATACCGAACCCTCTCTTCTGAATGCTTTTCAATCACTCAAAAATCGGAAAACACTTATGACAAAATTCATTTTCATAATCTGGTTTATTTGGAAAGAACGAAATGATATTATTTTTAACAATGCTCATTCAATATTCATAGAGTCCTCCATAAAGCTAAATTTCTATATCAAGAATGGACCCTAAAAACTACGCTCGATTCTTGTCATCTTCTCTTCCAATACGCGTACCTCTTCTACCACGCAACACCCTACCATTATTCCTGTTGCTTGGGTCCCCCCACCTCCATCCTTCTACAAGCTCAATTTTGACTGCTCTGTTTCTCACAACTCGGCGGCAGCCGGGGTGATCATTCGCAACAATCTTGGTGAACTCATAGCTACCACGACACATAATTTAGGAATTGCATCGATGTTTGTTGTTGAAGCTACTGCTCTACAAAAGGGCCTCATTTTAGCTTTGAAGCAGGGTATTCAAGACATCCACATTGAAGGAGACAATCTTTTAGTAATCAATGCGTTCAAAAATATTTGGAAAGCTCCTTGGTAAATTCAACTTATCATAGAGGATATCAAAGCCCTTCTACATCAATTCCGTTCCTATCGCATTCATCATATCTATCGCGAAGCAAACAAAGTAGCTGATTGGATAGCAAACGTGGGTCATTTAGTTCAGTCAAGTTTTCAAATTGTTTATTGTACTAATTCTGCTCTTCATACCATCCTTGTAAATGACATTTTAGGAATACCGCTTGTGAGAAGGGTCTCGTAAAATTTATTTTTCTTACCTTAATAATAAAAAAATGTTAACTATATACCTGAATGTATAACATAAATTATACTCCCTCTAGTTTTATTGGTTTACCCACTTTTCTTTTTGGGTTGTCCCTTATTAGCTTACCTACTTTTTTTTTCTGCTTTTCAATGGTCCCACCAATTATTTATTATTATCTTTACCTTCTCACTCTACTTTTCTTAACCCGCAGCATTAAATTCAATACAATATGTCAATAAATTAATACTTTCTCTTTACATATCTATTTCTCCTAAAACTCCGTCCCAAAGAAGTGGGTAAACTAATAAAAATTAGAGGGAGTAATAATTAGCGAAATGAATCAATTTTTTAATCTTAAATATAGAACCCAGATTTCTAATAATTATATGTTTAACATTCCTCTATTAAGGGTAATAATGAAGAGTTCATTCATCAAACACTCAGGTGTACCATGTGCACGATACACCGAAGACTAATTTTTGCTTATTTGAAAATCTCCTTTTTTAAGTACATTTTGCTCATTTGGATGATTTCAAATGCAGTTTTTTCACTCTGTACATACCCCTGACAAGTTCGATTATTCACCATATATCCCCCCCCCCTGAATTTTGAAAAAATGTACAAATACCCTTAATGACTAATGGAAGTTAACTTTGTTAGTCATTAAAGGTAATTATGTTAATTATCCCTTTAATTCTATACTTAACCCTAACATATTAACCATAATTAATCCTAATTATACCCCCATTGTTTCAGAATTGCACCATATACCCACTTTTGAAAAAATGTACAGAATATCCTTAATGACTAACGGAAGTTAACTTTGTTAGTCATTAAAGGTAATTATGTTAATTATACCTTTAATTCTATACTTAACCCTAACATATTAACCATAATTAATCCTAATTATCTAAAAAATTATTTTTTTTAATTTCTTCTTCTTCCTCTAAACCATCACCACTACCCCACTACCCCACCACTTTCTCCCTTCTCCCCACTAGGGATGGGCATGGGTCTAGGACCCTAACCAGACTTTATTGGACCCGGCGACCCTAATTTTAGGATATGGGTCCAACTTTTCTGGACCTTAAGTGTTCAAGTCCGGGTTTGGGTCCAAGTGAGCTTCTTAGAGTTTGGGTCTGAGTCTTAATATTCTAGACCCAGACCCTACACTTGGACCCTAAAGTTATTTAATATACTTTTTGCCTTTTGTGTTTTAGAGAAAAACCTTCGTATTTATCGTAAAATTTTAATTTTTTTCATTTGGACCCTAGACCATAGACCCTACAGATCACAGGCACTATTGAAAGTCAAGAAATATAAATGACATTGAAAACTGGGCAAAAATAAAGGAAATAGGTTAGACCCGAACCCTAGACACTGGGACCCTAAGCGTCTAGGCCCGGGTCCAACTTTTCTAGACCCTTAGGGTCCGAGTCCGGGTCTGGATCCAACAAAAATTTTAGGGTCCGGGTCTAGGGCCTGACCGGACCGGACTCATACCCTACCCAATCCCATCCCTACTCCCCACCGCACTGGAAACCACTCCCTCCCCTCCCCTACTGCCCTGAAAACATAGAGAGAAGAGTGCCCTCCACCCAGACCACCACCACCATCCACACCCACCCCCAATAGCGAAACCTCCCCTTTTCTTTTCTGGCCACCAAAACTGCCCCCTACCCACCCCTCCTCCAATCTCGAAACCCCTGGCAACCCCTCTCATCGCAAAACAACAAATCGTAGACGCCTATGTCTTTCTCCGACACCAGTGCAGTCTCGCCACCTATTTTTCGGTTCTAGTTGTCGTACCAGGAAATCCTACCTAGTAGAGATGGCCAACGGTGCGGGCCAACCCAGCCCATCCAAGCCAGCCCACCTCGTGGGCCGTGTGGGTCGAGTCCGCAAAAGCCCGATCTAGCTCGCCTCGAACCGAGAAATTGGTGGGTGGATCGTGGGCCGAATTTTTTGAGCCCAACCCACGAAAGCTCGCTACTAAAACCGCCCAGCCTCGCCCCATGAACCCGACCTCACCAACTTCAAGTAATTATTCTACCAAATTATGTATATTTTAATCAAATTGTATATATTTTAATCAAATTGCATATATTATAATTCAATCAAATTCAAAAATAATGAAATTATTCATTGATATTAATAATTATATATATTTTAATTAGTTTTAAAGGTTTTATGTAACAATAATAAATAATTTCAATGATTCAATAATTTTGAAAAAAAAATTCCATGCCGTACCGCAAACGCCTGCCCGGCTAGGCCCACAAACCGCCGTAACCGCTCCTCGAACCATGAAAACCGATAACAGACCGGTGTGGGCTATGATTTTTCGGCCCCGGACCAACCTCGCCCAAACCGTGAATTTCACGGGCCCGATCCTAGGCCATGAAATCTCAACCCAACCCACTAGGCCACCTGACCGGCCCGCCACCCGCACCAAGTGGCCATCTCTACTACCTAAAGACAAGATACCACGCTTATCAGACACCCGAAACAGTATGATAATTTTTTTTTAAATAATGAATTAAAGGTGATAACTTTTTAGTGTATAAGAGAAGAGGATAATAATTTGATTTCATCTCCAAATTATAAATATATCCTCAAATAAAAAAACAATCAAACTCATTTACTCATCTTTATCAAATTTTTAAAAAACAATTCCAAATAACACCACACAAAAAGATCTATCAAAATTCAAGGCAATTAACAAAGTGAGATGACTAGTCATGAGTCATGGAGTAATGAGAGTGAGTAGTTGAGTACTGAGTAGCCCTTTCCTAGTTTCCTTTTGCAACTCCCTAGCTAGTAGCTACCAAACGCAGCTAATTAGAGGCAGCCATCAAATTCAACGATGAGTAGAAAGAGGGAAAAACCCTACAACTCCCGCCACGTGCCATACTCCTACCCAAAACGGCGCCGTCCTCTTCCCTCACCGCCAGTAGAAGACCCACCGCATCAAAAACCAGCACCACCACCTGCGGTAGTAGTGATTGGGCTTCCAGAAGACTGCTCAGTATTGGACCTCAAGTCCAGATTCGAAATCTACGGGCCCATTTCTCGGATCCGGATAGAACAACAAGGTGTGGGCTTTATCTCCTTCCGGTCCAAATCCGCCGCTGACTCAGCTCTCACCGCCTCCCTTGACCCCTCTTTCGGCATCTCCATTGACTCCCACCGCGTATTTCTCTCTCTCTTAATTATCATATTTCAACTACTTTTAGTTCTTTTTGTGTAAATGAGAGTCGTGATGCAGATGGGATTCCATTCCAGGTCTTCGATACCCATAAGACTTTACCAACTAAGTTAGATGATGTCTATTCAACTTAGTTAATCTCCTAGATTAACCAAACGAATATATCCCAAATCTTCAATGCTATATTTAGCAACTACGACTGCATATTTAGGACCTACTAATGCTATGTCGCTTTTAAAATTGTGTATTCATGTATAAAAGAAAAAAGAGAGTAGAATTTGGACTTTATAGATTGTAGATTGAATCATTTCGACTATATATTATGTGTGTTTTTTACGAAAATGCGACTTGATAGTTGATAGTATTTGTAATCGATTCCAACATTGTTTTTAACTTTTAAGCTATTTTTCTCCAAATCCCGTAAACAGACTGACTCCCTTGTCTTCTGTTGAAAGAAATGAATAAAAGATTGTCCAATCTAGATAACTTGCGTTACTTTAGATTAAGCTAAAATTTACTCCTAGTAGACATAAGTACATTATGCAAGTCATTATATGGACTAGTGATAGGAACTCTTAGTTTGCAGGGTATTGAATATTTTGAGGAAGTTCGAAAGTGAAACTGAGATTATTGTTGAATTTTTGACAGGTTCAAGTGATGTGGGCGAGTGAGATGAAGGGAGAAGCAGAAGTTGGGGATGAAAGAAGAAGAAACAATTCTAATTCGAATTCGAATTCGTCGAAGCTGTTGAAGGGGGAGACACCTCTGAGTAGACTTGGAAGAGGGAATAAGTTGAGTTCAGCCATTGTAAACCCCAATGCTAGTAGTACTACTAGCTCTGTGTTGGATCCCCCGTTTAAGGGTAGAGAAATCGTTGCTTATGATGATATTTTCTAATTATTCATGTACTTATATATTGTTTGGTAAATTTGTTGAGTTTGTTTTTTACTTCATTCTTGTGCAAGGTTAGAAATTTGTAGGTGTTTTGCTACTGTTTTAGTTTCTCTATTGTTAGGGGTTGTTATGACGATCTTAAAGGGGAAGTTAAGTTAATTGGCTTCTAATCTGGAAGGATTGAATGTAATATTTTTTTAATGTGCAATGTTATGTAATTGCTTGATCTTATGCGACCGAAGATTCAGGTTTGTGCAGCCAGTTTGTAGTCACAGGAAACATACCTTCTGAATGTTCTGATGACTCCGTAATTTAGTGTTTCTTTGTTTGCATTCCTAACTTTATTAGTCTCAATCAGTCGTATTATTAACAAGGTTCCATATCTCATCTTCATTAAAGATCTAATTGAACCCAAAAACTTAAAAACCTGAATATACGAATGTACATTGTACCGATAACCACTCAATTTAATATTGATTTGACTCTATGTTCATCCAATTTGATCTTCACTCAATTGACTGATTCATAACCGACTTGACTCCAAATATTATAGAGTGAATCAAACTCAAACTCAAATTGACTTGGCCAAAAAAAGTATAACACACCTGGAACCCAAACATAGATTCAAATGATTCATTTTTCACCTCTAAGTAGATTTGCTCGTGAGTACACAAGATTTGGGAAGAAAAATTCCATTTACATCATTTTTCTATAGTGACTCTCTCGCTATACCCAAGAAAAGAAAGATTTGCTCGTGAGTCCAATTGCGTTTATTTCCAAAAAAAAAATGACCCATTTCAAGCCAAGGGATCAGCCGGTTGAGGCCTAGTTTTGGCCGGGGCTTTAACCCGGATGAAAGCCAAAAGTCAAATATGAAAAGAAACATTAGCTGAAAGAGTGAAAGGAACCCGCAAAAGCAGTGTTGAGAAGGCAACTATGGAGGAACAAGAAAGACTGGTAAAACAACAAAAAGAAAACAAACAAGAAGAAGAAGTAGGTAGAGAAATAACACAACAAATATGGAGCTGGGGAGCAGGAACAGAAGGACAACTTGGAACAGGAAAGCTAGAAGATGAGCACACCCCTCAACTCCTCATCAATCTTTCAAATTCTCTCTCCTCATTTGGCCAAATCTCTCTCCTCTCTTGCGGCGGTGCTCATGTCATTGCCCTCACTTCAGGTTCAAAAAGATCCAATCTTTCCATATATTTTTCTCAATATATTTGTAGGGTTTTTTTTAAATTTTTCAAAATTTTCTTTTGTTTTTAAATTGTGGGCAGGTGGGAAAGTGCTAAGTTGGGGAAGAGGAGCATCTGGGCAATTGGGACATGCTGAAATTGTGCCTAATTGTTTGTACCCTAAGCTAGTGGATTCATTGGCAAACTTTAATATTTCCCATGTTTCTGCTGGTTGGAACCACTCTGGTTTTGTTTCAGGTTTTGATTTGCTACTTTTTACTTTGTAATTTCATATCTTTTGACTTTATGAATTCAAATATGTTTGTTTTTTGTTAGAAAATCTTTGTTCTGACTTCTGAGTGTAGATTGATTTGATATATGTGTGTAGTGTAACTTGCAATTCATGTGGCAAGTTTGTTGATTGAGCTGATCAGGCATGCTTGTTTTAGTATTACACTTCGTTTGGATTGGAGGAAATGGAGGGAAACAAGTTCCCTTGTTTGGATAAGGGATCCGGCGAAGGAAGGGGAAGGAGAGGAAATGGTCCAGTTCCCTCCCCCCCCTAATAAACATCATCCCTCCCAAATTGGAGAGAATTGGAGGAAAAATGGAGCTCCATCTCCCCCCTCCCTTGATTTAGTGTTTCGTCCGAGATTGTGGCTTGTCAATACCTCTTAGCTGTGATCAAAGATTGAGTAGTTGTAGACTGTAGTGTATATAACATGGACTACCACAAGTCTGTCTCGTGGTGTCAGACTTAATTGTTCTCCTTGATTTCTGGGTGTATTCGGCCTAAGTTGGAAACATCCATGTTTTAAATAACATGTCCAGATTATCAAGCAACTGACCAGGTGCTTGAGGTAAATGAATAGTTAAGAGTATGATAGACTATAGCTTCCTTTTCAAAGATCGGAGAAGGAGCAATTGGATTAGTGTTAGCCGTTTAGGCTTTGGGATGATACACATGGAGATGTTATGTATATTCTTCTCTAGTCATTTCAACTTGTACTACACTATGTGTTGTTGTATTGGAAAAACAAGCTAACTCCTTCAGATTCTGGATGCCTCTTCACTTGTGGGGATGGCTCGTTTGGTCAGTTGGGCCATGGCGATTATCAATCCTACAGTTCCCCGATGCAAGTTTCATATTTCGACTCTAAGCATGTGGAGCAGATAGCTTGTGGCATGCGACATTCGCTGGTACTATTAAAAGGTAATACTTAAAAGTAAAATCTTATCCAATGCTTGCTTGATTTATTTTAATGGTTAGATTCACTTTAATGCTTTCATTATGCATGACCAAGCCAAACTTAGAGTATGCAACCTGCCTCCATCTGATCATCCAGTTGTATACTGAAATTTGAAATCATCAAAAGTGCTAAATCTTCTGCAGGCAATTCGGGGGACAAGGTGTATGGATTTGGATCTGGCAAGCGCGGTCAGTTGGGTATTTGTGCCGATAAAACAACATCAGTGGGGATTCCAAAAGCATGTTCTGGATTTGAAGGTGCTGAAGTGGTGGCTATTAATGCCAACGGAGATCAAAGTGCAGCGTTATCAGGTGAGACATTGTGCTTTGTAAATCTTGATCTTATGTATGTGCAGTTGCTATAAGATCTTCAAAGCAATATATAACTTGATGAATCAAATTTCCCATTTGCACTCTTTGGATCTAAAGCTGATGGCCGTCTTTATACTTGGGGAAGAGGTTTCAGCAGCAATTCAAATGTTTGTATTCCTCAGGCTGTACCTTCATCTTTGAACTTCAAGCAAGCTGCTCTTGGTTGGAATCATGCGTTGGTATTAACAAGTATAATATGAAATTTGCTCTCTTCTTTTTTCAATTTGATCTGCTACTTGCTTTTCGTGAGGTTAGAAACAAACATTTTTTTATTAACAGGTGAAGGGGAAGTCTTCATGCTTGGAGGCAGGCACCATGGAGTTCTCAGTGAACCTCAAATAAAGACTCAGCTTCATCCTTTATCTGGTAATGTGATTGACCAACCCAAAAATTAACGAATTAAATACTTTGAAGTGCTCAGAGACTCCTATTTCTTTTTTCCTTTTTGAGGAAACCCAAACAATGGGATCATATGATTACATCCTTCAAAGCAAGACAAACAATGTCACATGGGATATTATCCACCCAAACACGTTTACGAATTTCCCAAGGTTGACATGCCAGAAATATTATATCTGGTTGAACTACTTACTATGTTGTACAGGGCATTCTATTTCCATATGTCCCTGCTTCAGTAAATTTACAAAATGGAATTTTAGTGCCTGAACTTCATGTTTTGGATGGTTGTTTCACTGCTTCTGGAAATTCAGTGTTTTCCCTCTGCTTTCAGGTGAAGTAAATCTTTCAAAAGTATCTGGTCTTGATGGGAAGAAAGTTGTACAAATTGCTACAGGAGCTGAGCACTCAGCTATAGTGACAGGCAAGGTTCTTAATTTTATTTCATAAAACTCGCTTGATTTTATAACTTTTCACTCTAAAGTTGAGACTGCCTTTTGTGTTGTAACCACAGAAAATGGACTTATATGCACTTGGGGTTGGGGGTGAACATGGTCAGCTAGGTTTTGGGAGTACTAATGATCATACCATCCCCAAGTTTGTTCTACCCGAAGATAGCAGCCTGATATCGAGGGTTTATTGTGGAAGTGGGTTCACTTTCGCTCTGAAGATTTAGTCTTGAAGAAGTCTGTGATTTATGATTCTGAAGCATGGCACACATCTTACAGGATGCTATCGTGGTTTACATGATCTTGCATATCCTCTTTGAAGATGAGGACCAAGGTGGAAAACGAAAACTGAACCCTTTTATCTCATTCTCAACCTGAGTAAACAACCAGATTATGATGGATGATTAACCCTTCTTTTATAAACTATGGTGAAAATCCTTTTGATATGTATGATCAGATGGTTTTTATTGCGTATGGATTCATGTATTATTGCTTGCCTCCCTCCCTCAAAGAAAGCAAGTCACACTGCTGACTTGCTGTTTTACTCACATAATCCTTTCTCTTGTTATGCCAGTGTATACTTGAAATTTTCTTCTATAAATCCTTTTTTCTTCCATCTAATCTTTTCTAGAGCTCCATACCATATGCAATGTATACTTAAATTTGAGACTGAGGAAATTGTATTGAGAATTGAGATCAACTGATCTCACTAGATTAGACCTACTTACAAAGTATGGTTCTGCAAGTACCGGCTTTTGGTAGTCATTAATAAATTGCAGTAATTGGAATGATTTTTTTTTTTTTTAGGGAAAATGGGAATGAATTTTAAGTGTAATGTTATTAGGGAAGCACCCTTAAAATCTCCATGGTGAAGCATTTTTTCTCTATGGGCAAGCAATCTCACCCCTAAACTTGTGTTTTTGTCTCCAAGGGGAAGCACTTTTCATTACCACTCATTACCACCTACAAGGTGGTATTAGATGGGAATGAAAATTCAAGAAGAAAAGTAGAACACTTTAGGATAAATTAACATTACCATGGGAATGGACAATGATATTCTTCACAAATTTACACACATTCATTCCCATTACCATCATTTAGAACCAACTATCAAACGGGCCGTGAATTCTCTAAAGATGATGAGGGCCCATCTTAAGGAGGAAATATGCATTTGATGATATTTGACCTCTGAACTTCCATCGAAAGTTGGAGAACTAACCAATTGCTCTCAGACTAGAGGGTGTGAATAAGGCATTCATTCATACATCAGCTATGTTAAAAATTACTGATCAAGAGTTAGAAGCATGAATTAGATTTTACAACGGTTAATCATTTAAAATGACATACTTATGCAGATACATGACACCGTTGAGCGCGAAATAATTAATTACTAGAAAATATGAACAAATGAACTTAGGGGATAGAGGAAAGAATTAATGGCATGACGGGAAAATCGTGGTAGAATGTTATCCTGAGAGAATGCCATGAGTGGTAGTATATACAAGCACGAAATACTAATTTCTACAAGATGACAACGGTTTGTCTTCGCTAGTATTTGCATCAGCCTCAGGCAAATGAGCATCCAAATCAGAACTTCCCAAACAGACTAAGACCTCTTTCTTGAGTCTGCTCTCCTTTCCGTCTCTGGACATCTTGTTGATTCCCAGATCAATCGCTATCCTAGCTCTTTCAATATCTGCTCTATCCTCAACTTCAAGTGATAGTAAGAAGATTGTTCTCAAACCCATTGTTGTTTACTATGGGTCGAAGGGGATCGACCTTCCAAACACCATCAACAATGAACTTAATCTGTGATGTATAAGTAGAAAAAAGATCAAAAAAAGAATTATTCAACCTTCTATTTTTTTTTCTTTTATGTGGGGAGAGGGGGAGGGGGGGGAAAGGTAAGAATGAACTGCAAGCATTAGAAGTGAAACATCACTGACCTCATATTTGCCAGGATAGAGCTTCAAGCACACAGAAAAAATGCCAGTACTTGACCTTGTCATCTTCCTCTGTGATACATTGGCAAAAATATCATTTAAACAAGCAACTTTAAGAGCTTTCAGCAGTCATATTAAAACAGTACACTATTGTCCCTATACATGCGAATTTACTCCTGCATCAAAGGTTTATCATTTAATAAGCTCTTTTACAGATAGTGAGCTTGTTCATGATCCAAATGAGTTAACTGTTTTTTGGATATTATAACTTGAATCAATATTACTCGGACTCTTCATTTCACCTCAAGTACCTCTGTGTAAAATTCTCAACACTCCAACAAGGGTATGGACACATCGATACTACATTTTGGGCCAAAAGCATGAGATTCTTTCACAATATAGCAAGTTAGACACTTACATACGAACCCGTATCTGACACAAGTACGAGTAACATAGTCTTGAATATATTGTCAGTGATGCCAACAAATGCCACCTAGGAGAATGCCATATGGCCGAGCCACCAAGTATAACCTTCATCTCACAGTTTCCCGTAGCTACAAGTCAATTAGGGAACTACGAATGTCCAAGGTGCCAGTGTGCCACGCATATAAGGAAACAGAATAATTCCACAATAAACAGACACAACAAAAATAATTCACATACTAGTATATTCAAAAAGCACTGTTGTCAGGCTATAGTGCTCGACAGTAAAAAAAAAGGGATACTTCATATGTTAAGAATAATGACTGCCTAATACAGATTACAAAGACATCAGCCCAAACCTGAGTAGCCCACCCATCGAAGGAACCTGCCAACAGCACCTCTGATCCAGAATTAGGCCACACTATGCAGGTGGTACGAAGAAGTTGAAGAGCTCTACGAGCATCATCAATCCTCTTTTGCTTCTCGTCCAACATTTTCTGAGCATCCCTGCAGATAAGACAACCGATACAGCAAAATTAGATTTAATTATTAAGCATATGGAGCAAGACAGAGCAAAGGGAGGAATAAAAAGACCACGTACACTGATGCTGTTTCTTGAATAGGTGGATACTGCATTTCATTATAATAGTAAGATGGTGACTGACAGCTCATTATATAACAGTTTAACACACTGCCAATTAGCTAGAAAAGAGCTGGTCAGAGTTGATTCGAGAAAGTTGCTTCCGTTTATCATAAGTTGAGCTGATACTATATGGCGTCTGACTGACAAGGGGTGAAGTCTGATAAAAAAAATAAAAAATACGGTTTCAATATTTCTAGACGTAGCAAACGGGTCTTTCGGGTCGGGTCATGTTCAAGTCAACTTTATCTTTGGGTTGAGGTCAGTTCAGGTGTATTGAGGTTTAGGTACATTTCGGGTCCACATTATTTCGGGTCGTGTTTAGGTCAGATTACTCGGGTCAATATTAGATCGGGTTAAATCGGATCGGGTCAATATTAGATCGGGTTAAATCGGATCGGGTCAATATTGAAAATTATGTGTTATTTTGGATTCGGGTTGACTTCCGGTCGATTTCAATTTGAGTTATCATTTTTTTATATTTTTGGTTATTAATATTGCCATGAAAATTTATGTTGATATTCCAAATCCTCCAAAAAGAAAATTAATATTCCACTATTAGAGTTAAGATTAATACTTACTAATAGTTATAGTTATGTTTGGGTTTTATTTCGGGTCGTGTAGAATTGTTCGGGACACCTTAAAGTACGAATTGTCTTAGAATCAAACTAATTCCGAGACAATATTGAGTCAACATTGTTCCGGTCTATTTTAAATTAGATGTCGTTCGGGTTTTTTCAGGTCATGTTCGGGCCAATTTTGGGTCAGGTAGATTAAGTTCGGGTTATCTTCGAGTACGGGTTGTGTTCAGGTCTTGTTGTTTTCGGGTTGGGTTTGAGTTGAGTCGATTATTTCGGGTTTCGTTTCAACTTCAAGTCGTTTTTGGGTAAAAAAAGGTTCTTGGGTCAAGTATTTCGGGTTAGGTAATCGGGTAAGAGTCAGTATTGTCAACTCTAATATGTTCTGTGCATCATCCTAATTTAAATGACCATCCATAGTTACATACCAACCATCTCAGAAAGCAGAGGGTTAAAAAAAAAATTAAAATTAAAACACAACAGGGAGAAGTCAAGACTCACATTATTGCTAGTGACATTTTCCCATCTAACACTGCTAGCTTCGCACGTAGTGTCCTCAACTTGTCCTGTGCATTCATGATTTCAGTTTCCTGGAACTCCGAAACATCAGAAAGTTCACTCAAGTCTTCGGGTAAGTGCTCCTTGGCCTGATATGGAATATAGATATGGAAATCCAATAAGTACTTTGCATATAGTAACGCAAAACAAGTGCTTAAAAGCATAACAACATCTGAAGATATGCTAACACTGGCACCCTGGCGCCCTACATGCTAAGGATTAAGGCTCATTTACAGCCTCCTGCAGCCTAAATAAAGAACTCGTTATGATTTAAACATTACTTGTTGACAAGAAAGACAATACAGATAATAAGCAGAAAATTATCATTGACAAGAAAGGCAACACAGAATCATAGATTATGATGGGCCTCGTAGGTATATAGTAGCTAACTTGTACACTATTCATGGGTCATTAGTTCAGCTCGAACGGATCAAAGGGAGTATTTTTCTTTGTCAAAAGAAAAAGGTTCCATGCCCAAATAACCATACTACAATTTTTTAAAAAAAAATAAACCCATAGAACTTTGGAGAGTAATTAAACCAATGAAATGATTTTTCTGCTTCTATAACAGTGTTACTAGAGATAGGCCAAAACTAAAAGCTGCAATTGCTTTCACCTGAATCCTAATGTTAGACTTGCAGCCAATACATAGTTAGTAATACTGTAAGCTTAAACCACAGAAGAGCAAGTAAAACTGTAAAAGGCCAGCAAAAAGTCGAAAAGAACAGCCATCTTCTAACATCATCAATTACAAGTTCCTCTCATGAAGCTCCCAACAAAAGTGGGTTTGAAGGGTCATATGTATGCAGGCATTTTAATGCAATCTCAAAAAGTATCTTGATTAACAGCATCTTGTAAACTGATCAAGACTCGAGAGTATCCTTGCTGGGGATAGCAGAGAGGTTCATTTAATCATTTAACAAACTCAAGATGAGTGAGAATTTTATCAAGTCCTTACGTTCCTGTAGACCCTATAAGGCCAGAAGATGCGCCGCCACCAAATAAAATAGTGAGTTGTTAGGTTAGCTTGGCTAAGGAGCCCTAACACGGGTTGGGTGGGGCGGGGCGCGCAAGGGAATAGACTTGGTCCAATTGGATGTCTAGATTGTAGTATTAACTTCTGTGTTTCACCCCAAAGGACTGTGAATGCAATGGTATTACCATCTAAGAAAGGAATATTAATCCTCAATTGAAATTTGTGGGGAGAGGGTGGGGGTCCAGGTCTGATATGAATCTGTATTATTAGCTCAATTATATCACCAAACTCTACCTAACTAAAGCTATAATTATTATCAAAGGACCTGCCGGCTGCCACATCTGGAAAGTTATAGACTACTTTCTTTACATATTTGCCATTTCAGTCTGATAATGCTGGCAAAAGCTATTGATGGTTTTTTTTTCTCTCTTTTCCCCTAGAATAGCATTCAGCTTTCATATTGTATACAAATAATCAATACAAAGACTACGCACCAATGTAGATCCAGCAGTAGATGGGGTTCTGGGATATCTACATATGGGCAGCCTTAACCCTAATTGATGGATACTCACTACAAATAAAGAGATTTTGTAAAAAGGTAGAGAGCATAGCTGAAGATGATTCATATAAACTAAGGAAGCAAAAATATTAAGAATTTCAAAGAAAAGACACAGAGGAAGATGTCTCAAAGAAAAGACACAGAGGAAGATGTCGGAAAGATAATTTTGTAAATTTTCTCTTGAAGACCCAAACAGCGAAGGTTCTACATGTTTACTGTATTTCTTCCTTGCCATATATGAAAATAGTAGAATATTTATGTAATCAGTACAATAAGGTACAAGTGATTAAAAAATGTACCTTTCCAGATAAGTCGCTGATGTTTGACCTTAATGAGCGAAGTGCTGAAGAAAGCTCCACTTCAAGATGCTGAAGGCGACTTTTTAGATCACCTTGAATAATTTCTCTATTATAAGAATCTAAACCTTTTGTCTCATCTTGAGCTCCCCTAATATCAGTAGTGACAGCAACTATTTCAGTCATCAACTCATCCCCTATCCCTTGCTTAGTGTTTGCACCAAAATCGATTTCACCAGCTGAAATAATATGACAGGCAGATGATTTCAGGAACTATAGAGATCAGCTAACACAATTCTCACAATGTAGTAGAAGATTAGTTACCCAGCTAGACTAAGGATTAATGTAGTAGAAGATTAGTTGCCCAGCTAGACTAAGGATCACAATTGACAATACCTTCAAATTCAATG
The DNA here is from genome assembly GCA_947648045.1 of Beta corolliflora. Lineage (NCBI taxonomy): Eukaryota > Viridiplantae > Streptophyta > Magnoliopsida > Caryophyllales > Amaranthaceae > Beta > Beta corolliflora. Next base: position 31,656 of record CANSZD010001634.1, on the reverse strand, counting down.
TCTGAAAAGCCAGCCCTCTGATTACTCCATGTTCTCCAAGCGCCCGTATTCAGAGAACTACTTAATCCATTGGTATAAGATCTATTCAAGCCATTGCCACTGAATATAGGTCTATCACGGCCCAATGATGCAGGTTTGCTCTTTGGAGGATGGCAACTGTCTTTTACAATACAAGAACTACATGTCACATAATAGTCTAGCATCTTTCAACAAAATGAAATTCTATTAAACAAGTGTAAACTTGCGTCTTGCTAGTCTTGCTACATAACCATTCAAATTATTCCCCCAACAAAAAACTCACAGGATCGGGGTAACATTCTCAGGCAAGGAAAGACTCCACCCCTTCCATCCTATGACCGACCCGTAAACCCAAACCACTTGTTAAACAAATAGTGAATTCAGTAGCATAAAGTGATTGATTCCATGGATCGGGAGATAAGCAAACACAAAAAAGACACGGGATATTAAAACCAGCCAGAATTCTATACATGATAATACAATACTAAAAGCACAACTAAGCTGAAATGGAATGGAATTAGAAACAAAGTCAACTCACCCACATCCTTCCGTGTTCTTTCGTTCTGATTGTTATCACCATATTTTCCATTGACGTAACCAGAAGTGGTACTATTTTTCCCCAACTTAAAACCAAAACTCAGGTTTCTGTGCTTCTCCAAGCGACGCAGTATTCCCTCAATCCCATTATCATCTTCTGCTGCTAAATCTCTGTACACAAAAAGTTTTTCATTAATGCTAAAGAGACATATGACAACAAACCAGTATAATAGGACCTTGTTCTTGCTAATTTCTACACAAAGAAAGAACCCACCAAGGCACCAACAGAAATTTAGACAACAAAACATAAAATTACCCATCCAGTGATCCAAAGAACCAAACTGCATTCAAGAGAAGATAATCAGCCAGAATAAACAAGAAAAATATGAGTCCATGAAAAAAAAACTAACCCCAAAAAAACTTCTACAAATTCTTGACCATATGACTTAAAACAGAATAAACACCCGTATCTACCAAAAATCATGGATTTCATGGTGAAAGGAATCAAGGAAACATAACCTTAAAAGTTAATGAACATAAAGAAAGCAAAAAGAACTAAGAAAAGTGCAAAACTGGAAGAAAGTCCTCACACTGATCGACCAGAAGATGAAGCAGCTTGTGAAAAATTCCCCAAAAAGTCTGTACCTTGAATATGCCTTTCTTCATTGGACTCTGACCCACATATTTTCTCACCTTCAGAACCATTTTTACCATACTTTTCCAAGTAAAACTCACCCAACCCATCTTTACTAACCTCTCTCTCATCTTCATCTCCCCATCCAATTGTCATCCACCCACCTTTCTTCATAATTAACTCAACCAAATCCATCCTCCCAGCATCAATAAGTTCCTTTTTACTTGGAAATTTTTGTGGGTTTTTGGAAAATTTCATGAATTCCAAAACTTCAAGCTCCAAAGCTGGATCACCTTCCCCTTCCCAACTCTTACACATTCTCAAAGACCCACAAAAACCAGAAAACTCAAACAAGAACTGATTTTGCTTCTTCTGTTTCAGATGTTTCCTCTTGGAACGAAGTGGGTGGTGTCGTTTCAGTGGGCTTATGACCAAAACGATGGGGAAGAAGCTAGGTGAGTTTAAATACGAGATGGGTTGATAAGAAAGCTTGAAATCGGCAGAATTTGCTGCAATGAGCGAGAACATCGTTCAGGCATTTCGCCGAACACCTGGTGTGCAATGTGCTATAGCCTACAGGTTATCCAAATAGTACAGTGGGAGAGAAACCCACCATGAAGTAACGAACAATTACACCACCGAAGAAAACTCAGAAAATCGAAAACCCAGAAACTCTCTCTCTCTCTCTCCTCTGACCGAGAGAGTAAAGAAGAATTTTCGGTTTGGTTGTGTGCTTGGATTAGATATTTTGTCAGGAATTGGATGTTAAGATCAATTGTCAAACTCAAAAGCACTGGATTATTATGTTGAGAAGGTAGTTGATGTTGTTCGAGTTCAGCCAGTACTTCCTTTTTCTTATTTTATTTACTAGTGAATGTACTGCTTATTTTTTTTAATTGAGTTGAGACAAAATTAATCTGGTGGATCAATCAATAAATCATTACTAATAATAACAATAAAAATAATATAGTTATGTATAATTTTTATAGTTGGCGTATAAATACGGCTGACAATGGGTCGGAGATGGGGCGGGTGGACCTCAACCGCGAACCAAATCCCCATCCACACCATCTATCACCCGCGAAAAATTCCACCCATCCACAGCCTCATCTCCGACCCACAACCCGCGAACCAAATCTCCATCGACACCATCTATCACGCGCGAAAAATTCCACCCATATCCGCCCCATCCATCAATCGCGTGTATGGGGCTGGTGGAAAATAAATGATATTGGAAAAAGTTGTTTGTATAGTTAACAATTTAAAAAAATTAATGAATGAAAATTTAGCTATCGATTAACAACAAAGCGACTCAATATCAATTGTCAATTCTTAATGCATGCCAAAAGTTAATACTAATAACAATATATATAGTAGTATATTATTATATATATATATTTATATTTATTAGTATTTATTAGTATATTATGTATATATATGACATGGGTGGATGGATGGAGCAGGTGATGGGTCAAAAAATTCTCACCCAGCTCCGACCTGCTCCGCCACCTACTCCACCTCCACCCGCCTGTCACCCGCCTCATTGCTGATTTTCACTCATTTATCTGGGGCAAGTGGGTGGATAATCCACTCATCCATGGATAATTGCCAGCTCTACTATAAAAAGATAGCTTGACACTAAAGACGTTCTTGTAAGAGACTAATTGTCTTGTAGTACAAGGATGTGTTTGAGAATTAATTTATTATGTAATATGGAACAGTGGGGTTATGGAAATGAAAATTTGAAAAAAATTAAAATTCTGACTTAGCCGTTTTTGGGCTTTAATAGCACATGAGGTTGGGGTTCTGAGAATGAAGCCATTTAAAAAACAGGGTCATCTTAGGATCCGAAGGTTTCCATGCTTCATATATAATTGCTTTCATAGGGTTATAATGCTTAATCATTAAAAGCAAGGATCTATTATAATGCTTAATCATTAAAAGCAAGGATTTGTTGTTTACATATGTAGTACTTCTTTGTTTCATTTTTCATTACATCACTCCTTAGCACCTTTTTATTATTAGGAAAAATTGATAGGAAGAATCCCACCTTTGGTCGGTCTTCTCATAATAGTCCAACCTTTTAATAAGCTGGGAATAATCCCACTTATGACCTATGTCTTCCCAAATTGAGTCATTTCAACCGGTTACCTGATTTACCTGTTAAAAACTTACTTGCTGACTCTTATTCCCTTTCTAAAAGCAATTATCAATTAAATTAAAAAAAATAAAACAGAAAAACATAACTCTCCTAAATCATGGCGAGCTTAGAAGAACCCCTGGTTGAATTCACATCGTCACCAATCATCACCCTTCTAAAATCTTGCAAAACTCGTCGATGTTTCAAATAAATTCACGTTCACATCATACAAAAGGGTCTTGAGAATGATAACTACTTCATTTCTCGCTGCACCATCTCTTTATCTCTCCTCCGCTACGCTACATCGATTTTTTTTATTCTGTTTCTTACCCCAACACTTGCCTTTGGAACTCTCTTTTGAAGGGTCATTGTAGTTACTCCTCTCTCATATTTTCGCTTTCGGTTTTCTCCGCCATGAGAGTTTCTTATGGTGCTCCACATATGTACACTTTTCCGCCATTGATCAAGTGTTGTTCTAATGAGTTGGTTGTTTGTGCTGGGGTGGGGATTCATGGGTTGTTGATTAAGTATGTGGATGGAGGATGATGTGTTTGTGGGTAAGACTTTGGTTGATTTTTATTGCAAATTTGAGTTAATTGGGAATGCTCATAAGGTATTCGATGAAATGTCTGTGAGAAGTGTTTGATGCAAATATGCCTCATTAAGCAGTGAAATTCGGACCTAGTGAAAATTGGTTTGGTTTTTGGTGAACAAAGATAGGTGTTGGTGCGTTTGGATGTTGGTGGTGGATTGGTGCTGATGTGGTTGACGTTGAAGATGGTTGCAGCTGGTGGTGGGATTCGTGGGAGGCAACAGCCAGGGGGTGGGGTGGGGGTGCTGGTGGTGAGGGAGGAAAGAAAGAAGGAGGAAGGAGTTGCCTGCTAGGGATGATTGCGGTGGGGCTGTGGTGGTTTAGGTTGTTGTGGTGGAAGAGGAAGGGGAGGGGAAGGGTTCCCGTGCTGGTTTAGATTTCTTTTTAGGGAATTAATAATCAAATAATTAAATTTAGGTGCTTAATTAAAAATATAATTTTAAAACATATTAAATATAGTTTTAATTGCAAAATTAGGATATTTAACCTACATTTACAGGTTACCAACATGTAATGGCCCATTTTGGGCAATCGTACTTCAAAGGTGGGATTATTCCCAGATTATTAAAAGGTGAGACTATTATGTAAAGACAGATCAAAGGTGAGATTATTCTTATCAATTTTTCCTTTATTATTTAAGAAAGTCATGTGAAGAGGTTAGAGATGAAGATTGATAAAGTGCTGGCCCTGTGATAGGATAACATAGAGATAAGATATTACCAAATAAAAAATTGCAGAGTTAATGTGAAAGTTAAAATAAAACTTCCAAATAAGAGAAAATGTTGCATTTAGTATTTGTAAAATATTGGCTAGCGCCTTTTTTTTGGGATCGAATTAATGGAAATTCGGTTTAGTTCAGACAAATTCAATTCAGTTTAATTCAACTAGTTTTCTTTCATAGTTTTAGTTCAATTCAGTTCAGTACAAAATAACATGGCCTACGTTCTATAATGACAACTTTCATATATAATAATATAATGTTATAAAAATATTATAGTGCTTGGTTCGATGCTTCTATTTGAAAATGTCCATATTAGAGACACAGGATTACACTGACAGTTGAGAAGAATAATAAAGGGATTAAGATCATGAATGAAGTGAACGCAAAATTAGATGCATGGATTTTAATCTAGATTGGACAATCTTTTATTTTTTTTCTTTCAACAGAAGACAAGGGAGTCAGTCTGATTATGGGATTTGGAGAAAATTAGCTTAAAAGCAATGTTGGAATCGATTACAGATACTATAAAACAATAAGAACCATCAATTATAGTAGATTCTTTACAGTTTACACTTTCATCTTTTTCCATTATTTACTTGGTTCAAGTATCTTCATCTTTAGATGGAAGATCCCCTCAATTTTTTTTTAAAAAACTTTAGATGGAGGATGAAAATCCGAAAAATGTATTTGCCAAATAGACTCGGCCTTAATCCCAACTTTGTTCTTTTACCTTATATAAAACTTTGAGCAAAATTTATAAGTTTAATTTATTTCCAATAAGGCTTTATTCTTAACACTTGGTTCTTTTTTTTAACTAGAAATTTATTAGATCTTATTTTTGGGTTTTTTTTGCTATATATCATGATCAATTTTTTAGTTTTTTTAAGATTTCAAAATAGGGATGGTAAAACAATGTTATTTATACACCTAAATGTATAATTACACATTCTTCCTTTCATATGTTCATAATAAGAGCAAGTGATGAGGGAGTAGGGGTGTTAAAGAGCCAAACTGAGCTCGAGATTGGGGTTGCTTAACTCGCCTCGACTCTTGAGACACTTGCACTGAGAGTAAAGTCCAATCTCAAGTTCTTTTGAGTTTAAATTTTCAAACTCGACTTATCTTAAAACCCGTGCTTGGAAATTCTTTCACAATTAGATTTTGCTACTTCTTTCTATCTTCTCACCAGTATTGTATGTGAACATTTTAATCATTAATTTATTGAATTATGTAAACCAAAATAGCGAAGAAAAACATTCCAAGCCTGTTCACAAGTTACTTGAGTCGATTTTAGCTATGCTCGAGTCATGAAAATTTTTAGTCGAACTGGAATGATTCACGAGCTAGTTAGGCTCATTAAAAACCCTTAAAGAAATGATGTGAAAGGGAGTAATTCTACACCGGAGTGTATAGTAAAAGCCTTCGTAATTGTAGGTTGTATAGTGAACTTATATTAGGAATGACAATTTATCCAACTTCGAGTCGATCCATAGAGAGGAAAAAAATCTCATCCAACTTTAAAAAAATATGTAAATCCAAACCAAAATCAATAAGAGTTGGACTTTATGTAAAATTTGACCCGAGCACACCTAACGTGATTGTTGCTACTACTTCATCCACTAATATATTATAATTGGTCTTTGACCTGAGCTAAGATTGTCGTTGAGAATCTGTAAGAGAGAACACGTACGTTGTCCTCCAGGGTGGATCTGAGGGACACCCCACCAATACTTAAGTCAGTAAAGAAAAACTGATAGCTCTCAAGTTCTACTTAATTATAATGGAAAACGTACCTGAATGACTCAAATCATGGGGTATTTATAGAGGCCGGGAGTGTTTCACTAGCATTACGACACCTCTTATTGTCTCAATAGACACTTATCTCTTAATCAATACTTATCCTTTGACCAAACGTATTTAGCCCATAGACCTTATCCAATGCAATGGATCAAGATGAGGCCTGATAGTCTGTCATCACCTGTCAAAAATAATTAGAGATACTGATGACTAATCAAACCATAAACAAGTATTGGTAAAAATTCATATTATAAACATTGATTCTCAAAACCCTAGAATATAATATAAACTACTCAATCATGAAATAAATAATAAAATCTAAATCTACTAAGGAAAACATAATAAGAAGAAATCAATCAAAGAAAGAGCAAGGAAATAATAAACTCATGAATTAATGAAGAAAAAAGAAAAGCTAGGGTTTCAACTAAAAAGCTAGAGAGAAAAAGAAGAAGAAAACCAAAATAATAAGAGAAGAGAAAGGAGAGAGAAGACAACTTCTTCACAAGAAGTAATTCCTAATCCAAATAATACCAAGTAACTAAATATAACTAGGAAAGTAAGTTTACAAGATAAGGAAAGTCAATTAAATCATCAAATTGGGAATTAACTAATCCTCGTGTACGCGTAACGAGGCTTCGGGAAAAAAAGTGTGATCTTGCAAATCTCATATCTCCTAGAATATAACTCGTCTTGGGCCGTGCAACCTATCATTGGAAAACTCTTCAAGTCTACTTTCCAATGCCGCTGGAGTTAATCAATTGTCCTTATCTTGTACAAAGTTATGGACAAAAGAGTAGACATAACTCAGTTTCCATAATTCTTTCATTAAATTCCAACTTCATTTTGGCTCCAATTTGCACTCAAAGATATTCATAACAAACCTTAATGATGTAGCTTCCTTTCAATCGCTCATAATACTCAAGTTTAGCTAATCATACTCCAAATGTGTTCTCAATACACGAAATGCATCAAAAATACGAAAATATAACAAATAGGAGTAGAATAGCATAACTTAAGAATATAATGTAATATTGAACTAATAAATATATAAATGCTCTAGAATGCAACCTCGAATGCACCTAAAAACTATATAAATATGATATATCAAGGCCCAAGTTACATAGACTGCAAGGGTCCTACCGATAGGGGGGTGACAAACCGGAAAATCCGGACCGGAATTTGGACCGGAAATTTATATTATTTTAGTAAAAAAAAAATTTTATATGTTAAAAAAAAAATTAAAAGGTAGAAAATTAGAAACTTGAAACCTACTATTTATTCTTTTAGGATTATTGACATTAAAATTATTAATTTTTAATGTATATAATTTATAAATATATTTAAATAAAATAAAAAAGATTTTTTTTTTTTGAAAAAAAAAAATTCCGGTCCAAGAGGTCAGGGCCGGACCGGACGAAATTCCGGTCGGTCCAAGAAAACCCCGGATTCCCGGTCCACCGGTCCAGCCCGGTTCCGGTCCGGTCCGGTCCGACCTGTGCACACCCCTACCTACCGATATCTTTACAAATAAGGCTAATATGTACGGATCAGTTCCTGGAATCACGCATGACATCACGGCATAATATTTATGACGGTTGAGGCGGTCTAAGAAACTGGCAAGGAACTTGGATAGCCCCCATATGGGTTCCATCAAAATTCTCGAAGAATTCGATGTATTCCACAACTCTCAATTCCAGATCCGCCACAAATAAACCTTGAATTTCCAGAAGAATCGGCAAAAGACAGTAGATGAATTACTTTCTTTCAGAAACAAGGATAAAGTCCCCGAACTAATGAAAATGGAGAGAAAATCAGCTTGTATGCCGAATAATCATGGCGTGGTTTCCTTAATTACCGTGATATATTTACCGCTAATGGCGTTTACTTAAACAGTGGTGAAGAATTGGAAGCTGACAATCCTCTTATATTGGATGTAAGGAAAGAGAAGTTCGTAAATATGGTGAAGCATTGAAGTTATGGAGTTCGTCTGGTAGTTGAAGAGCAATGAACACGTTTCGGCTTCTTTCCGCTCGACTTTCAATCTGTTCATTTTGTTTCTTGCAGTAGCTCAAAAAGATGGTGGTATCACCATCATTAACAACTAACATCGTGAGATAGAGAGAGGAGGGAGTTGATGTGTAACAGCCTGCTCCAAATAGCAGCTTAATTAGGACTTAATACTGATAATTATGAAGTTAAGCTGCTAATTAAAGAGACTGTTAGGTCGGATTTCCGCACCTTCCCTACTAGGAAAAATTAGGAAATCTCATAGTATCCAAGCTTATTATGAAAATAAGTTATAATAAATTAGTTATTACAATATGTTTTGAGCACATAGATTACAAATCGAAAATACATGTTTAACTTGCCAAGAAACATTATATAAATCAGATTATCTCATAGCAACGGACTAAACACATTGATCATGACTTCACATTCGCACACATGAGCTAACTCGAACATTCTCTCTCTAATCCTGCAAAACAGATGAATCTGCCCCACCAGGACAGGTTCATAGAACAAAACAGGTCAGCTTACGCTGGTACAAAAGTCCCACCGATTCCAACATAATAAGGTGGCTGAAATTACGCAATCGTTTCTTATACTCAAGCGTAAACTCATAATTACAAGGTACTTTTATTTTTATTTAGAAATACGTTAATACTTGCTCAAATATACGTTGGTTCTTTCCTGTAACTTGCATAGAAATACTTTTACATATACTGGAGAAATGTCCAAGAATTTACTCAAGATATCACACATCATTCTCCTTATATAACACAAATAATAATCTTAAAATTATCACAAAATATAGCATAACTCCAAGGAAGGAACACGAATGGAGAGGGCTAAGCCACAACTCCAGACTCTTGAGGGACGTCTCCCCACCTTTCTTATTTTCTGCTTGCAAGACTTCTAGGTCATGACCCTACATAACAGAGCAATACCTGCTCCGGAGCAATACCCGCTCTAAACACATAATGAGCAAACCCGCTCTACAAATGTTATTCACTTCCTCTTATAAAACAAAACTTTTCATCATACAAATATATTTATACTCAATACTTGTACTTAAATACTTATACTCAAATACTTATACTTAAATACTTATACTGAAATACTTATACTTTTATAACTATACTCAAATAACTTACTTATTACTTATTCATAATCATTATTTCAACTATCATAATAAACTTTAACTTATCAAAACAAGTTTCGAGAGAATAAGCTCGCTATGTCAAGTTCCACCATACCGAAAAAAGTGACTTATTTACAAGGTTTTGGAAAATAACATTGTGGTTAACCAGAGTGGTTGATAAGGTGACCAACAAGATATGGCAGCATGAATAGGTCTTCATAAAGAGGTTCTTAAATATATGAAAAGACTACGCCACACAAGTAAACAAGAGATGAATTCCACGGTTTTGGTATTATATCAAAACAAGATGGTTTAGGTGCGAGATTATGTCGAAACTTCTATACTTAGCTAAAGGTTTGGGTGGATCACAACCAAGTGAATACATACAATAGGTATCCAACATTTAAGGGTACTTAATGAACCAACGAAATAAGGGTGAATCAAGTTGGAGAGCAACCGAATGAAGATCGAGTTTTAGGTATTCTTTTACTCAACGACTGTGGTTGCGCGTGGCGTTTGATGAGGAAAATGAAGCAAAATTTTATTTCACAAAGAATATATGAATGTTCCAGATGTGTATCATGATAGTTCAGCAACAACCAAATTCATTTATCAAGGTATAATCAGGGTAATAGCAAGGTTTGATGGATTTTGTTTAGAAAAACTTATTATGCATGCTACAACTTTCTAGGCAGCATAACGTTTAGTGTATACTTTCAAATCGAGTGATATTTGGGTCTAAATTCATCAACTTTTCAACATCTACAACTTCACAGAAGACACAAAGACCAAAATCTCAGTGGAACAAGATGATATTGGGTCTTGAAAAATACGACAACATGTTTTAGGAAGGTAACTAGTCATTTTCTTACTTGGTTATCAAGAGGGTTTATCCATCTTAGGGAACTTGACATGCAAAACGGTTTTAACAAGATATCACTCATAAGAACCACATGCAAATCAATTTTATACACATTCAAACATAATCCAAGTATTCACAATTCCACAAATAAATTCCATGATCAAAGCTAGAACAAAGATTAGGTGGTGGAGCTTGTGTACCTTAATCTGGTATTTAGGATTTAAATCTCCTCTAACCACTTTTAGGTCTCCTCCAGCAACCTTCTAAGACCTTAAATACAATATACATAACTTAAATTCAGCAATGAACCCAAAGTAATCAAGTTTACAATCTACTAAACCTCATAAGTGCTACAATTCAGCCACATCTTACCTTTCTTGCTTTTCTTTGATGTTATTGATGTGATAACTTAAAACTAGTACTTGCCCAGTATGGAGAATATCTTCGGGAGCCTAGGACAAGAATTGCATGCATGTTTCAGAGTAAGAATCCAAGAGAAAGAAGCTGCAAAACAGCAGCCTTGCTTCACGCAGGAATGACGTGAATGAAGAGGAGAGAAAATGATGAGTGATTTTGATGATTTTTGTGGAATGAATCAACTGAAATAAGTTAGGATCCTTGGATACTTATATACGTACAATGGGTAATGGCAAGCTAGAGGTTTTGAATTATTAATAGGGGTAAAATCGTCTTTTTACAACTTAAAAGCATTCTAGAATGTTCTGGTTTTACCTAGTCCCTAACCTTCTTTAATTAAGCTCTAATCCTTCATTATACTTAAAATAAATCCTAAAAATACTTTTTACAACTTAATAAAGATATTATTGCTCATTTAGCCCTTAACTCATAATTACAGAGTATCTCAAACACAATATCGATAATAGCTCGAAGTCTCAAAATTTCAGTTTGATGCTCAATGTTCTTAACGTAATTCATAAATAACTTATCTTAACTCATATTTGTATTAATAATCACATAACTACATATAATATTCACATTTGCAGACAAACTTCACATTGGAACTATTCACAATTTTCTTATTCCTCAACCTTAATTGATTAAGTACTGATTAGTATGTTAACATATCTCGTTTATCTTAATGATCTCGTCTTGAAAAGTGAGGCTATTACACTCTACCTCCCTTAAAGAATTTTCGTCCCGAAACTTATATCATACTTTAGAATACTGAGGATACCGATCTCGCGTATCTAATTTGTTCTTGCATGTTGCTCTTCCTGTTTGAGGGTTGGTCCAAAGTTCCTTAACCAAGGGTTTTATCTAACTTAATTATATTTCTCCTTCTAATAAGAGTCCTTGGGTATCATTACTTGCTTAATTCTTAATTGTATAAGTTCATATTCTCCTAAACTCGTATCCCTAGGTTCCAAGGTTTTTATAGCATATACCCAAATCTCGTAAGGTAACCATTTCTTACAACATCTTCTAATAATGTAGAGGAGATCAGTATGAATCCATGAGAGGTCCAATGAATCTCAATAATTTAGTACACAAATCCCAAAAACTTATTTTGTTCACTATAAACCACTTTAAAAAAAACAATTTATATAGAACATTTCGGAATTCATGCTTCTTGGTAGTCGAACTCGGAATGCTTATATGGTAGCAATTTACAACTAAAATATGACAAACACTTCTCGGAGTCTTAATAAGTTAGCCACCATAGTTCTTGAAATAAAAGGTTAAATACTCATAAACTAAGCTATTCTCATTTCCTTTTTCCCTCGAATTATTCGCACTTGCTTCTTAGTCTCATGATCTTACTCAAGTCTTACTGAAATCCTAGGCTCATGTCATCCCAATCAATAAGTGTTTGATATTTATATCCATACATGGCTTCATATAGAGCCATACTCGATTGGTAGCTATTATATAGAAGAATTTCGTGCATGCTAATTTATCTTCCCATAAGCCCTTTTACTCCTATATATGAGCTTGCAACATATCTTCCGACATTTAAATAACATACTTTGTTTCCTCAAGTAACTTTTCCCCTTAAACTTGTTTCCCTAGCAATTTAAGTATTTCGCATCATACTCTAGCACCTCTCGCTTCAACCCTTTCCACCAAAAATTTATATCATGAGTCATCTTGTCCTCTTCGTGATGAACTGAGTGCGCACTGCTATGCGCCTTTCTAGAGTTCTCTCTCTCTCTTTTTTTTTTCCTATATCTGAATCATCGTTACTCACTATTTTCCCATTTATTTATATTCTTTCGTTACCATATACTTCAAAAATCCGTTGTCTCATTTTCCTCTATCTTTAACCTCAGTTCCTTGATAAACTTATTTTTGCACTTACTTAGCTCAAAATTCCTTAAAAAGAATATTTTTATCACAAAACATTTAGTTCTCCTTGTAAAGCTCCTTCCTTAATCACATTCAACTCCGATTGCATTACTCTTTATATATTCCCATGGTATCGAAATGATGAAATCATTTTCCTTGCGAGGTTTCCCTGTTCAAAGCATCTACTACCCCATATGTCATCCCCGACGGAACTAAATGTCTACATCATAATCCTTGAGCAATTCTAGCTATCTTCGCTATCTCACTTCCATCTCTTCCTAATAAAAATATGCCTTTAGTTTTGATGACCAGTATAAACCTTTCAGGTTACATAATTTAATAAAACATCTACAATCTAAAGCAAATTCCCCGACTTTCATTAACGTAATTTTCTTATGGCTTTAACCGCCTAGAGGCATAGGCTGTCACTTGCCGATGCTTATCAATATACATGACAAACCTTCCTAAGAAATATAGCTATACACTTTAGGTCTTTCTGTCCCCGAAGGCGAAGCTAGAACTAGGGCACTTGTTAACCTTTTCTTCAACTCCTGTAAAGCTTCCTTGCAATTTTTCCGACCACTCGAACTTCATTATTTTCTTAATACTTCTTTAAGACGCGCTTCCTGATTTTTTGAACATACCAAAATATCATCTATGAATTGTCATAATTTGGTCTAATAGGACTTACAATATCACTACCTCGTATTTACGAACGTTGCTGGTGCATTACTAAGCTCGATCGGTGTTTTCACTAACTCATAATGACCATAACTCATCCTAAATGTCATCTTCGAAATATCTTCACTTGTTACGTGCATTTAATAACATCCCGATCGCATATCTACTTTTAAACACCCCAGCTCCTTTTAATTGATTGAATAAATCATTTATTCGGGATTACAAATTCCTATTCCGAACTGTAATCTTATTAGTCTGCCAATGATCTTTACATAATTTCATTAATTCATCTCCCAGGATGAAACATTGGTCGAATATTATCTTCTTAATTGCAATAATTCCTCTAACTGCATCATTAATCCGGCCAATCTCGGCTCTAAAGGTAGGCGTAGCCCCTGACATCTATCTTATATAGAAATCGACCACTTTATATAGTTGCGATACTGGCAAATCCTCGAGTAACACATCTGAAGACTCATTAACCACCGGAGTTCTTTCCATGCTCCATTACTTCCTTATGATTCTCTATTTTCTGAATTACGTAACCAATAACTTCCAATAACCCATCTTCATTTATCACTTTGCTCCGTTCTTCCGAACCTATCGACACACCCTGCTATATAATACTATTTTTGGTTGGTGATTTCACCTAATGTTATTTGATGATCGCTCGGTTCTTGCTCAGCCCAGATATCCTCAAAATTATTTTATAGTACTCCAAATCGAAAAACATTAAATCCACTTGCAACTCTGACTCTGTTATCTTAATTACATGATCTCTAAATAATTATTTACAACAACTCGACCCTCTATCAGACATACAAGTTGTCATACTGAAGCTTAACAAAACGCGCTGGAGATACATAAATTCGAAGTTCCCGAATAAACAACACATTAGCTTCGGCTTTATAATGAATTCTCTATTCTTCTTTTGTCCTGAAACCACATCACTTGGAATTTTCTAGAATTCTGGTGTATCTTCGACTTCCTCCTATTTTTCATGACAATATTCAACTTACTTATTTGAAGAAATCATATGTCAAATCCATTATATACAGAGTTCAATCTAACTAGTAATATCCAAAATTTTCAAATTCCAAAACGATTTCCTTACTTCAAAACATGTAAGAGGAACATAAAACCTTTTCGTATTCAAGTTCATTTCACAATCGAACCTATAACATAGCCAAACTGCAACATATGTTCTTGGAGATATACAAGTTATTCATAAAACAAATCACGAAGTACTTATAACTGACATATAGACTCCAATATTTTAATCTAATAAACTTCCTATCGATCACAATTATATTGATTCTTATATTACCAGAATGATATCCCGATACTCTATACCTCTATAACCATATTACATCCTAACAAATTGTCTACGACAATCATTATTGTAGGTTGATAAATTTTACTCCATATCACCTTATCATACATACATATGCCGTGATTCAACTATCTACCAGAGATTTATACTCCAATTACTTACACTTATTATCCATATCAATCTTAAATCTATAACTTATGCTAGTACTTCTCAATGATTGAACTTAATTCCATATTACTCCTCATTCCATACTCATTCCTTTGTAAATTTGTAACACTAAATCCCTAGCTCTCCATTCACGCTACTAGCTTAATGCAGAAACAAAGCTTACCCAAATAATACCAACGTAGCTAATTTGAGTTTACACACACACACACACACACACACACACACACACACACACACACACACACACACACATATATATATATATATATATATATATATATATATATATATATATATATATATATACTCTATTTCCTATTTGTCCTCATAATTTCACAACAACTCTATTTATAAAAGAAATACTAACACAAAGCTTTAGCACAACCATTTTTTTCACTCCGGTCTTCCCCGTCCACGAGTTATACATTTATACATCGTTCCATAGTGAAGATTGTATGATATGGCTAACCCGCCTCGGGCGCTCCGAGTCTTATTCATATCACCTCTGCCTCTTCCATAACACTTCCAATATTAACAACTCTTATCCTTATATTTCATAATTACATCCTAATCCTAAACCGCTTCAGTAGTCATATACAATTTTTGACAGATTCCCTTAATACTTGAAGAAAACTTGCCCATGGCTCATAAATCACATTAGCTTACATCCCGGGACGCCTTTAATGGCTCTTACAAGCATCCATACTCTCTTTTCATTCTTAGAATAGGACCTAGTGCCTATCTAGTATGATCCACCATAGGTGTCGGGTTCTCACTTGTTTTTCTTGGACTCCGCAATTATTTCCTACATGATCAAACCTTTTTGCACTCCCAACACCGTGGCTTTCCTTTATGCCAACGATCTGCAGTATCATGGTTGATTCATACCTTTGGATGACTTCTCTTTGTCTTCATCCTCAGCATTTTTCTTGGGCATTTTCTTAAAATTTGCTGCAAGAGCAGTCTCAACTACTTCTTCATTGATATGACGATTTTTCCTTTTTTCACGGGACTCCAAGGTTCCCATAAGTTGGTCCACCGTAATTTTTGATATATCTTTTGTTACTTCAATAATAGCAACAATATTATCATATTTATCTGTTAAACTTAATAAAATCTTCTTCACAATTTTTTCATATGAAATTTCTTCTCCGTATGATTTCATTTGGTTCTCTATTTATATTACCTTTGAAAAAATAATCTTTCATTAATTCCCCTTCTTTCATTTTTAAGTTTTCAAATTCTCGTCTTAGAGATTAGAGTTTGATACTTCTCACCTTGCTATTTCCCTGAAATTCTTGTTGCGAGATCTCCCAATCCTTCTTTGCTTTGTTGGTTTTTAAAATTCTTGAAAATATTGTATCCGTATTTGCATTTTATATGAGATATAATGCCTTAGCATCTTTCATTCTTTCACCATCGAGTTGCCTTTTTGTGCTTCGGTTAGGATACTCTAGTCTTCATACTCCGTATATCCTTTATCGGCATAACTCCACAACACATGAGATTTAAGTAACTTCTTCATTTTAATTTTCTAAAAATTATAATTTTCTCCCGCGAAAATGATAATTTATGTTGTGTTTAGGTTGAATGTGTTTTGGCTAAAGTAGTGAGACCTTGGGAATTTTGGCTCTGATACCACTGATGTAGTTTGACGGAAGTACGTAATGTGGGTTTTGTAATTATATTGTGGAGAATGTAAAGTGGCAGTAAGTGGCTTTTAGAAAAAATGGGAGAAGCTATTGAAAGTATTCTTATTGATATTGATTGGTTGCTTTCTTACAACACTTGCAAAATGCTTACATTTCACTTATATATAATAGTGGATTGTCAGTCAATTCTCTAAACCGATATCTACTCCCTAGATTATTCTAGCTACATGTTTAGGTTTAGTGCATATCTCTAGTTAAGTCTTCTTTTTAATAGATTATTAAGGGGTATTCTAGAATTAGATTGTAGAAATATTTTTCTAGATTACACTAAGTTTAACAGGTATATATAGTGAAGTGAGCTTGGTGAGGTGTTAATGGTGGAGGAGAGAGAGAGAGAGAGAGAGAGAGAGAGAGGGAAGTGAGTTAATTAGGTTAGTGGGGGAGAGAAGAGAAGGGAAAGAGGAGAGGGGTAATAAAAGGTTTGTGGATGAGTTTTATGACTAATGGAGTTAAAGACCATTAGTCATTAAGGCATTCTGTTTATTTTTTTTGAAAATTAAGGGTTATATGATAAATTTTGTAAAGTCGGAGGGTATATTGTGAATTAGAAAAATTTATCAGGGTTTAATGATGAAAAAATCGATGATGAAAGTACTTGTTCATAGTTTAAAGTATTATTATCAAAAAAAATAAACTGAGTATAAATTGATTAAAAGCTTCATAAATTAAGTATTTTATGATAAAAAGTTCTTTTGAAATATATTAATTCCAAATTAATGTATAGACACATTAAAATCCGAATATAGGACACTCAAGATCTTCCAAAAAACTAGTCGTGTTACTTTCATCACCTTATATATTGCCACTTTTACAATCCTTGTTATAGTAAAACTACTGCCTTTACATTTGTATATTTCTATTTGTATATATCGTTTTTACATTTTTTTTATGATAAGAAAAGGGCCATGTTCACACATCAACTTAAAGTTTCTTGTCTGATATTTGCAAGTTATATGTTTGAGAGAAGAGGGGGGGAGAGGATAAAGGAATCTCTATTTCTAAACACCACGCTTAGCAAGATTCAGATCCAACACCTCATGAATCTAAGGTAGGAATTTTACCAAATGGCCGAATATTACTTGATTATGCCGCTTTTATGTTATAAAAGTTCTACTATAGTATGTGGGTGTAATTTGTACGTACCAATATGAGAATCTAACACCAGCATAAAACGTAATACTCATGGTCTACATGATCGCGATTTGTGTACCTTATGACTTATAACCGACTCAACGGGTAATTGGGATTTTTTTAGGCAATTTTGTTATTCTTCCTATTTTTTCTCTCCTCCCTCTCTTACTTCTTCTTCCCATGGTTGCCAACACTATTCTCTCTCTCCCTCCAAAACCCACCACCACCAACCACCAAATGGCAACCTCGGCCACCCTCCTAACACTATACCTCAACAACCCCTACCCTTACTCACCTATACCACTAAAACCACCTAAAAAACCCAAAATGCAAAAACCACCCGTAAAACCCACCGAAGAAATGTCGTCATACTTGAAGAAGCAGTGCCCAGTGGAAGTGGAGTAAAAGAAAGGATGTGGGGACCAGTCATGATGGCGAGGGCCCAAAAGTTAAAGGGTGGATTTGACCCAACATATGTCTTGGATTCCAAATTTGCGAGGGTGGGAGTCGAACCAGAGGAGGAGGTAGGAGAAGTCGAGGAGGGCGAGGCGACCTTGGCGGTAGGAAGAGGAGGAAGGACGGAGAGGAGTTGCATAAAGCGAGTGTCGATGATGGAGACAGAGCTACTTGAGGCGAACACCAGGAGGTCGGAGGTGGTTGTGTCGGATGTGACGCCGTTGTTGCGACTGCTTGGGCCCGACAACATTGACTCCCATGGCTTCGAGGTCGTGGAGGGGTAGGGGTGGCTATGTTGGTGGTTTTGGAGGGAAATAAAGGAGTGGGCGGTGGTGTGGGTTTGATGGTGGTGCGTGGCGAAGGGAACAAATGAGAGGTGGTGGTGGTGGGCGGTAAAGAAAAAAGAGAAAAGGAAAAAGATATTTTTTTAAAAATACAATTAAAATTAATAAACAAACAAATGTGAGACGGACACGTGCACATTTAACCTGTTAAAGAGGTTAATAAAAGGCCATGACTTGTTAAAAATAGTTAAGTATTAAATGTTGACTTATTCTAGGATAATCAAAAGGTTAGCTTATTTATAGCGAATCACGCAAAGGTTTGCTTATTCCTGACAATTTTTCCTAAAAATTTACCAAACCTTTACGGTAAGAAACTCAATATATGACATTGTAATTTATTTTGTGATTTTGTGGAACAAATTTTAATGTCAATGACTATATTAATGGAATGTAATTCACAATAATGCATCTTTAATTTCATAATTTTTGCTTATCATCATAAAACACAACCTCTGAAGTGTAATAAAATTTGTAAATACGACAATGTAATTTTCAGATGGACAAACAGAACCATTAATATTTCAACGAGATTTTTTTTCTTATAATTACCTATAAATGCACTACTATTTAATTATCTATTGCAACTTGCCCAACGAGCTGTTATAGTCCAATACTAACCCCCATTTCTAAATAAGTGCAACACAGAGAAAGCCACACATACCAATGTTTGTAGAGAGAGAAAGTTGGGGACCACAATTACAAGGTAAAAGAGCAATTTAATTAAAATGAAAAAGATAGATTAAGCAATTAATCTATCTCATTGATCCACCACCTACCCACCAATCCACCACCAACCACCCACCATAATCCCGACCACCACCAACACCACCGCCGCCACCTCCATTCTTTGACGAACACCATCAACACCACCACCACTAGCACGCTGCGAGTGTGGTAGATGAAGCTAGGGAAAGAGAAATCTGATGGGGTTCTTTGCGAGTGTGGAAGATAAAACTAGAGGAGAGAGAAAGAGGGATATGTGATGCAGAGAGAAATATGATGGGGTTCTTTGCGAGTGTGGAAGATAAAACTAGAGGCGAGAGAAAGAGGGAAAGAGGGATATGCGATGGAGTGAGCGAGGCGACAGAGAGGAGGAAAGTGAAAGAGTGAAAGAGGGAGATCGCAAGGGAGTGAGGGAGGCGACACAGAGGAGAGAGAAAGTGGGAGATTGCGAGAGGAGAAGAAGGCCACAGGGAAGAGGAGGCAACGAGAGAGGAAGAGATGCGACGATGAAGGGAGGCAACGACGGGGGAAGGGGAGGCGACAGGGAGGAGGAGATGCAACAACGAAGGGAAGAAGGCGACGAGGAAGGGAGAAGGCAAGCGAAGGGAAAGGCGACGGGGAAGGGGAGGCAGAGAGGGGAGGAGAGGTCCCCAAGAGAGAGTGAAATGTTGTGTGGTGTCGGTGGGTGGGGTGGCAGAGATGAGAGAAGGTGGATGGGTTGAGTTGAGGAGAGAGAGGGTGGCTAAGATGAGTTGAGGAGAGAGAGAGAGAGAAAGAGAGAGAGAGGGGTGGTAGGGTTGATTAATTAATTTAAGAAGGTAATTAGATGAAATTAGGTTAGATAAAATAAGGGCAATTATGTACTTTACAACTTTAAAACTTTTCGTTTTGAGCTTGGGGACACTTATTATGACCTTTCCATTTTAGGAAAATATTGCACTTATTTAGAAAAAGAGGAAGTATAATTATTATTTGTGTCTCTAATAATTAGGCTATATTGACTTTGATAATAAAATACTTATTACTGGTAACCACAAAATTGTGAAAAGTATAATGTATATTAACTCTAATGCGCCATAATTATGATAATCTTAGAAAAAAATATGTTTAAATTCAATTTGAAAGTAATATGCTTAACAAAATGTCTCGGTTGAGATGAATTTCAGTTTATTACAAATTTTTATCAGTTTAAAAGCATGTTTTATCAGTTTAATTAACCTATATATTTATCAGTTTAACCATATTTTTTATCAGTATATGGCATAAATTGAACTTATCAAATTATGTGCGGCATAATCTGAACTTATTAGTTTATGGTATAAACTGAACTTATCAATTCTAGTTATGTATATTAATTTAACCATTTTTTTTATCAGTTTATGCATAAACTTATTAGTTTATGGCATAAATTGAACTTATCAGTTTATGAGCATAAACAATACTTATCAGTTTAAGGTATATGTAACAGTGTTACCATTTTTTTCAGATAAATTATGTATTTTTTTAGTTTATGGCATAAAGCGACCTTATAGGTTTAAGCTATATATTTATCGCTTAACCTTTTTCTCACGCTTAAGTGATAATTTACAGTTTACATATATTTTTCAACTTATGGCATAAGTTGAACTTATCAATTTATGGCATAAAATGAACTTATCAATTTATCGCATAAATTAAACTTATCAAATTATGGGTTGAGCCATATCTCAGTCAATGAGACAATCTCACACCAAGAGTATTCGTATGCTTAATCATTAGATTTTAAGTATGCTTGTACTATAAAATCTTACACTATGTGGACTACAATTATGATAACGAAGAAGTGGAAGGGTGGTAGTCCTTCCATTTTTCACCCATAGGTTTTAGGTTCGATTTTCATCAAGCCAAGGGAGGTTGGGGGGCTTTGGCGTACGTAGGTTGTACTTAGATGTCTTGTGAGAGAGAATTAATGTAAATTATATTATAAAACAAAATTTAAAAAAATGTAGACTACAATTATATGAATAATAATAATAGTACTAAGTTACTCTCTTATGCAGGGAGAGTTCAGTTAATTAAGTCTATCCTTCAGTGTGTTCAAGCTTATTGGAGTCAGATTTTTGTTCTTCCAAAGATAGTCATGAAGTTAATTTTAGCTACTTGTAGGGCCTTCTTATGGATAGACAAGTCCAATGCAACTCCAAGAGCTCTTGTTACTTGGGATACCCATTGTTTACCCAAGTCTGCTGGTGGGTGGAATATCACCCGTGTCAAGTTATGGAACCAAGATGCTATCTACAAGCTTCTTTAGAAAATTGCTGGAAAAAAAAGTAAACTTTGGGTGAAATGGATGTTGTGTATGTGTTGAAGATGATTCAAGAAATAAAGGCAACGAGCAGCCCGCAGGGGGAAACCCCGTGCCGGCAGTAGGAAGTGTCACATCATGTTGCTGAGTTGTTGTGTTGTCCGCCTGCGTGGTGGACCCCGCACCCGCGGGTTTATAACTCAAGGGGAATTTCCTATTCCTGTTAGATTTTCTATAAGCCCTATTATAGATTTGTTAGGCCATTTATTATTTAATATCTTTTGGCAAGTATCTAAGTATGTCAACGATTACAATTTTCTAATACTAGTAGAGTTGTATTTAGGAGAGCAGATATAATTGGACATGTATTATATTCTATATCTAGGATTATTGTTATATTCCTAGTAGGATTTTATTATTTCTAGTTGGCTATAGATATAAGCTATGGGATGGGAATAATAGGAGTGAAGAGAGAAAAAGCCAAGATGTGAGATGTTTTGGTAAAACCGGGCAATGGCTCATATCTAGGGGATCTGGGTTGCAGGGTAATTAGGTTAGATTGGGGAGATCTTGGAAGCCTTGTAAGTCACCGTATCATATTCATCATTGAAGGTCCCAGTACATTGATTCGCGGTTTTCTCCGATTCACAGGTTTACACGTTAAATTATCTTGTGTGATCCTTATTGTTGTTACTTGTTTTGTTTTTGGGTTATTATTACTTACGGATACATAATAGAGAATGTCAACTATCATAACAATTGGTATCGTAAGGGTTAAGAGTTGGTTGTAAGAACGTGCATAGGTGGTCCTATAGATGACTTGACACCGGTAACACGTGGATGTATAGCGGCAGATGTAGCTCGGTGGTGTGTGTGCAAGTTTATGTGAGATTGCATGTGTAACAGGCCACCCTTTTAGGAGCTTAACTCTCTCCTAATACCATCCTAATCTATTAACTAAATACGAGTTAAGCTTCTAAACGTGTAGATCTTACTTGTAGTTAATTACCTTCCTTCCTAAGAGCTAGGGAAGGTATCTTGATGCTATCATAGCTAACATATTTATAAATCACATAAAAGTACTTAATTAACTATTACAACCTATTCTAAGAGTTTTATGTTATATGCGTAATGTAGTCCAACATAACCGATAATGTACATAATTATAGAATATTATTTAGATAACAAGCTCCCATCTTCTTTATTAGCTTTAACTCCAACATTTAGCTTAACCACAAGTCATAGAAGCATCTCCCCACCTTCTTCACCTAGTCTTGCAAAATGGGGACCCCTGTCCCCACCAAAGACAATCCAAGATATAACAGATCGGCAAAGGTTGGTACACAAGTTCCACTAGTTAAATATTCAAGGAGGAAAATATTTTCCATAACTTTATTGCCATGTCGAAAACCAGTGCAAGTAGTAATAATACGTATATCGATAACATATAACCAACACAAAACTAGCTTAGCAATCATAAATATGTCCATAACACGTTTTTTAAGAAATATTTGGCGCTTAAATAGAAATACATTGCTAATAACCAACTAGGGAAAGAGAATCGGACTAGAGAAAGGTAAGCTACCATGTCTCTAGACTGTTGGGGGACGTCTTCCCACCTTATCTTATCTGCTTGCAAGGATTTTAAGACATGTCCCGACTTATACATATATTCACATAATTGTTCATCATTGCAAACACAGCTACTTTCCCTAATCGACAATTAACTAAAATCGATTCACGAAATCCATTCAAGTGTATGAAAATGTTCTTTAAAAGATACTTAGAAAATCTTATAGTTCGTGTTGACATGTGAAGCTCCCATACTAAGAGTTGTAATTCGTTTAATACAACTATACAGCGGAACGCTTTTACAAATAAAAATCTAAAATTTACAAGTTACTAAAAAGGTTGGCTCAACATTTTGAAAAACGAATTCTTCGAGTTAACTACTGCCTTAATAGAGTACTTTAATCAATATTTATGTTTTAGAATGAGTT
Source organism: Beta corolliflora (assembly GCA_947648045.1). Lineage (NCBI taxonomy): Eukaryota > Viridiplantae > Streptophyta > Magnoliopsida > Caryophyllales > Amaranthaceae > Beta > Beta corolliflora. Next base: position 8,074 of record CANSZD010001634.1, on the reverse strand, counting down.
TAAAAGAGTTTTTAGCAGTTTTAAACCTATGTTTTGATTTTGTGACAAAACCGGGTTTTTGTATGAATATAAAAGAATCTTATGAGCATTTATTTTTTGATAAAGCCTTATTTAGTAGAGTATATATATAAAAGGGTTGATAGTGGCAGCAACTAGGAATATATTCCCTCATTCTTGAACAATCGTACTTAATTAAGAATTTAGGGTTATAAAGTGTGGTTTTTATCGTAAATCTTTACTAGTATTAATCAAAATTAAAGTCAATGATAACCTCTTCTTACCTATGTAAATATATGTATTACTTACTGTATAAGTCATGGTGTCTACAAACAAAAATTCGATTTACATAGATACATCATTTTTGTCGAAATCGATTCATTGGTTTTTATAAAAATCACCCGATTTAGCAATTTATTCATAAAAATTTGACATGCAACCCTTTTAAGATATGGTTCATCTCGAAAAATACAAGAAAGGTACTGCCTTGATAGGTTTCCTGAAGTAAACAACATCATAATAGAATTTACATTCAAGATTCACAACAACAATCATCAAAGATGGAGTTTTTATGACAAATGAGACTAGATCTTGGTGGGAACTTCACATGCAAACATCTAAACATTTAAAAATCCTTACTTTGAAGTTTATAAAGATCACAAATCAACATGCAACCCATAAATTTTGGACTTATCACAACATGCAACAAATGCAACAAAGAAACTAACTAGAAATGGAGCATTCATGGTGGTGCTTGTGTACCATTGCCTTTTTGATTAAATCCCTAAGCTTCCTCCTTCTTAAACTCGCTCTCAGCTACTGATTTATCAACCACCTATATTAAGAACAATAACCCAACATCAATCCTTAATAAACCTCCCAAAAATCGATCAAAAACCCAAACATAATTCACAAAACCTTTACCTCAATGATCTTCTTTTTCCCTTGAGTTTTGCTTGCTTATTTAGCCATTTGGCTTGTATAAATAGCCCCCCAATATCCATCACAAGCTGAAATATTTAGATATTAGTTTGCATGTGAAAGTTATTGAGCTTTGGAGGAAGAAATGCATAGAAGAAAGAAGACGTGTGCTGGTCGCTGGTTCCAGCAGCACTGGCGAGTGAGAGGAAGCAGAGGAAATCTTTTGGGTTTCTCTGAATTCCTCTCCACTTGCTACGAAATTTAATCCCCAACTACTCACATGTGTTTATTATACCGAGGTAGGTTTGGATCCCAATTTAAGATGAGTTTCCTAGGTCAACTCTCCTATTCCCCACAAGTGTGCATGCAGAAATTCTAATGAGCCTACTCTAAACTATTTTACCTTTATTTCTTTCTTTAAGTATTAATACCTACCTTTAACACTTATAAAACATTCCTAACACCCTAATATACATATTCCAAGTCTTACTTTCCCCACTTATATGCATTTCTTTATTTATTTTAAATCACTTCCTTACTCCCAAAATTCTTATTCTCATAAAAGGAAATATAAATCAAAATGAGTTACATCCTTAATGAAATTATTCCTAATTGACTTTAATTACTCATTATATCTCCAATAAACTCAATTATTCTCTAATGTAAGCATGGCCTAAATAAGGGCTATTTCAAACATGGTTCGACATTTTGCCTAGATTTTGTTGACATGAAACTAGAAGCAATGAAGGTAGAAGAGTGGAAGTGCCCCTAGTAGAACGAACAACAATGACTAGGTGTTGTCCGATTAGAAGTTTTCTTCATAGAAATTTATGGTTTTGGTCAGAAAACTGTGCGCACAATAGGCCTTGTTAGAGAACCGTGTAGTAAAGTTAGGAGTCTCCCGACATTTGGTGACCTAGAGAAACGCACGTGGTGAAGAAATGTATACACGGGTGTTGTATACTAAGAAATCGAGTTCGGTAATGGGTGTTTGTGCGAGTAGGTGCATGATGATGCTTGAGTGCGATGTTAAGTGTCATGGTTCATGTTATGTTGACTTGTGGTCAAGTCGAATGGCTAGGATGATGTGTGATGATTTGGGGCGATATAATTATAGAGGGGGTGTGTTCTTCATTTATACGGATCTTCAAGGTAAGAGATTGTTGGGTATGTGTTGAAGATGGTTCAAGAAAGAAAGGTAACGAGTAGGCTGCATGTGGGAACCCCGCGCCCATAGGGTCGTGGGAGTGTCGCACCATTGTGTTGAGTTTTGGGATGGGAATAATTATAATTGGAGCGGAGAGGGAAAAATCCAAGATGTGAGTGATTGGGTAAACACGATTAGGGCTCGGATACAGGGGATCCAGGTTGTAGGGTGATTAGATTGGATTGGGGATATCTTGGAAGCCTTATAAGTTATCGTATGATACAAATCATTGAAAGTCCTAGTATACATTGATTCGTGGTTTTCCTCCTGGTTCTTGGGTTTCCACGTTAAATCTTCTTGTGTGATCCATGTTGTTTCTTGTATTATCTTCGTGTTATTATTGTTATTTACGAATACATAATTGAGTATGTAATCTATCATAACGAAGGTTGGTTGTAAAGGACATGCGTGGGTGGTCCCATAGATGACTTGGCGCTGGTAACACGTGGATGTAGAGCGGCTGATGCATGTAACTCGGTAGTGTGTGTGTGCAAGTTTTTAGGAGACTGCATGGTTCGACATGTTCCCTAGATTATGTTACCAAGCAATAATGGTTTGTTGACAAGAAACTAGAAGCAATGAAGGTAGAAAAGTAGAAGTGTCCCTAGTAGAGAACAACAATGACTACGTATTATCCGATTGGGAAGTTTTCTTCGAAAAATTTGTGGTTTTGGTCGGAAAACTATGCGCATAAGGAGGCCTTGGTAGAGAACCGTGCAGTAAAGTTGGGAGCTCTTGGGCATTTGGTGACCTAGAGAATCGCACATGGTGAAGGAATGCATACACGGGTGTCGTATACCGAGAAATCGAGTCCCAGAATGGGTGTTCGTGGGGGTGGGAGCATGGTGATGCTCGAGTGCGACGTTAAGTCCTATGGCTCGTGTTGTGCTGACTTGTGGTCAAGTCGAATGGCTAGGTGGATGTGTGATGATATCGATGATATATTTATCGAGCGGCGTGTTCTCGCATTCATACGGATCTTCAAGGTGGGAGATTTGTTGGGTATGTGTTGAACATGATTCAAGAAAGAAAGGCAACGAGCAAGTCGCAAGTAAGAACCCCGCCCCGTAGGGTCGAAGCCACACCATGTTATTGAGTTGCCGTTATCCGCCCGCGGGTTTGCCAAGGGGAATTTCTTATTTCGCTTTGGTTTCTATTTACCCAACTACAAATATGTTAGGCCGTTTATTGTTTATGATCTTTCCGGGCAAGTATTCAAGTATGTCAAAGATTATAGTTTACTAATACTAGTAGAGTTGGATTTAGGAAAAGTATATATAATTTGACATGTATTATATTCTATCTAGGATTATTGTTATATTCATAGTAGGATTCTATTATTTTGATTTGGCTATAAATATAAATCTGGGATGGGAATAATAAAGAATGGAGAGAAAAAGCCAAAATGTGAGGTGTTTGGATAAAAAAATAGGTTAGGGCTTTTATCTAGGGGATATGGTTCTAGGGTGATTAAGGTAGATCAAAAATCTTAGAAGCCTTATAAGTCAACGTATCATACACATCATTGAAATTCCTAGTACATTGATTCGGTGGTTTTTCCCCCGATTCTTGGTTTTTCACGTTAAATCTTCTTGTGCGATCCTTATTATTGTTTCTTGCATTATTTCCCACGTTATTATTACTTGTGAATACATAATTGAGTATTCCAATCGATACTAACAATTGATTCATGAATACTATGTTAAAAGGGGAAGCTTATTATTCTTGAGGTACTAATACAAGCCTCATGGATCGTAAGGAAGATCTTAGGTGTAGTTAGTTTGTTTGAACAAGTTAATGGGGGTACAAATTTGATGAATGGCTCAATTTTCACTATTAGGAGGATAGACATACTGCTTAGAGGTACCATTGACAAGGTAGCCTAGAAAAGAGTATTGTGCAACAATCCTGCTCCCCCTAAATGTGTTTTCATCACTTGGCTCACTATTATGGGAAACTGGTCACTTGTGATAATTTGCGAAAAATTGGTGTGCCTTGTATGCTATGTGTATCTTATGTGGAGATAGGGATGAGTCCATAGACCATTTACTCGTTCAATGCAATTTTTGCTGCTTGATATTTGGGGGTAATATACTAAGGTGGATGAGTTATAATGGAAGTTCAAGTGATTGGGTGTGTATGAAATGCAACTACATAGATTTCAGCAGAGGCAACGAATAGCCAAAGCACCAGTTATATATACTGGGTTTCACTATTTTTATCTATCTATCTATCTATCTCATACGGAAGACTAGGAATTTCAAGCTCTTCAAGCAATGTCAAATGCAGATAGCGGATATTGTGAAACAAATGAAAGTTTTATGTTTCAGAGATGCTTAAGAATACGAAAGCTTAGTAGATTAATAATGTACTTGAGTCTGGTTTTTTTTCCTTGCTTGTAAGCTTGTATGTTCGATCCTCTTGTTTACTTTTTGGTAATAAAACTTCTATTTACCAAAATAAAATATAATAATAAATACTAATAATTAAATGAGGATTTTGATTTTAAAACGATAATGTATTCACATGTTTTTGCTTCCATGCCGCTTCCTAAGAAGACTGACCTCACAAAATACTAATTATTAAATGTGTTTTAAACTACTATAATACCAAAGTCGTATAATGTATATATGAAGAAATCCACTTCCTAAAATAAACTAAATTTACTATTAAATGTTAAAGTTTCATAATTCTAATCACTCACACACATAAATTGTATTATGAATAAATACTAAAGTATACATTAATACTCTACTTCAAAATGATAACACCACTTTAATCTATATTTTTAGGGGTTTGGGTATGAGTTTTATTTACCGGCTATATGTTTTTTTTTCATAGAGAGCCATATAGCTCATAAATCGATGCATATGAGATTTGATCATAAATCTTAGACTGCTCCTTAGATGCTTAGAATGCATGTGGATGTAGCTTAATAGGTAGTAAAAGTTGAACTTAATCAAGACCCGAGGATTATATTTTTGGCTAGTTAACATGTTGTATGGAGAGTGGAGACCATAAGGTCCGCAACTCCATTCTTCTCCAACCCGTCTTGCGTATGGTCGGCCACACCTAAAATATAGGTGTGGCCGCGAGCGCTTTGTATCACTGTCGACACATTTTAAAAATGTCATATCCACTTGTTTCTCATCGGAATCGAGTTTCGACCGAGTGTTGGAAAGCTATCGAGCCAAATTTTCATATCCAACATGATACTTCCCAAAATATTAAGTGTGATGTGAGATATGGCCTCTTGTCAACAAACCCTTATGAACAAATGGAGTTACTCTTATGAGCAAATAGAGTTACTTGTATGAATATCAGTTACTCTTGACAATAAAAGGGTGTTACTATTATAATAATGCAGTTTACTTTTATAACAAAAAGGGAATATTAATCGCTTCATTCTTATGAACGAATGAGGTTACTCGTATGAAAAAATGGGGTTACTTTTGTGAACACATACGACCGTTAGAAATAATCGTATATTGCTACGTTATTTAGGACCCTATTGCTGCGTTTTCGCCTTTGCCGCAAATTGAGGCGCTAAGTAGATTAACTTATTGCTGCAATTGTAGCCCAAAAAAGTAGCGAGTAAATGCAGGTAATTTATTTTTTAAAAATTTAAATTTGATTTTCATAGACTGAATTTAGCATTGGAGTTCAATTACAACCCAAAAAAAAATAACTACAACAAACAATGTAAAGCAAATTGAATTCATACATCAATAGAAATGATATTTTTTACAAACCCTAACTACAAAAAATACATGTAAAAATGTAAAAATCCAAAAAATAAGAAAATCGAAAAGAAAAAATAGAAAAACAAAAGCAGTTAACGCCTTATTAGCCAAAAATAAGAATGAAAAATACAAATAAATAACAAGAATGAAAACCATTTACAAGAAAAATAAAAAATTAAACTAAAAAATGAAAACAAAACTAATAAACAAAATGGAAGGTGAGAGAAGAAAGTCGTTAACCTTTGGTTGTTTCCGTCACACGACTTCGAACTCCGACGACCCTTCGCTGCATTTTCCTTGTTCCGTCGTATTGATGATATCCAATCAACATCACCAAGGCTCATAACTCGGAAAGAAAGCATCAGCGCAATGTAACTAACTCCACGTCGCCTTTAGTTAGTTCTAGTTGTTAGAAGTTTGTTAGATATTTGTTATCGTAATCAAAACATTGTAATGATTTGTGATTGGTTAGGACACCTCATTGTAATAATGCTATAAGTACAGACTTCTAGAACATGTAAGAGAATTCAATCGAAAAATAATATCATTTCTATCATTCTCTCTCTTCTCTTTATTCATTTTTCTCTCACATTCCTTCGAAGCTGAAAGAAGTTATGTAAACTTCTTTATGGTATTAGAAGTAGAATCATTCATGAAGATTCCCTGGATCGAATTGACAACAATTTACATTTCGTGCTTGATAATAGCATAAGATTTCTCGTTCAAAATCGCAATAAGAAAATTACAAATTCTCATGGCAAAGGGAATTATCAAACTACAAGAGGTCGGGCTTTTGGTAATCTTAGATTTTGATCTTGAATTTTTGAAATCTTATTCTCCTCTCATTCCATTGATCAATTTCAAAGATCGCTTGTAATTTCCGGTGAATTGCAATTAATCATGACTACTAATTCGGATAGTAATAGTAGTTCAAGTAATAATCCTACTCAAGATCCTACATCACCATATTTAATTAATCAGGATAAGAAACACCTCACTTTCCTTCTGATTTCTAAGAAATTCAATGGTGAATTTATGGAGAGTGGAAGAGAAGCATGATAATTACTAAAGGAGTAAAAAATAATTTAGGATTCATCAATGGAACTTTAACTAAGCCTAGCATAACAAATATTCTAAGTATGCGGCATGGGGAGAGATGTAATGATATCATTATATCTTACATTTTGAGATCTTTGGAGGCTCCCCAGTCTTAAAATTGCAATCTATCTTAGTCTGTCTTTGAGATATGGAAGGATCTAGAGGAAAGGTTTTCTCAAACTTCGGGACCACCAAATTTTACACTCCCTTCAACAACATCTTTCCTCGAAATCACTCGAGGTTCCGCTTCCCGAATTCTTTGAATATTTCACTCGAATCAGCGAGGTGGGATGAATTGAGTGCTAACGAGCCTTTACCGAGTGTGTACTTGCATGGATGCATGTAATCTCACTCAAGAATTCATCAAAAATGTGAAGAAGATAGATTGATACAACTATTGATGAAGTTAGATCGAAATATGCAAATGCTAGATCTAATATACTTATGATGCAAACCTACTACCAAGCTATCCTTGGCCTCAGTGTTACTAGTTCAAGATGAGAAGCAAAGGCAATCTTCTAGCTTATGCAAAGCGTAGATAGTACCAAAGAGAGTTCAGAGGAGGAAGGAACTACAAGCCACCTCTAGGTTTGTCTTTGAAAATGCAAAAAAGAAAGTAGTCATTGGAGGAGCAAGTAAAAGACCTCAAAGGTGATCACCGCAAGAAAAATAGGGCATAATTGAAACATAGCCGAAAATTGTCAGTTTACCACCTCACATCAAGAATAGAGGCAAAAGTATCATGTACCGTTGCTCAAGGAAATGAAGATTCGGAGAAATGTTACAAACATTTCTGCAGGAACACCCGGCACTCATTAGAACTCCGATTTCAAATCAACAAAACAAAGAAGAGCCTTTTAATTTGTTGCAAATGTATGTACATGCCTCCTCACCCGTTCTAATTCCAAATGGATAATAGACAAAGGAGCTACGTATCACATTTGCACCAATCTCGAACTTGTTCAGCCTACAATAAGTTCACAAAGATCCCTAATACCATCATAATAGTCATGGGAAGCAAGTTGTTGCCGATCACATTGGAATGGTAGATTTTGGGAATGAATTACATTGTAGAATGCGTCGTATGTTCTAGATTTCAAGTTCAATC
>CANSZD010001633.1:0-167347 GCA_947648045.1 Beta corolliflora | reverse complement strand
AAATCAATGTTTTTCTACTGGTGAGTATTATTCCTGGGCTTTGATGATATTCCAGTTTGGTTCGGAGTCATAATCCGGTAAGGATTTTTAGGAGGTGGGCGTGGATTCAAGGGTTGAATGAGATTAGCCTTTTAGGAAGAGCTTGGGAATAAGTCGTGTTCAAAGGAGTAAGTTCCTTTGTGTGCAAGCTGGAATGCGAGCGATGCGCGATAGCATGGATCGCATTAGTTGTTTTAGGAACGCTAAATCATTGTTTGGGGGCTCTTTTGTTATTTCCAAACTTTTATTATAGTAGTCTTGCCGGTAGGTTCCATCGTTTCTGTGATGTCCCCCCACTTTTCACAGCACGTCCTCAACTAGAGTTCCCGTAGCAATCAAAGCTTTGAAAGTGAGGAAATGTTTGGGTACGTTGTAATAGCTTCGATGAGACGAGGAAGAAGGTTCTTCTTACAATAACCATTTGCAAATTGTTCCTCTCTGTCGCCTACTGATCATTTTGGAAGCCTTAGTTTCTCCAATCGAAGTGATGAATGAAGAAAATGTCTCATTAAGATTTTGAAAGGAAGTGGATCTCCATATCGCTCTCGTAACATTAATTTCTTCATTATACTTGTCTTGGTTTTGAGAATTCTCGACTATATCGGCCAAGTGGATTTCTTTTGTGTTCCCGAAGATTGAGGAACCGATGTCTTTGTCGCGGCACCATCTAAAATATTGTTGAAAGAGTTGGGCCATCAAAGACTCTTCCACTCTAGGGACTCATTGCCCCCACATACATCTTCGGGAAATTGGTGGGGCTACCGAAATCCCACATCAACTGTCGAATTAGGCACCTGGAAACCATGAGGTAATTGCTAGGTGCCTTTGGGAAAGTGTTAACCCATGAATGTCCATCCATGGTTAAGACTGCGTCATGCCTTTTAAGACTTCCTTCGAGCTTAACTCACTTCTTCCTCGAGCTTAGTAGGAATTTCTCTCTCATTGTTCATAGGGCTCGAAGGTGAAAAAGGTGGAGCTACTTCGACTCCGAAGGAGGAGGAGGAGGCAGCATCTGGGTAAGCTGTAAGCGTATTATACCCCAATACACACGTTTGTTGAATATTATCCTTGGCTGGTCCAAGGATGGCTTTGGACAAGTCCTTGGAGCTTAGTCATTGGATGCGGTGGAGGGGTAGAGTTAGCGTTGGGTGCTCATTGTTCTGAATTTCGCACATGTTGTTGAGAGCGTGTAGCGAGCAGAATGCAGCCGGGTGTAGACTAAGGATGACAATATCCATTTTGAAAAGAGAACGTTCACTATGGATCGAACTCCCGCGAATTAGCCTTGATCTTGAGCGGGCCCATCTGACTTCTGGCGAAATGAAATGAAAAAGGTTAAACAAAAATTTGTCCAGAATTTTGTTTCTTCATTTCTTTTTCTTTTTTTTGTATGTTCTGATGCGAGGAATGAAAAGAAATGATATATTTGAAAATGATTTTTTTTTCTTTTAACCCCAATTTCAGTTATCATTTATTAAAAGGTGGTGAAACCTAGACTCAATCATTTGTTTTGGATTTTTCACTCCATTTCTTTTGACTGACTCCTTATTTCTCTTTTTTTAGACTTGGACTTTTTATTTCCATTTTTCTTTAGACTCAAACATTTTTGGGATAATACACAAATATTTTTCAAAATCAATTTGATGATATCCTTCCATTTCTCTTATGTTACAAAAATAACTGAGAAAAGAAAAAGATAACGAGGCTTGTGTCCCGATTTTGGCAAATTATAATGCCCCATACATCGTTTCTTTTGGTGATCCGCATGTATTGATCGCATTTAAGCGCTAAAACCATAAAGGAAAATATCAATTGCAAAAGGGGCCGCACCCGAAGGTTGCTTCGTATCTCCATAAGTGGATTTGGATTTGGGGGAAGAAATTTTTCTTGTGAGGATTGATTTTTTTTTTTGAATGGAGAATCGGCCCAACGTAGTTCACGACATATTAAAAAAATGAAATTTTACAATTTTTTTTTTTTTTTGCATCCCGCACTAAAAATGAGTTGACTACGTACCACTTTTGCAAGTACATTACATAGTAGAAAACTAAATAGATGCATTACAACATTGAAAATTTTTTTGTTGTTTTTTTGGGGGATCAAGCTGCACGTAGCTCTACCTACAAAGTACAATATGAAAAAGCAATTAAATGATCTGGTACTTCTCAAACTTTTCAAATTTCGATTGTTGGGCGCCATGCCATGTATTCTCTGTCTCGAAGACGTCCTGTTCCACCTTTCCCTTTTTCTTCTTGACATATAAAGGTTTGTCTTCTTGACCGAGAGCCATGATGCCCATGCCTTGCACACAAGCATGCAAGAGGCTCTTGTTTCATAATCAATTTCATCGAGGAAGATATAAGGTTCCATGATAGACGCAATAAGCGTCGACTTTGTGTGCTCGATTCTCTTCTCCCTTCACCTTTGAGAACGGCCCAAGACTCTTTGTAAAGCCAATGGAACTTATTCTCTCAACCCTCTCAACCTCTCTTGGGTCCGGTATCTATTCGGTTGATCAAGATCCTCCTCAGAATAGGCTAGTAGAAGTAGTATTTTACCAGTTTGGGGGGTGGTATCTTTGTGTGACCATCGTCGTTCTCTTCATGATTTAGGTGACATATATGAGGTGTGTGCGGGACTTTTGCATTGCCATCCCATTGCTATATCTCCACGACCGTGATTACCCCATGTGGAGTTATCATCTTCATCTTTTGGTGCAATGTTGAGATGATAGCTTGGTTCTTGTGGAGCCATGGTCGCCCTAACAGCAAGTGGAAAGGGAGCTTCGTAATAAACTATCATGAAATTGACTCTCGTATGATCGCCCCAATGCGTAAGAGCATGGTTCTTGATCCTATGATTTCTGTGTTGAACCATCATATGCATCTATGGTTCCTATGGAGCCTTCTCCCTTGATGGAGGAGGACACCCGAGCCAATTAAGGGTACCAAGAAGACAGAATATTGGTGGAAGCTCCATTATCAACCATTACCCCTTTTATATGTTTGGCACTTGGATCGACAAACGATGTACAAGGTGCCGTCATGGGTGGGGTTATCATGCGATCTTTATCGTGAGAAAGTTATGGCCATAGTAGTGGTTTCGGCCCGATCTATGTCAGAGGTCCTAGTGGCATATTCCCGAGCACAACAAATGTCGGGGTAGGCGATGAGTTGATCAATTGTCATTGGGATAGTGTAAATAGCTTCCAATTGGATCCTTGGGGTACGAAGGGACATTACTCCTTAGCATGCAAGGGTTGAGAGAACCATCCCCGAGGACCTCGTTTCATCTTCTATAGTTGGCCGGTGCGGGGGTAATACTTCTTGGTCGTGTCGGATTTCCATGAATGGTTATCGCTTCCGAGGTTGTTGGGCAATTGAGTTTCAGGTGTGCATGTGAGGCAATGGCTTTGTTCGCATGGAACCATAGTCGTCCCAACAACAAAGAGAATGAGGTTAAAGCTTCGACGACCGTGAAATCCGCATCACAAATCCAGTCTTTATACCTCAATTGAAGATTGATCGTCCCTATAGCCCTCCCCGAAGAATTGTCGTATGCTCCCAATACCGTATCGCAGGGGCTTAATAATGTGTTGTTATACCCTAACTCATAAAGCGTTCTTTTGGGGCAAACATTAAGTGTCGATCCATCATCTATTAGTACATTGGTCAATTCTTGCCCATTGCATTTCAAAGTGATGTATAAAGCTTGATGAGGATCCAATTCCTTAGGAAGGTCAGCCTTAGTGAATGACACAATTAGGGGCATCCATGATGGAGGAATGGGAATTTTTCCATCTTCTATTAGGCGGTGGATGGCATGCCGAAGGTCAACACACCTGGTCCTATTTCGTGTCCATACGAGATGGCAAAAGTTGCAAGTATAATCTCATATTAACCCCGCGTGGTAAAGTGTGAGTGATGCTTCACTTCTAAAGACCCTGTATTTTCAGACGATTGTATATAGTTCCTAGAGATTCTTCTGCATCTGCATAGGTTTGATTGATAGACCTTCAACGACCTTTGCCCTTTGCTGAAACTTTAGTCTGAATTAGCTTTCCGGAACCAGACATTGTGAAATGATGCAGGTTTTAGTTTCCTTTTTTTTGTTTTTTGGATGTGAAGTACTCGAAATGTACACACTAACAATGTTAGTCAATGAATAATGAATTTTTCTTTATATGTTTTTTTTTAGCAGGAAATGGAAGAATCCCTTTTTTTCGAAAACAATTATCCCTTTTGACACAATTTTTTTTTTTTTAAACAATAATCCCTTTTGACACAATTTTTTTTGTTTTTGTTTTTTAGACTAGACTTCTCGTGTTTTGAACCATGTTTTAATTACATTCAAATTCCTAAACATGACACGTTTTGAACTCGTGATTACGACTCTTTTCATTTTTTCAAATTTTTCTTTTTTAATTTTTTTTTTTTGGGATTACATTTTCAAAATAGGATTTTTTTTTTCTTTTAAAAATCAATTTTGTTTTTGGAAAAACCAATTTGAATGAAAAGAATTATGAAGTAAACGTGGGTTTTTTTTTCTAAATGGGTGAGTACACATTTTTTTACATGACACTTCTGATAAATAAACAAGAATTCTCTTAATATTTCAAAAATCATTTCGCAAAGAATTCGGCTACAGTTAATGATTACCAAGTATTAATCGATCGAAAACGAATTGATGAATTTTTGAAAATTTTCACATTATTCAATAACTGAAATAAATAAAGGACATTTGTGCATTGATCCTTGTGTCCTAAAAGGCAACTAAAAGGTGATTCATTTAGGGAGAGATTATGTTAAAGTGGCCTCGAGTCACTTCCATTGTGTCCATCGAGGGTGGACGCTCTCGACAGAGCCTGGCCGCAATTGCTCGCTGGATGCGGTGTTTACGCCCTTAATCAATTAATTTTTCGTTCTAAAATTCCGACCCTTGCCAATAGACAGAGGTATCAGACCTAATAAGAAAATGGTTAAAAAAAAGTGCACGTGTATGGATCGATAAACTACCAAGCACACGTAATTTTCACATAAGCATGTTATATACAAAAGTTAAATTGTGAATAGCCATGATTAACTTTTTTATTATATATACATATGGGAAATAACTCCGCCTTGTGAGTGTCCGTGGTGACATTCACTCGCCTGGTCTCAAGCCCGGATAAAGGAGGAGAGTGCGGTAGGTTTGGGGCGACCAGCATAAAACATAATCCTATATCATGACATGAATCGACAAATGAAAAACGTGGGGCGTCCCCTACTCGGCGACGCGCTACACTTCATAGACCCGGGTGTAGTGATGCAAGGGTTGCTAGGTCGTCGCCCGGAAGGCGCGCCATCCCGGCGCCCGGGGTGGTGTCAAATATGCAAGGGTTCCCACATCGGGGGCGGGTGCGGGTAAAGAAGCTAGTCCAGGGTAGTGGTAGGGGTAGTAGGTTGCGCTTTGGAACATGGAACATTGGCTCTTTGACCGGGAAGATCGGCGGAGGTGGTGGAGGTTATGAGGGAGGCGAAAGATTCACATAATGTGCCTTCAAGAGACTAAGTGGGTTGGTGAAAAAGCAAGAGAACTAGCCCCATGGGGTTATAAGCTTTGGTACTCCGGGAAAGGATAAGTGTAGGAATGGAGTAGGCATCATTATTGATAAGGAATATATTGATGATGTGGTGGAAGTTTCGAGGAAGAGTGACCGCATTATGAGTATCGAGCTAGAATTAGGGAGTAAGGCGGTGACTATCATAAGCGCATATGCGCCTAAGTAGGATTAGAAGCATTTATTAAACAACAATTTTGGGAGGATTTGGAGGAGGTTGTGCAACGAGTGCCTATTAATGAAAAATTGATCATTGGTGGGGATCTCAACGGACATGTGGGCACTAGTCGAGTTAGCTTTGAGAGCATTCATGGAGGTTTTGGGTATGGGGAGAGAAATGAAGTTGGAAGTGGTATCTTGGATTTCGCATTAGCCTATGGTCTTAGTATTATGAACACTTGGTTTGAGAAAAGAGAATCTCACCTTGTGACGTATAGGAGTGGAAAGTAACGCGAGTCGATTGACCTCTTTTTAGTAAGGAATGATTGGCGGAAGAGTTATACAAACTGCAAGGTGATACGGGGTGAGAGCGCGACCACCCAACATAGACTAGTCGTGCTTGATTTTCGGGGTAGGGAGTCTTTAAGAAAGCGAAAACCCAATGTGGAGCCGCGAATCAAGTAGTGGAAGCTCCAAGGGGAGCACAAAGAGAACTTCTTAGCTAAGATGGCTAGTAAAGATATTTGGTCTTGTAACACGGAAATGGATGTAGATTCGACATGGACAAAGCTAGAACTTGGTATAAAGGAAGTGGCGAAAAAGGCCCTTGGAGAATCTAAAGGAACTGTACCATCAAGTAAGGACACATCTTGGTGGAACGAGGAGGTGAGACAAGCGATAAAAAACAAACGAGATAGTTATAAACTTTTGGGAAAAGATAGCAGTGATGTGAACTATGAGAAGTACAAAGAGGCTAGAAAAGAAGCCAAGAAGGCAAGACGGAAGCTAAAGCACGGGTAAACAAAGAGCTTTATGCAAGATTGGATACTGACGGAAGGTGAAAAAGACATTTATAGAATTGCGCGTATGAGGGACAAGAAGACAAGAGACATAAGAAAGGTAAAATGTGTCAAGGGTGTGGACCAAAGAGTGCTTGTGGAGGATGAGGAGATAAAGGATAGATGGAGGTCGTACTTTGATACCTTGTTCAACGGTGATAAAGCACAAGACATTAGGGATGTACACATTCCGCCAAGTATGTTAAATCGAGAGTTTATGAGGAGGATTCAAAAGGGAGAAGTCGTTGCAGCATTAAAAGAGATGGGATTGAAGAAAGCTACGGGGGCCGAATGGCATACCTATCGAAGTTTGGAGGTGTTTAGGGGGAGAGGAATCGAATGGTCGACAACATTCTTCAACATGATTTGGAGACACAACAAAATGCCATTAGAATGGAGGAAGAGTACTTTGATTCCTTTGTATAAGAACAAAGGCGATGTACAAGATTGTACCAACTACCGAGGAATCAAACTAATGAGTCATACGATGAAACTCTGGGAAAGGGTGATTGAGCAAAGACTTAGGAAACATGTGAAGATATCAGAGAACCAATTTGGATTTATGCCTGGAAGATCGACTATAGAGGCCATCTACCTCTTAAGACAAACAATGGAACATTACCGTGATAGGAAGAAGGATCTACATATGGTTTTCATTGATTTGGAGAAGGCATATGATAGAGTACCAAGAGAAATACTTTGGTGGGCGTTAGCAAGGAAAGGTGTTCCACATAAATATATAGATATCATCAAGGATATGTATGAGGGGGCAACTACGAGTGTGCGGACTACGGTGGGGAGGACGAAAGAGTTTCCTATTACGATCGGAGTACATCAAGGTTCGCACTTAGTCCCTTTCTCTTTTGCCCTAGTCATGGACGAACTAACGAGGTCAATTCAAGATGATATACCATGGTGTATGATGTTTGCGGATGATATTGTGTTGATTGATGAGACAAAGGAAGGTATTGAGAGAAAGTTGGAATTGTGGAGGCATACATTAGAAGCCCGGGTTTTAGATTGAGCATAAGTAAGACGGAGTATATGGAGTGCAAGTTCGGTGGGGTTACAAGCAACGAGGCGAGGGCGGTCACTTTGGATAGCAAAGTGGTTCAAGGATCGAACGTCTTCCGTTACCTAGGATCCATTCTCCAAAAGGATGGAGAACCGGATGGAGACGTGGCTCATAGAATTAACGCGGGTTGGTTAAAGTGGAAAAGCGCCACCGGATTCCTTTGTGATTCCGGCATTCCCCAAAGCTTGAAGGGAAAGTTCTACCGTACCGCAATTAGGCTCGCTTTGTTATATGGCACCGAATGTTGGGCGGTGAAACAATGCCACGTTCATAGATGAACGTGGCGAGAGATGCGTATGTTGCGGTGGATGTGTGGCCACACAAGGAAGGACCGATTAAGAAATGAAGTGATCCGAGAAAAGTTGGAGTTGCATCCATTGAAGAAAAGATGAGGGAGAATCGGTTAAGATGGTTTGGTCATGTGAAAAGGAGATCGGGTGATGCACCTAGAGAAGAATTGAAGAGTGGAGGAGTAACCAAATTGTAAGGGGTAGGGGAAGACCTAAGATGACTTGGATGAAGGTAATTGAAAGTGATATGAGGTTACTTGGGATTGAGGAGAGCATGACGTTGGATAGAAGTGGGTGGAGGGGCAGTATCCATGTGGAAGGGGTGTGATTACTGCATTTATTTGTTTGAAACCTTTTGTTGAAAACCTCTTTTAAAACTTGTTGGTGCAAACCTTGTTTTCAAAAAAAAAAAAAAAACTTCTTTAAAAATTCTAAAAAAAAAAAAACCTTTTTATCACTCTTGTCGATGCCATCTCCTCTGGTAACGGTTTCAGATGACGATTCATGTTAGCCGACCCCAAATCACTTTGGGAATAAGGCTTAGTTGTTGTTGTTGTTGTATACATATGGGAAATAACGCATTGTTCAGGTCTAAACCTCATATACTTCACGTGGAAGTATAATCCCCAGTGAAGTTGCCAGCCTGTGGTATCCGATTTTTTACTGTCTTAATTAACGGTCTGAATCCCACGAAAGGCTCTTATTGGACTATAAGTTTTAGAAAACTTTGAAGTCGCCACCCTATTAATATCTGAATAAGGACAGATTTATTTAATAAATCGTTTTGAAATCAATTTCAAGAAATATCATTCAAAACGATGATGACTTCATATGGATAAGGCTTTTTTGAAAATTGGTCTTTCATACCATGAGATAGGGTTCGGAGTTTAGGTTAAGAGGTGCGAACGTCTGGAACTCGTCTCCTCTTCCGTTCTACAAAACGGGCTCTTACTAAATGCATTATTTTCCATTTTGAAGTAATCATGGCTATTCAAAAGAAAGAAAATCACATAGTTAGCACATATACACATCAACCATTTTTATTTAGGACCAATATATCATTTGTACATGGTAGGTTTGAGCACTGAACTTGCACTACATACCAATCATTGCGGGATTGGAATCCACTCATGGATCAAAACCATCGTAGTTCGATCTTATGTCTCACCCTAAATGGCCAATTCCATTGGGGAAGAAGAGGAAATAGATTATGAATAACTCACCTATAGAATTAAACAAATCTATTGGAAAATGAGGTAATCACTCCAATTAGTGATTGAAATGAGATTAAGATAATCACCTTAATTAGTGATTAAATATGAAGGAGGATCAAGATAATCACCTTAATTAGCGATTAAAATGGAGGTTAACATAATCACCCTAATTAGTGATTATTTAAGGCTTAAGATAATCACTCTAATTAGTGATTAAATGAGAAAAATAATTGCCCTAATTAACGATTATTAAGGTTTAAGATAATCACTCTAATTAGTGATTAGACATGATGAAAGGTTAAGCTAATTGGAGTGATTACATCATTTTTCAAAATTTTTTTGTTTTATTTTGGGATTATATTTTCAAAATAGGATTTTTTTTTTAGAAATCAATTTTGTTTTTGGAAAAACCAATTTGAATGAAAATTTTTTTGAAGTAAATGTGAGTTTTTTTTTTTTTGATAATGGGTGAGCACACACTTTTTTTTTTACATGACACTTGTGATAAATAAACAACAATGCTCTTAATATTTCAATAATCATTTCGGTAGCAATTCAGCTACAGTTAATGATTACTGAAATATTGACCTATTGAAAACGGACTGAGGATTTTTCGAAAATTTTCCCACTTTATTCAATAACTGAAATAAATAAAGGACATTTGTGCATTGATCCTTGTGTCCTAAAAGTCAACTAAAAGGTGATTCATTTAGGGAGAAATTATGTTAAAGTGGCCTCGAGTCACTTCCATTGTGTCCATCGAGGGTGGACGCTCCCGACAGAGCCTGGCCGCAATAGCTCGCGGATGCGGGTTTACGCCCTTAATTCATTAATTTGTCATTCTAAAATTCTTACCCTTGCCAATAGACAGATGTATCAGACCTAATAAGAAAATGGTTAAAAAGAGTGCACGTGTATGGATCGATAAACTACCAAGCACACGTAATTTTCACATAAGCATGCTATATACAAAAATTAAATTGTGAATGGCCAGGATTAACTTATTATTATTAAATATACATATGGAAAATAACGCATTGTTCAGGTTTAAACCTCTTATACTTCAAGTGGAAGTATAGTCCCCAGTGAAGTCGCCAGCCTGTGGTACCCGATTTTTGACTATCTTAATTAACGGTCTGAATCTCACAAAAGTCTCTCATTGGACTATGAGTTTTAGAAAACTTGGAAGTCGCCACCCTATTAATGTCTGAATAGGGACAGATTTATTTAATAAATCATTTTAAAATCAATTTCAAGAAATATCATTTAAAACGATGATGACTTCATATGGATAAGGCTTTTTTGAAAATTGGTCTTTCATACCATGAGATAGGGTTCGGGGTTTAGGTTAAGAGGTGCGAACGTCTGGAACTCGTCTCCTCTTCCGTTCTACAAAACGGGCTCTTACTAAATGCGTTATTTTCCATTTTAAAGTAATCATGGCTATTCAAAAGAAAGAAAATCACATAGTTTGCACATATACACATCATCCATTTTTATTTAGAACCAATATATCATTTGTACATGGTAGGTTTGAGCACTGAAGTTGCACTACGTACCAATCATTGCGGGATTGGAATCCACTCATGGATCAAAACCATCGTAGTTCGATCTTATGTCTCACCCTAAATGGCCAATTCCATTGGGGAAGAAGAGGAAATAGATTATGAATAACTCACCTTTAGAATTAAACAAATCTATTGGAAAATGAGGTAATCACTCCAATTAGTGATTGAAATGAGATTAAGATAATCACCTTAATTAGTGATTAAATATGAAGGAGGATCAAGATAATCACCTTAATTAGCGATCAAAATGGAGGTTAATATAATCACCCTAATTAGTGATTATTTAAGGTTTAAGATAATCACTCTAATTAGTGATTAAATGAAAAAAATAGTCGCCCTAATTAACGATTATTAAGGTTTAAGATAATCACTCTAATTAGTGATTTAATGAGGAAAAATAATCGCCTTAATTAACGATTATTAAGGTTTAAGATAATCACTCTAATTAGTGATTAAATGGAGAGAGTTAAGTTAATCACCTTAATTAGTGATTAACCAAAGTTTAGGATAATTGCCCTAATTACTGATTAAATATGAAAGATTAAATTAATCACCTTAATTAGCGATTAAAATGAAGGTTAGGATAATCACCTCAACTAGTGATTAAACTTAAAAGGAAAGATAATCACCTTGATTAGTGATTAAAAATGGTTTTAAGATAATCACCCTAATTAGTGATTAAATAGGAAAAATAATCTCCCTAATTAACGGTTATTAAGTTTTACGATAATCACTCTAATTAGTGATTAAATAAAAAGTTTGAGTTGATCACCCTAATTAGCGATTAATCAAGGATTGAAATATCCACCTTAATTAGTGATCACATTTATAATTTTCAAGAGGTCTGAGGAAAAAGGTTTGCTTCCTAATTGAAGGCTTTTTGAGAAATAATCTTAATTGAAGATTATTAAGTCAATTAGAGAGAGATCAATTTGGGATCGAAATTAGAGATTTGTGTTAGGTTAATTGGAATTTGGCCATTTAAAGTGAGACACGTGAAACGGCCTAAAATCAATTCGGAGATCATAATTACCAATCTAATTATGTCAAATTATATAATTGATCCATTTGAAGATGGAGAACAATCACTAGTGGAAAAAATGCAAGGGCTGCGGTGCAAGGGCTGCGGTTTATTGCAAAACGCAGCCCTTAATAGAGAAGGGATGCGGTTTTGGGCTTAACTGCAACCCTTTAGTGAAAGGATGCGGTCCATATTAAAACCGCATGCTTTAGTTTTTAAAAATGTAAGATGGATCATCATACAATTTAACTTAGTTAGATTTACAATTTTTCCTCTTAATTGAGATTGGGTCATTTGATTCATATACTATGATATATTGGGCCAACATGCAACATTTGTAACATTGGTTGCTCATTTTATTAAAAAGAATTGTGGAATTATTTATAAAAATTATGCATAAACATCTCCATGTTTTTTCATTAATTGAGTGATGTAATAACTATTTACAAAGAAATTATTATTACAACAATATGTACAAAATCTATGATCTATACAAATCTTCAAACTTGATCTTCACCCTGATGCTCCTTGATCTTCATCCTCTTGAATAGGCTTTGGAATTCATGTTTATTTGTGAATTTGTGAAATTACTAGGAGAAAAAACCTCTTTTGCTACATTACAAATGCTTGGGTTGTTAAAATAACCCGAGCATTTGATAACATTTTTGATAATTTTAAAAAGAAATTTCACAAATGCTTGGGTTTTTAAAAACAACCCGAGCATTTGACTAATTTAATATTTTTAAAAAGAAATTTATTGCTTGGAAGTTGCCAAGTTAGAACGCACTCTAAAACCTCTTCCCCTCTAATCTCTGTTCCCTCTCCCTCTTTCTGTCTCTTCCCCTATTCACTCACTCTCGCCACTTCTTCGAATGCAAACCCTAACTCTACACTGTTTCTCTCAAAACAAAAATAAAAATGTTTCTTCATCAATCCACCTTCATCTTCGATCTCTCGCACTCTCGCCGGCGACATGCCTGGGGTATTCTCTCTCTTTTTCTTTTTTTCCAGATTTCTGATCAATGCTGATTTTCGCGCTTGTTTTTTTTTCATCAATTGTGACTCCATTTCACTATTTGAGCATATTTCTGATCAATGCTGATTTTCGAGCCTTTTTTATCAATTGTGACTCCATTTCACTATTTGATCAGCATATTTTTTCATTTTCGACAAAAATTAGGGTTTCGTTGTTTTTTTTTTCCTCGGTGAATTGTTGTCTGCTCAAGTAGCGTGTCGTTTGAGTTTGTTCTTTAATTTGTAAATTCCAATCGAGTTCTTCTGTAATTAATACTATAAAAGATTCTTGATGTTCTTTGAGGTGCTAATTGCTAATCTCGCTCGAATTTTATTGCTCTATTTAGTTTTATTGCTGTATTTTAGGTTCATTCTATTTGGTTTTTCAGATTTGGGGATTTTTTTTAGGGTTTTCTTTGACTTTTTAAGGTTTTGTTTGATTCACAAACTTTCCAATTTTCTCATCTCCTAGTTTGTAACTGCAAATGCAATTTCTGCTTTTTTTTTTTTTAGGATTTCATGTGATTTGTTGATTTCTTTGGTTACTTGTTTGTTTATGACGATTTCGTGTGTTTTTTTGTTGAGTTATTGTGGTTTTTCGGCGTTTCTTGGATCTAATTTGATGGGAAGCTCCAACACCGTGGAAAAGCCCTAGAACACGAGTGGAACTCGCATCCATGAAGCCAAGGTTTATATTTTTTCTCTTTGTTCGTGATTTACACCTTTTTTTTGTGTTGCCACATTCTATATGTTATCTCTATCATGAAATGTATATTATTGTGAGTGGAGTAACTGTATCTTTCACTCTGAACTGTTTGTGGTTTCGAGAGCATGATACAATTTCATTAAGCAACCTAACATGGTAGATATAAATTTATGTTTTAGTAGTATATATGTTGTTAACAAAAGAGAATTTTCTACATTTATGTTTTTTTCATAGTTTAACAAGGACTCGGGGAATCTTATTGACGAGTGGAAATTGAAAGTCTCCTACATTTCACCACCACAACCTCCATCAGCTGTGTCAGATAATGGGATCTTTGATACTTATGCAGCTGTGAGTTTTATCCATTTAACTTTTTCTTTATGGTATTAAGTAGTTTAATCAAAAGTTCTCTACATTTCAAGGTTAAAACTATTATACAATGCATTCTTGCAGGCTCCAAGAACCCAAGTTGAACCAGAAGATGATTCGAGCCAGGTAATTTTCCATCCTTGCCAACATTTGATTGACCGTAGTGCAAACTTATCCGATCATCAACATCACCTATGGTCCTATGCTTATGATTACACTACGTATAACTTGTCTTTGTTTGAAATATTCATTTTGTTGTACTATTTTTCCATGCTTCTCAACATCTTTTGCAAAGTTTGGGCACTTATGTGAGAATTACCAGATTTGGCTTTGATATTGTGTAGCACAAAGGAAGTTGTAAGATGTTTGTGCTTCAGTACGTGATTTATTTTAACAAAGATATGTATCTTTTATCGACTCTGTGAACGTATAGAGTGTACGTGTGGCACATTCACGCATCAATTTGACCACTACGTATCTAATACTATGTGGTTCACTTTCCACAAGTCTGCTAATATATCTATAGGGTGATCTTTTCTGCTCTGATTTTTATAAATTGCCTTATTGTCATGATCAATTTCATATATCATGTGAACGCTATGATTTCTAGGTTGATGGAAGAGAAAAACTCTGCAATTCAATGAAACAACAAGCTTCATCAGGAAACGGTATGGTTTCGTTCTTGCAAATTTTTTTAAGCATACTTTCTATAGCTTAACAGCTAGAATATCTTTCAGCATTATGTGCTAAGATAATAGTAGTGGATGATACTTTGACCATATTGGTGGTATGTATGTCACTTAGATTAGCTAGTAAAGTCTTTCGATGGTTTAATGAAAACCTAGTTTCAAAGAAGCTTAAAAACCAGTCAGTACGAGAATGGTACTAGAATTAGCCCAAGAGTGTATCACTTGCATGTAAAAACTACCTATTTGCCTTTCCGGATCGTATATCACAAGGGGTTTAGTGAATTATGTTAAATTGCTCAAAGCATTTGTAATTGTGAAGCACTGGTTTCTATCAAAACGCAAAGCTAGAGGACATATTCAACATCAGTTTAATGATTTTATGCATCAAATTTGTCCAAAATTTTCACCCATACTGAAGAAACGGAAACTGATGATGCATGAGCATTTGAGGCGCAAAATAAGTCAAAAGCGTGCTGCGATCCCATTCATATATGTCTTCATTGTTGAGTTAATTGGAGTCCTTGTGGGATACCTTGTCAAGAAAACATGAAGTGTGAAGAAAATTTAGCCTATTTGAAGTTTTTTGGCAGCTGTTAAGCTGCTGCGTTGAGAAGCAAGTAGCTGCCCGGGAGGGGATTTTGGTTTGGTTTGTCAGATAGGCACAACTGGTTCGGACTGCTGGGCATGTGCATGGGTGAGAAGAGAATTCAAAGCTTTTTGTTATATACATTGCATTTGAAACTCATTGTACTTGAATATATTATTATAATTGGTTCCTAGCTTGAATATATTATTATAATTGGTTCTAGGTTTAGTTATTACACTCTAACATAATGTTGTTGCTAGACTAGCTCCCTTACAGCTTCTGCTGGCAGTAGCACTACTGTTGACAGCTGCTACAGCTGGCAGTAGCTGTAATTTTTTTGGAAATGCAAAAGATTCAAATGCTTCGGTTGATTGAGAAAATCAGAGCATTACATAGCACAAATGCTCAGGTTTTTACAATAAAACGGAGCATTTGTGATATCTAATGCTCCGGTTTTTACCATCAGCCGGAGCATTTGTGTTATGTAATGCTCCGGTTGCAACCGGAGCATTTGTTAGAGCCCCAAATGCTCGTATGACGTCTGCTACGGGTCAAATACGGAGCATTTGGGGCCTAAAAAACCGGAGCATTTGAGGTTTTTTGTACTAGAAGATTAATTAACTTCTTTGATTTTGATTTTTTATGACAAATTTTTTTTTTATTTACATGATAAAATGAGTCATTTTAAGAGAAACTTAAAAATTTCATGATTTTTAATTAACATTTTGGTATAAAGAAAACAATTTTTTTTTTTTGAAACTTGAGTTAATCACTTTGTTTCATTTTTCAGATTACACTTTTATCATTGTACTAACTTATAAAATTCATAATTTTCTGTACATAACGTTAAATTGAGCATGTGATACATCTGTGGATAGGTCAGTGAGTTCTTTATGTTGTGTCAAAATTTCACAAGCTTTTAGTGACAAATCGAATTATGGTGAATTTTATGCCAAAACTGGTCAAAAATTGAACCTTTATCCAATTTGTTAATTGAAATTCAACTTGCTGAACTTATTTTGAAGTGAATTTTGGTATGAACATTCTACATGAACGATTTTGTAAAAATGAGATAAAATTGTATAAAATTAATATGAACATGATTTTTATATTTTTGGAAAGCTATTGATGTTTTCTTTAAACTTGATGTTTTTAGTTTTATCTAAATGATTTTATTTTTAAACTTTATTAAACTTGATGTTTTTAGTTTTATCTAAATGATTTTATTTTATCTAAATAGTACTGGACAAAACCAGTTTTGCACAACAAAGTTGTATGATTTTTAATTATTTATACAAAATCTGTTTTTTAGAAATTCCAAAGCCCGATTCTTTGGAAAAATCTTGCACTTCATAGAAAAAATATTACATCCTATAAACTATTTAGTTAATGCAAACAAAAAATGAAATAAAGTACGAAATTAAAACCGATTATAATTACAAAGATCACATTTTTTATGGAGATATTTATGCACAAATCTTCTTGAATTTTTTTAATGAAAACATGTTTTTTGGTGATGAACAACAACTTGATTAAGAAAAATCACATAATCACACTATTTCCTAAGAGTCTCCCCATTAGAGTTGACTATTCTAGGTGGGGTGATTTAAGGTTGGGAACCTATTAGGACTTCCACATACCCAAATCACTCCAAAAATAAAAAAAAAATAATAAGAAGGAACAAGGAGAAAGTTAGTATGTGATTAAGAAGATAATAAAATAACAAGAGCTTCAACTTTACCTTGCTAGCTCAATGATGCACTTCCTTTTGCAAAGTTTTCTACCTTTTTTTGTGATTTTCCTAATTTCTAAGTGAGTTTCTAAATCCACTTAATTACTAACTTAAACTCTTTTTTTGTGTTTTTCTTTTGATGAACTTCTTTACTTACTAATTACTTTCCTAACTTTTACTTTCTTTTTCTTGAATGAGATTTTTTAGAGGAAGGAAGTAGACTCCTAACTTTTACTTTCTTTTTCTTGAATGAGATTTTTTAGAGGAAGGAAGTAGAGAAGATGAGAGTAGTATTGAGAAAAGTTGTGAAATTAAGTTGATTTTAGCTCAACTTGTCTTTGAAGTAAAAAATGGAGGGTATTTATAGGGAAATGAGGTGGATGAATTAGGGTTTCAAAGAAGTAGAAAATTAGATTTTTAACCCAAAAAAAATCTGATTTTTCCCATCCTTAATCACCCTAATGACATCACTCTAATGACCTCACCCTAATGACATCATCAAATTTCTTTGGAAACACAAATATTCTTATTCTTTTTTAATTTTCTCATCAATGAGGCAAAATCAGATTTTCAGAAAATATTCTTCCCTACATACATCCTAATACGTAAAAATGCATCAAAAAACGTGAAAAACAAAACTGATTGGATCACTGCGCCAAACTTAGGAGCCTGCGCTAGGCACAGCTCCGTGCGCTAGGCGCATGGCCCTGCGTCTGGCACAGGATGCTGTTGTGCGCTAGGCGCACAATCATGCGTCTGGCGCATGATCATGTGCCAGGCGCACAACTCGAATCCGCCGGAAAAAATCCGGATTCTTGCCTCTTACACATGGGATTTGATTCTTATTCTCACCCCTTTTCATGATTCTTATTCCCTAACTAATGGATAAAGGATGTGATTAGTGGATAAAGAATATATTCTTATTCTTTATTCAATGAACAATGACTTGACCATCAAGAAAACTGATTTCCGCCAGTTTTGGGAGACGATTAAAATCTAGGCGCTCAATCACGACTCGTTTTTTTTCTTCAGATTTTCGAAAAACTAACTTAAAATAATTAACGATCATTCGTCAGATTATTAAAGACGAACATGATTATACTACGAATCATTTTATTTAACCGGTGGTTGTAGTTATTGATTACGACTTAAGGAAAATTACATTCCTAAGCTAGAATTGTATGACTAAAACGCGAAAAACGGAAAACCATATGATGGAATGAAACTCGCGTTCCGGGGCGACACGTGCCTTTGACGGGGCGCGCACTCCACGATGCATGACGGTGTTCGTTATTTTTATTTCTTTTCAAAATCTTTATTTTTAAAATTTTATGCTCAACAGGGGTTCACAATTTGGTGTCTACAAGTAACTGATCCGGTTTTCGACCGGAGCAGTTGACTTTTGTCAACCGTTCGAAGCCCAACCGCTCCGGACCAAAAACCGATCTCGTAAGGTCTATTTTGACCTGGAGCGGTTAAACTTTTTTCCCACTAGTGTATATGGATGCATTACTTTATGTTAGGAATATTAACCCTTACAAGGAATATTATTCCTACTTAATCCCGAGGATCCGATCGCAAATTAGACAACACTAATAAATATTGAGAATAAGGCAAAACACTAGTATAGGAGAAAAACACACAAACTTAACATGGGGAAACTCACGGGAAAAAAAACCCCACCAACCGAAGGAAGAAACGAATCCATTAATAAAGTACGGAGAACGAACATGAGAGAATTATAAAACACTCTCACACTTAGAAGGGCTCTCGGATAGCAAATTGCTCACAAAATAGAGCACTCTTCAACTCTAAAATAGTCTTACTCGATCTCTCTCTTGAGGTGAAACATTTACACTCTTAATGGTCTCTGGATGATGTTCACCTTAAACAGCCTCTTCGCGGCCTCTTGACGAGGTGCTCTTTCAACCTCACATCTTGATGGCGACACACCACACTTACATGCGGCACGCTGCACCCTTTATCTCGCGGTCATACCCCATATATATAGCAACAAACTACACTCTTAATATGAACTCTCATAAAGAACAAAAATTCTTTATAAAAACCAAACAAACAATACAAACTACACTCTTAATATGAACTCTCATAAAGATACAATAAATGTTGCTATTTATAAACTAAAATCCTATATAAACTAGGAAACAAATAATTCGGTACAAAAGATTATGCTTGACCCTCAAGCATATTCTAAAAGATAAAGCCTAAAAGATATAACTTGCCAAAAACGTTATCAAATTTCCCACGTAACTTAGGAACACATGGAACAAGTCATGAAACAGGTTCTTGTTATACTCGAATTCGAGACACACCCCAACACTTTAGTTATGCCCTCGTCACCTACAAAGGATTATAAAAAGAACTTCTTGCGAATTAGAGGAATTTTACTTCTTAGTTGAGTTCATGCTTATGTTTCTTATCTGAACCTCTTTATGTAATGAGTCCCCATAATCCTGTTTGTATGACTTCTAATTAGTATATCCTGGACTAGAATTTTCTCAACTTTACTTCTTAGTTGAGTTCATGCTTATACGTTTCTTAACTGAACCTCATCATGTAATGAGTCCTCACTGATCTTGTTAGTACGATTGCTAATAAGTATATCCTGGACTAGAAGTTTCTCAACCCTGTCATAGGCAAATGCATAAGCTAGCTCTACTTGTTTCGCAAGAGATTTATTGTTTCACAGTTGTTAATTGTTTCAGCTACGCAATCTTTTCAGCTCGTCATCATTTGGTTCATGTACACGAATAAAATATGGGACGGAATGTGGTGTTAGGGAAAATTCACATTCGAGATACAAAGAAGATCAAACGGTCACGCTCACTGTGAATATTGTCAAAAGAGAACAAAGTTTTAAAGATTTGTGATCATGAAAATTTCATATTTTGATCTTGATAACTTGGAGTACAAAATGCAAGAGAGAGATTTGCTTCATATACATCATCATATGAGAGATCTCATAAGATGAAAATCAACAATAACCAACTTGAACCATTGAGAAACCGTCAAACGAAAGCGAGAGAGAATTGGACAGGAGTCATCGCGAGGTTCGATCGTTCGAGGCCCGTTGCGGCGCCTCTCATGCTTCCCCTTCGTGAGGTGCGAGCACGGTCGTGAGTCGTGACAACTTCCTGCCTCCTTCCCTTATCCTCCCCTTAATCTCAGAGTGTCTAGTCCTCCAACCCGGGTCGGGATTGACCTAAGCGTGGTTTTGGTCCCGGGCAATTCATTTTACCTATCCCAAAAAAAAATATAATTGTCAAATTCTTTGAGCTATGCTTATAGCCTTATAGGGTTGGTAGTAGGGAGGTTAAATTCAGCAGCAATATTTTACCAATGATAATCATGTAGGGAGAAAGAGAGTGGACGGTGCTCATTACAATAATTAACCAGTTACATATTTCTACCAAATGTGCTAGATATGGGACAGAGCTGTTGACTGGTTGGTGGACTTGCTTTACAATTGGGTCATCCATGCAGCGTAAATCCACCTTAATAAATTTGTTAATATTTCCTCCGTATTTTAAAGGATGTAATATATTTATTTACACACTTGTCAAATAACTTTAATTTGACCTTCGATATATATGATTATCTATTAGTTTAAAATGCATAAAGTTGATATTTTCTTTTTTCTTTTTACCAAGGAGAGAAAAAAGTTAGTCTTAACCCCTACCGGAGGGGCCAACCTAAAACGTCCTTATGAACCAAGAGGGAAAAATCAATATCATATGGAGGGAAAAAAATGATAGGATTACTGTAAAGATGACCCCTGGAAGCCATATGATCCGCAACCCTATTCCAATCTCTTCCAATGTGGCAAAAGCTGGCCTCTTGAAAAGCCAAAAGATCCTTACCTGCATCAGACACAATAGAACCCAATAGTCGTTCTACCATCCTCCTTCTTAGACCCATCAAAATTGACCAAAATGAAATAAGGAGGGGGGAGACCTGGAAGTGCGCTTAGGAGAAAGATCGGGTTCCTTGGTGTATTGATTCCCGTCTCTTCTAATTAGGGGTGTTCGCGGGTTCGGTTGGTGCGGTTTAGGATGTAACCCAACCCAAACCGCAAATATACGGTTTGACATTTTCTCAACCCAAACCGCACCGCACTTTTGCCCACACCAACCCAAATCGAACCGCGCGAAACGGTTTGGTGCGGTTTGGTTAGCGGTTTAACCATTTTTTCCTCCGCGACATTAATTTTGTAATCTAAGAGTAAAATATCTGGTAATAAATATAAAGAGTCCAAATAAATATGAAGTCTAAATACCTACTACCCGTATTAGTATACTGGTATGCCAGCTTGTCAAGTGTATTTTAAAAAAGAAAATCAAAATAGATAAAAAAAAAATTTTAATAAAAATCATATAAAACTGCGGTTTACGGTGCGGTTTCGGTTTACGGTGTATTTTAAAAAAGAAAATCAAAATAGATAAAAAAATTCAAACCCAACCTAAGTTTCCAATGCACAATATTGTAATTTGTACGTCGTAACATCATTGATATAATCCTTTCCATGCTAAACCACATTATTTGTCTAACAACGATCCTTGAAGCTAAATCGCCGTTGTCTTTCTTGGATAAAAATTACCATCCGCTTCGTATACCTTCGTAGGTGAAATTTAAGTTAAGACACTTTATGAGGCATGAGCAAGAAAGTTAAACGATTGATCGCAATAAGTGTTATGCAGCCACTGAATACACACGCGTAACGCGTGTTGAGTACAAGCCCCAATCTGTGAGAAGTAACCTAGCAGCAAGATCTGGCCGGAGCGTGATTACTTGAAAAGGCTAAGGTACCATAGAAGCATTAGTTTTAAAATATTATCTGACGTTGAAGCAATAATCGACCATGTTTGGCGAATCCGTGTCTTCCGTAATCTCCGGGTCTTCCGTAATTTGGAAGTTGCTTTAGTTTAGAATCTCTAGATTAGTAAGGCGATATTGTTGTTATGTACGAATTTTTTAGTTGTTCCAAGTGGTGTTAGTTATCTTGTCTTCAATAAAGAGTAGGTGGAGGACTCGGAGTATACAATGGTTGTAAAGAAAAAAAATTGAGTAAATGTTTATGCAAACCAACTTCTTGAACTTATTAATCTTGGATTGTATATGTGTATACTCAACTATTGTATACTCTACCAAACTCTTATGTCGACTCAACTCAAATTCCAGGATTCATCTAACATCTCCACTTAAATTCGAGGTATTTAAATTTCTTAGTTGGCTCGACCTACATTCTTGTGTAAGTGTAACGTATCATTGTTATATAATATGTCCTTTGATTTTAGGTTGCGGATGCTTTATGACATTGTTGTAGGAATGCGGGAGACTCCCTTAATGTAATCGACATTTTTCCACCCCCGATTATTGTACGGATTTATTAAGTTCGGATTGTAAAAACCTTTTGCCATGACAATTTAAGTTTGATGTTACCGTTTGTGAAGATGATTAATATCATCTTAGAGAGAAAATAGAGAAAAATCTATGTTTAGTTTTATTTCATCTATGTCTCAATTGAATTACAATCTAAGAAAAATATTTATACTAGAGGGTTTACAAAATGTAATGAAGAAGCTAAGTAACAAATTCTAACAACTCTAACTAATTAGTAACAAACTGCCAGCTAAGCTATTACAATAGCTGATGAATCAGCTTCTAAGTTACGGCCCCCCTCAGTCGGGACTTGGAGGAGAACTTGGAATAACAAGGCCAAGCTTGAAAAGCAATAACTTATGATGAGAAGCCCCAAGAGGTTTAGTTAATACATCTGCTAACCGCATTTGGGAGCTAACATGGTAAGTGGCAATAAAACCATATTCAACGTTTTCTCGAATATAGTGAACATCAATGTGCAAATGTTTTGTTCTTTCATGAAAACAAGGATTTTTAGCAATGTGCTGAGCTGCCTTGTTATCACAAAACAAAGGCACAAGAGTAGGAACTTTGATTTTGAGATCTGAAAGAAAATTAGTAATCCAAGTAAGCTCACTAGTAGTGTGACTCATGCTTCGATATTCAGCTTCAGTAGAGCTTTTGGACACTACCTTTTGCTTCTTGGTCTTCTAAGAAATGAGAGAAGTACCAAGAAACACACAAGATCCAAGAAGAGATCTAGTCGAATCAATACAAGTACCCCAATCTGCATCACGTAGGTATGAACTTGTAATCTTGAATCGCCAGGAATAAAATAGGCCATGATGTAAGGTCCCCTTAAGATATCTGAGAACATGTTGTGCAGCAAGAAAGTGAGAAACTCTAGGAGCACAAAGAAACTGACCGAACTGTTGAACAGCAAAAGAAATATCAGACCTCGTCATGTTTAGGTATAAAAGCTTGCCAATAATCCTTCTATAAATCTCTGGATCTATCATCAAATCACCATCATGTTTGCTAAGTTTTAATCCTTGAGGCAAAGGACAATCTACCACCTCACAATCAGTCATAGCAGTATTGTGAAGTAAATCCCGTATATATTTTCTCTGATTAAGTAAAATACCAGTAGAATCCCTAGTCACTTCAATATCAAGGAAGTATTGGAGTGGTCCTAGATCCTTAATCGTGAACTCAGCATGTAACTGTGCTTTCAACTGTTGTATAGTAGACAGATGAGTACTAGCAAGCAATATATCATCCACATAAGCCACAACAATAGTGTATGTATCACTAGATTGTAGAGTAAACATGGAGTAGTCATACTTGGATTGCTGAAAACCAAGTTTAAGAAGGAATTTGGTTAATTCTAAATTCCATTGTCTGGAAGCCTGTTTCAGGCCATAGATGGACCTCTTGAGCTTACAAACCTTACCTGGTTTAGCTTTTGTATAACCTAAGGGAGGTTGCATATATAGATTTTCATCAATAAACCCATGTAAGAAAGCATTATTAATATCTAGTTGATGAAACTCCATATGACAAGCAAGAAAGAATAGCCAAGATAGTTCTAACAGTTGTAAATTCAGCAACTGGACTAAAAGTGTGTTTATAGTCCTTGCCATTGATTTGTCTATCACCTCTTGCAACTAATCTGCCTTTGCACCTTTCTACAGTCCCATCAGGATTGAATTTTGTTTTAAAAACCCATTTACATCCAATAGGTTTAATATTCGAAGGTAAATCAACAATATCCCATGTGCCATTTTGTTCAAGAACTTCTAACTCTTTGTCCATTGCTGCCACCCATCTAGGGTCATTCTTAGCTTGAGCATAAGAAGAAGTCTCAACATTAGACAAAACATTTGCTAAGCTAGCAAGACTGTCATTAGGTAAGTGAGATAATTCAAGACAAGTATAAGCATTGAAAAATGAAGAAAAAGAAGTAGAAGGGAGAATAGAAGAAGGAACAATAAAATCTTTGAATTTTATGGAAGGTATTTTCGTTAATCGATCTTCTCAACATAGGATTAGAAGGAGGAATAGGAGGAGGAGAGGAAGAATGTAAGATAAGAGAAGAAGAATGAAGCAAAGAATCACTTCCGGAGTAGAACTAGTAGAAGGAGTAAGAGTATCTCAAGAAGAAATAGGAGTATTAGCAAGTAGGTGTAGGAGTATCACCTTGATTAGAATTAGTAGAAGAATTAAGAGTATTAGAAGAAGAAGGAGAAAAGAAAGGTGGAATATCATCATCATGTAGTGCAGGTCGACCATAGGTGTAGAAGATGAAGAAATAACATCTCGTAGAGACAGGGAGCAGAAGTTTATATGGAAAAACATGCTCTTGAAATTTAACATCCCTACCGAGAATTATTTTGTGAGATTTAAGGTCATAAAGTTTATAACCTTTCTCGCCATAAGGATAGCCTAGGAAAATACATTTCCTAGCTCTTGAGCAAATTTAGCAAATGTTTTACAAGATGCGTAACATAAACGACCAATGATCCTAAAATGATCATATAAGAAGGAGGTTGTTTCATGAGACATTCATAGGGTGTTCCATTGTAAAACGTAAGAGGGCATAAGATTGATGAGATATGTGGCCGCTAAGAGACATTCTCCCCAAAATCTCGCTAGGAAGAGAAGCATGAAAAGTAAGAGCCTTGGTCAAGTTCAAGAAAGTGTTTGTGCTTTCGCTCAACCCTTCCATTCTCGCCGAGGTTTACTGTAAGCTTCTCCGATGAAGAATGCCTTTATTGACAAAAAGAGTTGTGCAAGCCGCTTGAAATATCTCAAATACCAATGTCACTTCTAATGATTTTAATAGAAGTATTAAACTGATTTTCAACATATGCAATAAATTCTATCATTAAAGTAGGGACTTTGGGTTTTGGAATTAACCAAATGTGTCCAAGTAGTTCTTGAGAAATCATCAAGAATAGTCAAAGAGTAAGATGCTCAAATTAATGAAGTCTGTGTATATGGACCCCAAAGATCCACATGAACCAACTGAAAAATAGCACCAGCATGTGAAGTTGAAATAGGAAAAATGAGTATTATGAAACTTTGCTAAAACACAAGGTTCACAACAAAAATCTGATGTATTATTAAATTTATAAGGAATTGACAGTTTAGACATTGTCTGAGTAGACAAATGACCTAATCTAGCATGTAAAGTACTAAAAGTAGGTACAAAACTGCTAGCATGAAAACTTTTATTAAAGCAACAAGAAGACACAGCAGATGAAGAGGAAGTAGATACAGAGCTGAACTTGTATAAGCCAGCCTGTTGATAGCCAATAGCTTGAACTTCTTTAGTTGTAGGGTCCTGAAATTGATATGAAAATGGTGTAAACACAGCAAGTAAATGATTTTGAGATAACAATTTACTGACAGAGAGTAAATTGTGTGTAAAATCGGAATCAACAACACATCTTATTGTACTATTTTGTCGAGAAGATGAACAATGCCAAGAGTATAAATAAGTTTGGTTGTACCATTAGGTAAACCAACCTTGATACATGTATGTAAGGTATTATAAAAAGTGTATAAACTTCTATCCCATATCATATGATCTGTAGCTCCAGTATCAACAATCCAAGCCAATTTATCATGAAATTGTGACACTTAATTAGCATTAGAAACAGTAATGATACCTACAAAATTCACAGATGAAGTGAATTCGAAGAAACTGGATTGGTTGATTGTCTTTTCACCATTTTCAGCATTTCCTTGTAAATTGCTTCGCACTAAGGCCGAATCAACTTGAGAACGATGTTGAGTATCAGCAGCCAACAAGATCTAGAGGATTAGCTCGAATGTATTCTCCAAACAGATCTCCAAGATGAGCAACCATTTTGGAAGTAGATCCAAAGACCACCAGAGGACTTGTTCTTCATGTAAGAAACCATTATGGATATACTCCAGCTTAACTTGAAACATCGGTCCATAGTATGACCATTTTTCTTACAATAGTCACATTTTCTCGCCGCTCTTATCGATTTGAACCTTTTTCCATCTCTTCTCTCGGTTTGAGAAGGATGATTATGTTGCATATTGCCTTGAAAACCGCATTGTTTCATAGAAACAAATGCACTAGTCCGAAGAGAAGTTTCTTGCTCAATATTCAACCTATTCTCGTCTCTCAACTTGCAACAACATATAATATGCTCTATTGACATTAGGCAAAGGATCCATACTTAAGATGTTTGTTGTCATAGTATCATAACCTCTATCTAATCCAACTAAAAGCCGAATTAGTTTCTCGTTTCGATCGCAGCGAAGAACCTTCTTTAAAATACCACAAGAACACTTAGCTAAAGCACCACAATCACAATATGGAAATCCATCTAACAACTAAATTGCATCCCAAACTCGCTTTCAATTTGGAGTAATATTGAACAATAGAATCAAATCCTTGTTGAATAGATGAAAGTTGTTTATGTAATTCAAACAAATGAGGTGCATTGGATTGTCCATACCTCTCCAAAATTTCTTCATATAGTCGATTTGTCGATTGTTGAAGAATGACCCCTTCAACAATTACTTTATCCATTGAATTCAAAGAACCACGACCGAATCATTTAATCATTTCTCGCCCATTTCCGCAAATCTTCGAAATCGGTTGGAGGTCTTGGAGTCTTTCCATCAATGAAAGTCAACTTGTTCTTAGCTCCGAAAGCTAATCTTACTCCTCGATTCCGGGTTAAGAAATTACCTCCATTGAGTTTATGCGCATCTAAATGCCGATCGGGTTGATCACCGTATCCTAGAAAATACTTATCAAGATATCCTACAATGTTATTATGAGGTTGAGAAACA
The DNA here is from genome assembly GCA_947648045.1 of Beta corolliflora. NCBI lineage: Eukaryota > Viridiplantae > Streptophyta > Magnoliopsida > Caryophyllales > Amaranthaceae > Beta > Beta corolliflora. Next base: position 140,229 of record CANSZD010001633.1, on the reverse strand, counting down.
GAATTTACCGATTGTTCGTCATTTTTTCGTAAATCAAGAAATCTTTGAATGTAGGAAGAAAAAATTCCACAACAAATGTGAAATCGTAAGAAAAATCAACTTAGAAATGTTGATTTAGAAAGAAGAATTAAGAATTTTCCGGAGAAAATCAACTTAGAAACGTTGATTTAGGAAGAAGAAATAAGAATTTCGAAGAAAATTATGATTTCGTGTCAAAATTGAATGAAATCGAGTAAGGAAAATCAAAGAATTTCGATCAATCCGAGCTTCTAGCTCGATACCATGTGAAGATGATTGATATCATCTTAGAGAGAAAATAGAGAAAAATCTCTGTTTAGTTTTATTTCATCTATGTCTCAACCGAATTACAATTATCTAAGAAAACTATTTATACTAGAGGGTTTACAAAATATAATGAAGAAGCTAAGTAACAAACTCTAACAACTCTAACTAACTAGTAACAAACCGCGCCTAAGCTATTACAATAGCTGATGAATCAGCTTCTAAGTTACACCGTTTGTTCACCAAAAAAAAAATCATACATCCTTGATAATTATTGTCAAGCATTTCATGGCAATCTTGTAAGACGTCTCTAACCATTCTGTTTTATGAGTATAGATTAGAATATTAGCAACCTTTTCATAAACATATGCATATCTGCTATTCTATATGTTAACCTGAAAAAAAATTAGCAAAAAAAAAATATAAAGTATATTACTAAAAATGTTAGCAAGTAAAAATAATAACCAGAATGTTATAATAATGGATATGTAATTAAATTAAGAATTGTCAATTGTTTCAGCCATACAATCCTTTCAACTTCGTAGTTCGGTTCATATACATGGAGCCATCAGAGCTGAGGGGAAAACTACAATGGCTCTTATTAATCTTTTCCCATCAATTGTTGGATGCATTGTGTGAAGAAGCAAGGATTTGAAGACAACGTAATTATTTAAGGAGAAAAAAAATGAGTTGTAGTTCCGAGATTACAATTCAAAGCTTAGAATCTGCGTTATGGTCTTTTTAATTGAGTGATCATGATGTCAAGTAGTGCTTGACCTGTGAATAATGATAGCTTTGTTCTTACTTCAAGTTTTATCTTAATCTTATCATTCCATCACTAAACATGTGAGCTTAAAAAGGTTAAGGTACTATTAATAGTACTCCCTTTGTCCTAAAAGAGTTTTCACAATTATTGCGGTAAAAAATCTAGTGTAATGTCTCATATTGACATGTTTCAAGCTAACACCATTAGTAGTTCCTATATTTCAAAATTTAGCCTCGGATTGGAGTTCTCCAACAATTTAAAGACAACCTATCCATTCCTCAATAGGCTTCTCATATTTGACAAAAGACACCATCTTCCCATCAATCCTTGCCCGCTGAAAGAAACTTGCTAGCTTTGTATCTACATTTCTTTCCCGGTTCTCGTGTAATACTTCTGTATGGGGGCTATCTAAGTTACCTACCGGTTTAACTGAACCATCAATGACCGACATGGTCAAATCATCCAGGCATCTCCGGATGACCGGGATGAGAATGTATATAATACCGGTATTCCTATCATATCGGTCCTTATCGGGCGCATTTTACCGGTGTTAGCCGCCTGGGCCATTCTCAATGAGCCTGGGCCTGATCCAGAACTATCTTAGTACAGCCTATGGGCCTAAAAATAGGTATCAAAAGAGGATAGAATTGTATTCAGCCAATAGGAGCAGTGTTCTACCTAGCTTGGGACACTACCGGCTCCTATAAATATCGTACCCATGATCTGAGTCATAAGGTACATTCACAATCATAATTATACTGCACTTGAGAGCTACCGGCTTTACGTTGACTGACTTAGGCACTCGAAGGGGCGTTCCTCGGATCAACCCCCGAGGTTAGTTTACGCGTTCTGTATTGCAGGTCAACAAACCGGCTCGCGTGATAAGGAGATACCGGTTCACTCCCACCCCACTTATTGTTGGATCTTTGGTATTTGATGTTGTCTATATTGTTAGACCCCTCATGGAAAGAAATTGGGTTATTAGTTTTTGCAATTAATTTATTAGGTAATTAAATTTCATATTTAATTTTTTAAATAAATTAATTTGGGATAAGTCATGTTGGTTGGAAGAGGAAGTTATCTGTAGAAATTTGTAACTTCCTATAACTTCCTGGCTTATAAATAGGACCCAAGGATTGCAAAACTGATTTTTCAATATCCTGATATCCCTCTTCCTAATTACGTTTTCATGTTGAATTCTCCAAGAATGCTGCTTAAGAATTATGTATTTTAGAGGGGACTCCTGGGGGTGATTAGCCATTTTAACCCAACAACATTAAGATAGTGGGGGCTAATAAACACTCTAAGGGTAGTGATTATATCACGCCTTCTAGTAGTTGTATTTACTGATTAAGTTTCTTATCAATCTTAGAGTGTTTATTATTATTATTATTATGGATACTTCCATAGATACAACTTTGAAGGCGTACGTTTCAGATGCAAACAAATTAGATAGTTTTGATGGTACGAATTTCACTCGATGGCAAGAAAAAATGAAATTTCTGTTAACCGCTCTGAAGATTATATACATTCTTGATCCTGCCTTGGCACCGCTTCCGGAACCCACTGATGCAGACACTGAAGGGCTGAAGGCAGACCGTAAGAAGAGAAAGGATGATGAATTGTTGTGCAGAGGATATATTCTGAATTCATTGTCAGACCGTTTGTATGATTTGTACACCCAAACTCAGTCTGCAAAGGAGATATGGTCCAGTTTGGAGAACAAATACAAATCCGAAAAACAAGGCGCAGATAAGTTTATAACCTTTAAATTCTTCGAATTCAGTATGACTGATTCTCGCTCTATAATGGATCAAGTTCATGAATTTCTTGTCTTGGCTTCTAAATTTACAAATCTGAAAATAGTACTTCCTGAACAGTTTCTTATTGGTGCCATTATTGCTAAATTACCTTCTAAGTGGCATAACTACAGGAAGAAATTGTTGCATACTTCTGAGGACTTTACTATGGAGCAATTTAGAAACATATTCGAATAGAAGAAGAAACTCGCATTCGTGAAAAAGATTTAAACTTTAATGATTCTGAAATTGCTAGCAAAGTAAATTATGTTGCAGGAAGTACTTCTCAGAACAAACAAGGCAGGAAAAGAAAAGCCAATAACAATCTGAATCAGAAGAATAAAAAGAAACGTGTTCCCATGTCGGAAAAAATTTGCTATGACTGTGGAGAGCAAGGACATATCAAGCGTTTCTGTAAAAATCCCAAGAAAAAGTCTAACCAAAACCAGAAAAAGAAAGAAGTTGTTGCAGAAGCAAATGTGGTTGAACAAGATTACAATGAGATCGTTGCCATGGTTTCTAGTTTGAATGTTGGAATGATACAAGAGTTACACATGGCTGCAAGTATCTCTAGTAATGACTGGTGGTATGACTCCGGCGCAACAACTCACATTTGCAACAAGAGGTCATTGTTCAAGGACTACAACAATTCTCCTGAAGGACATACAGTCTTATTGGGTGGTCATCATCCTGTAAAAGTCCTAGGATCAGGATCTGTAGAATTGTTTTATACTTCTGGAAAGAAATTAGTTTTAACTAATGTACTCCATGTTCCAGAAATTAGCAAGAACTTAGTCTCTGGTTATGTGTTAAACAAGAAAGGGATTAAAGTTGTGTTAGAATCTGATAAGGTGATTGTTAGTAAGGCTGGTGTGTTTATAGGAAAAGATTATGTAAGTGATGGTATGTTTAAGTTAAGCATTAATGAAGTGAATGATTCTGCTTATATTGATTTGCAATTTACTTCTAGTTTCAACGTTGAATGCACACCTTTCAATTTGTGGCATAATAGGCTTGCACATGTTAATTACAAAACTTTAAAATTCATGTCAACTCATAATCTTGTGAGCTGTAATGACAAAGTTCATAAAGAAAAATGTGAAATTTGTGTGCAGGCTAAAATGAAGAGAAAACCCTTTCCAAAAGTTGACCGAGAAACTGAAATTTTAGAATTAACACATTCTGATATTTGTGAACTTAATGGTGTTTTGACAAGAGGGGGATGTAGATATTTTATCACTTTTATTGATGACAGTACTAGATACACTTATGTGCATTTAATGAAATCAAAAGATGAAGCCTTTGACATGTTTAAAATTTATAAGGCTAAGGTAGAAACACAAACTGGGAAGAAAATTAAAATTCTAAGATCAGATAGGGGAGGAGAATATTTTCCTACTGAATTTAATTCCTATTGTGAAGCAAATGGCCTTATACACCAAAGAACGGCACCATATACCCCACAACAAAATGGAGTAGCAGAACGTAAGAATGGTGTTCTCACTGACATGGTGAATGCCATGCTCCTTAATGCTAATGCTCCAAAAAATTTATGGGGAGAGGCTTTGAAAACAGCTTGTCATGTACATAATCGTGTCCCTTCTATGAAAAAGAAAACATCTCCTTACGAGTTATGGAACGGGAGGAAACCAAACCTAAATTATCTTAGAGTTTGGGGATGTTTGGCTTATTATAAGGTTCCAGATCCTAAAAGAACCAAATTAGGACCTAGAGCTTTGAAAAGTATTTTTGTGGGATATGCGGAAAATTCGAAGGCTTATAGACTTTTGGATTTAGAAGCAAATATTATTGTAGAATCAAGAGACGTTGAATTTTTCGAAAATAAGTTCCGAAAGGATTCTACTAATATTGATCCCATTGTACCATTAACTCAAAATCCTACTACTGACATTGGTTCATCTAGCAAAAGAGTTTTGGATAATGAAATTCCAAGTGAACCAAGACGAAGTCAAAGAGCTAGGAAAGAAAAAAGTTTTGGTCCAGATTTTATTGATCCTCAATCTATTGTTTACCTAGTTGAAGGAAATAGAGATAATGTTATAAGAAAAATACCTATTATTTTTAATGTTGACGATGATCCAAAGACATTTCGAGAGGCAATGGCTTCAAGAAATGCAGCCTTTTGGAGAGAAGCAGTCAATGATGAGATGGATTCTTTAATGGCTAATGGAACATGGATATTAACTGATTTACCTCCCAGTTCCAAAGCTATTGGATGTAAATGGGTATTTAAAATTAAATATAACACAGATGGATCAATACAAACTTTCAAAGCAAGACTAGTTGCTAAAGGGTTTAGGCAAAAAGAAGGAATAGATTACTTTGACACCTATGCACCAGTAGCTAGAATAACGTCCATTAGAGTACTTTTGTCATTGGCATCAGTTTATAACTTGTACGTACATCAAATGGATGTTAAAACAGCCTTTTTAAATGGTGACTTGAGTGAAGAAGTGTACATGGACCAACCCGAGGGATTTGTTTTACCGGGAAATCAGAATAAAGTGTGCAAGCTAGTTAAATCATTGTATGGTTTAAAACAAGCACCCAAACAGTGGCATGAGAAATTTGATTCAGTAGTAATATCAAATGGTTTCTCTCATAATTCTGCTGACAAATGTATTTATTCTAAGTTTACAATGGATTATGGTGTGATAATATGTCTTTATGTTGATGACATGTTAATAATCGGAACCAACATGAAAGGCATAAATGAGACTAAGGAGTATTTGACTTCTTGTTTCAAGATGAAAGACTTGAATGAAGTAGATACTATCTTAGGGATAAAGGTCAAAAAACACAATGCTGGCTATGCTTTGTGTCAGTCACATTATGTTGACAAGATGCTCGACAAGTTTAAGCACTTGAATATCAAGGAAGCCAATACTCCATATGACACCTCTTCTAAACTAGGTGAGAATCAAGGCAGAGTGGTTGCCCAACTGGAATATGCTAGTTCCATTGGAAGTTTAATGTATGCAATGGGTTGCACAAGACCAGACATTGCATTTGCAGTTAGCAAACTATCAAGGTTCACTAGTAATCGATATCTAATAACATATACCTTAACCATTTGCAGTTATGATTCCATCCGAAATCAATTGCATTTGCAGTTAGCAGTTAGCCATTTCTGTTTTCTGCGATAGTGAGGCTACAATGTTTAGAGCATATAATAAGATCTATAATGGAAAGTCTAGACATATTAGCTTAAGACATGAGTACGTTAGGCAATTGATTTCGGATGGAATCATAACTATCGTATATGTAAGATCATGCAATAATTTAGCGAATCCGCTAACCAAGGGTTTACCTAGAGGCATGATCTTTGAGACATCCCATGGAATGGGATTAAGACCTTTCCATTAGTTGACAATAATGGAAACCCAACCTTTCGTTAGGTAATTCCTAACCAAAGGTTCAATGTGGTAAAAACAAGTTATTGTTACTATATACATTACAATGTTATGTAATAATGGTGTAATGTAAGTGTCAGGGTGAGTTGTATAACTCTTAATGAAATTTGAGAAATTTCACCTAAATGAACATTGAGGTGGTGCCGCCTCAACAAAAGTGGAGGTCAACTTTTGCATATGTTCATGAAAGCAGGATGAGCACATGGCCATAAAAGTCTTGCCCTTTGTATGTAAGCGTTATTAGGAAGAGAACAAATCATGTGTGTAGAAATTCCAACTCTAACCTAAAATCTTGACTCAAAGACTTACTGTCGTCATGGATTTGTTTTGAGTTTTGAATTGCTTACACTAAGTAAAGGTTCAAATCGAAAGATACCTTTATGTATGCATTTTTTGTTGTTTTGATCTACTAACAATGTAGACAAAGTGGGGGATTGTTGGATCTTTGGTATTTGATGTTGTCTATATTGTTAGACACCCTCATGGAAAGAAATTGGGTTATTAGTTTTTGGAATTAATTTATTAGGTAATTAAATTTCAGATTTAATTATTTAAATAAATTAATTTGGGATAAGTCATGTTGGTTGGAAGAGGAAGTTATCTGTAGAAATTTGTAACTTCCTATAACTTCCTGGCTTATAAATAGGACCCAAGGATTGCAAAACTGATTTTTTAATATCCTGATATCCCTCTTCCTAATTACGTTTTCATGTTGAATTCTCCAAGAATGTTGCTTAAGAATTGTGTATTTTAGAGGGGACTCCTGGGGGTGATTAGCCATTTTAACCCAACAGCATTAAGATAGTGGGGGCTAATAAACACTCTAAGGAGAGTGATTATATCACGCCTTCTAGTAGTTGTATTTACTGATTAAGTTTCTTAACACTTATTCCCTACCGGAACAACTTCACTAAGAAAAAAAATTGCCAATAGGTTGTTTATATAGAACCAAGTTATAATGAGAATGAAGCCTAATTAAAATGAGAACATAGAACCAATCTTGGCTCTTAGATCATCATAAATGGATGTTCAATAAAAGAGTATATGTTATTAATGGGATTTTTATAATTAATTCAAAACTTATAAAACTGATACCCAACTTTTGTAAAAGTAAATAAAAAATTAGTAAAAATAGATGAAATAGATTGAAAAGTAAATGAAATCGCTGAAAAATAAAGAAATTGGAAACCAATCTCTGAAGTTGCAAAATTACGGAAAATGTCATTAATGACATGCACGGGAAACATCTATTGTCCTTTGTTCTGGAGATTTCTATGCGGACATGATTTGTATTCCCATTTCATGTAAAGGTGCTTTCTCTTTTTTGTTGTTTGAAAGGGGTGAGGGGGAAGAATTTACTTCAATAACTTCATTCATAAAAGTGTATATGAATCAACAAAATTAATCTCAAGTTTAATAATGGTGCAAAATGGAACTCCAAAATCAGCAATTCTGTGACAAACTAACAAACGACATATACAAATTACAAACAAAGGATTGGAATGTACTTCAAAGTTCCTCATAAAGTCTTGATAAGCTAAAACTATTACAAACTTATGGACATTCTGGATTTAGACCAGAACCGCCATACAAAAAGCAGGGACCTCGCTCTTCATCTTTGATAGGAATGATTCTGGCATTATAACACTTAGGATTAGTGACTAAAACTCTTAGCATCGACATGTCCGGAATCTGGAGCTTCAATGATTCAGCAACATATCTACGTGCACACACATAGCTCGCGTTGTCTGAGTTGGGAAATAATCCGTTTCAGTGTGCTGTCCCCTTCCTATCGAATCGAACACTTCTCCACCCCATTCTACTCCCTCCGCTCCATCTGCTATGTCCGATGGGAAAAGGGACGCAGGCCAGTATCCTATTAGACTGCCTCCAAGTATAAGCCACCAATTTTTAGTCAAGCCATCCTAAAATGAAATATATGTTTCCATCACCAACAATATAAACAGCTAGATTGACGGATTGGGAAATGTATCAAAATATATATCATGTGGGATTTTGTTAGACTAGTCACAACTTGCCACTTCATCCGCATATATTGTTTATCTAATAAGGGATCGAAGCACAAGATTGGACTTTGAATGAGACATATGATATCAATCTCATTCCCTCCTCAAGAGAAAAAAATTAAGTACCTGGTGAATAGTTAATCTGAATACTTGCTTGACACCGCTTATGGTAAAGACTTCTTCCAAGGGGCTGCCCAAGGCAATTGTGTTGTTGACTTGAACAAAACCATCACAATCCATGTCCCAGCATCTGTTCAAGTTGGTTTAATTTACTTACAATCCAACCAGCCTCAAGAAAACCCCCTGGAGTTATGCTAACTATCATTGAAGACGCACTCACGTCTGATGGTCTTGCTACAACAGGTTCCCATATGCTCAGTAAAGCGCTTCCCCCATAAAGCCGTGAACCACCATTCGAACGCAACAATGTATGATGAACTTTGGCAAACTATTGGAAAATCAATGATCAGTTTACACGATAAAGACTAGCAGTTATATCCAGTTGAACATTAGAATACTTGCCTCATAATGTGGGACTTGCCTTGCGTCAGATGATTCATTCAAGGGTGGAACGTCTAGAAGTTGCCTCCTTCGAGTGATAGGAACAGTACCTTCAGAGCACATATCGTTCTTATGCCAGGGCTGCATCAGCTCCGGTGAAGAGTTGCTTTGCTCCGTCTTGCTACACAATGAAACAGGATTCATCTATACATGCAGTCACAAGTTACAGTCAAGCTTATATAAATTTTGTTTTGTTGGAGTATTCCACAGAACTTTTTTATTGTTTACGTAAATATTACATAGAACAAATCTATCACAGTCCATGTCGCAGCATCTCTTCAAGTTATTATCAATGGACCAGAACTTGAACAGTACTACAATGCACTCGTCATATGGAGACATGGAGTTAAGCTAACCCTTGCTATCTGAAAGTCACAAACTTTTCAAATTAGCGAACCTTTTTGTTTTAGAAGGCTCTTTTTACTATGAGTTCGTTCATGTAGGATTGGTTTTGGAGCACAATGTTTTAATTTTCAGTGTAAAATTGCAATTATGAATCTGTCCGTTATCACTGTCAATTTATAATATTCGGTTTCAGAATTTAAGTCATATCGATTGGGTTTTCACAGAAAGCATATTTTTTTATGCATCCCCAACTACCGGTAAATAAACTTATTAGTCAGACCATCAAGCTGTGGGAGAGGGATAGAATTTGTTGGAAATAATAAAGTTTTGGAACAATAGATTAAATAGCAAAGAGAGAGTAGGATCACAAGGTTGAACTTGTATCATGGTACTATTACTATCACAAGCCACAACCACTGAACGGCTACTTGATTAGGTCCCTTCCAGGTTAACACAATGATCTCAAATCCATTCGCCGAACTTGAAGATTGGAAGCACTCAAGAGCAACTCAAAATTCTTTATTGGAGGAAGAGGGAAGGCTCAATGTATTCAGATCTAAATAAGTAAAATAATGACAACTTGTGAGAGGTACTTATATGAGGGTAGAAAAATAGCCTACAAAAACTCAGAAAAAATATGTTCTGCATCTTTGTCCTGGTGCCTAAACGACCACAGCACGAAACAGCTCAAAACTTCGAAAATACACCCAATTGGATAACTGGATTTTGACCGAAATAGTAACTTATCGAGTTATGAATCGACGACAATCAACAACACTCGAAACTAAATAATATGACTACAGTTGGATTAATATTTCACAATAAACTTGTATTAATAAACCCAAATATGACTTGACCCGATTTTGGCGTAGCCCACATCAAAGTTCAATGATGCATAATCGGATTCTAATCGAGTTGAATTGATCAAAACGGACACTGATCAGGTTCGTTTTACGGCAACTTATCGAAAGAAATAGCAAGAAATCTGGAACAGTTTTCCAGTTAAAACCAAAACTTTTGAGTCTTTGATTCTTTTCACAACTCCAGGCATGTGCTTGATCTTTGTTCCCAACCCACCCTAAGCATAGTCTAAAATTGGATTAAACCATTCCACATCTCATTTATCTTCTTACTTGTGTGCATAGAGAGTCAGACGAGATTCAATCACATGTCTTCGGTGCCTCTCAACCCAAAACTTCTTCAACCATAGTTAGCATCTACATAGTCACCTCTATTCTTGAATAACAATAATAATCTTAATGACAAGAAGCTGAAAACCTGTATCTTGTGATCCCGGATTCCCTGAGAAGCGGATGACTCAATGCTGGCTGGCTGTAGATATCAACACATTCCACCATGTCACCGTAATCCCCCTGTAACGAAAAATTACCGGAACAATGGCCATTTCAAAGTTCAAACAATGATTGAAAGAATTTAAGGCTTTATTTGGTAGGAAGGATTTGGATGGAAAAGAAAGGAAATGAAAGGTAAAAACAAACTTTCTCAGGTTTGGTAAAAGAAAATAAGAGGGGTTTGATTGGAAAGGAGAGGAAGTGGAAGGAAAAGAATACTCTTAAATCCTTTAACAAGCTTTTACCTATGTTTTCTTTATTTCCTCCCTTTCCTTTCCTTTACTAATGACAACCAAACATGTGATTCCTCTCAAATCCACCAATTATACCAAATATTGGAAACTACAACTACCTTCTTTTCTCTTCTTTTCCTTTCTTTTCCTTTCTCTTCCTTTCTTTTCCCTTCCTTTACTAAAAAAATACCAAACGAAGTGTAAGTTTCATCAAGCTACTTAAACTAACAATCAAAAACTATAAAATACTCCTACTGTTTTACCCAAGCAAAAAGATCAGGAAATTTTTACAACACTAATCTAGACATTACATGATAGTAGTTGGATTAATATACCACTAGCCTCGTATGCACGCGATGCGTGCGACAACATATTAGTATTAATACGCATATTCTAAATCGTAAAAAATATTAATATCAATGCGAAAAATAAACATGTATTTCGTACTTACAATTTATTTTTACAAAACATAGGATTGAAAATGAAGATAAAAGAAGTTGGTCTATGCTTGTTTTTTCTCATCAGGTTTAACTATTTCGCTTGAATAACATCTTGACTACGACAATTGTTGGAAAATAAAAAGATGACTTATACTCTATTTTTCTCAGTAATTTTATGAAATTTTTATTTATGTATTTTGTAATTGTTATTGAATATTTAGGTAAAAGAAAACTTTGTATCTTTGGCTTTACAATTGTTGGAAATAAAATTTCTTCGTTATGTTAGTTTCCTCATCCTAAGTAATCTTTTAACGGCAATCTTAAACTTTTTTATGTTAATTCTCTCTTTTTACAACTTTCCTTATTATGCATAATCGTAAATCAGGAAATGATCGAGAAAAATTTGAATAGTTTTTTTGTTTGTTTCATATTAGGGGTATATAAGTCTTTTTATAGGGAACATCATAGCTCCCCTTGACTTATATAATAGAGATAATGGTTTTTCCTCTGACATGAAAAAGATTCAGCACTAGCACACCCAATAGTAAAAAAAGATAGTAATTCCACATTGTGTGAAACTTGCGGTTTTGGTAAGCTGATGTAGGCTTGTAGTAAAGTTGGTATATGGAGTATATTGTTCCAGACTGCAAATTACTTTATGAATAGGGTATAAAGTAAGATGGCATTGACTTTTTCTTTTTACAAGAGTTTGACTTTGTTGTGCTCACAACATTTAGATTTGTTTATATGTTTCCAACTTGGCATGGAGAGTGATATGATGAACAAAAAGGACAAGATATGCTAAATTATAAAGATACAACAAATAATTTAGGGTCAATAGGTGAAAAACGAAACAGAAACAAATATCAAAAGAAACATTGGTTTTCGTTATTAAAGCCAAAGAAGAGCTCTAATTGGTAGAATTTGTACACCAGTGATGTAATGAGTACTAATCAAGTTACCAAACATTGAGCTTGCATTTCGAATACAGTGGACTTTTTTTGCTGGCTGACCTTATAAAAACTATCATTTTATTTAAATTCTAAGGCCATTATAAATCAATATTGGCATGAAAATCGTAGTGCCTCGGAATGATTTTGACTTTTAGTGTAAACCCAAAATCTAACTAACCCATTAAATTTCTATGATCATATTTAATATGACCACTCTAAAATGTCCATTTTATGTTGGGAAGACAGTGGATCATAGAAATGTTCGTTAAAAATATCAAGCATGCGCCTCATCTAACGCTTGAATAATTGCCTTCTCTCTTTGTCTTGATTTCTGATCAAAGAAAGTGGCTTCACGATCATGCTCTGGTGGATATTTGACTAAGCTTGGGTGGGAAACAGGTCATAAACTTCTATGAAGTATGATTTCAAATTCTTTCATTGAACTGATATGGAGTCAACAAACTTTAGATCTATGTTGCTCATTCTTGGTCTCTCGTGTACTCTTTTTCGGACACGAGTATATATTCAAGTGTTCAATTCAGCTATTTTGTGATAAAAGTTCTATGATTTTAGCCTAAAATAAAGGGTGTAACTGTGGAAGTGTCCACATTGAAGCTAGACGATTGAGATCCGGCAGGTGTACTACAGACAATTGAGATCCGGCAGGAGTACTGGAGGCAAAATGAAGAGCAACATAGCTTTAGATGATACTTTCGAGATATTTGAAACCATTTTTCATTTTTGTTATAATTTACCACATTCCTGGTATATTTACAGCTGAAAGGTCTATTGATAGAGATTACTGTTACAAATTATGATCGCTTTGTTCTTTTTATCTGATTTGTGACTTGTGAGACAACCATGTAAGTATACAGAAACAGAGAATTTGAAGTGCAAAGAATAACGCAAGATTCAGTTGTCTAGTCAATGTTACCCAGTATCCACATTCACAGCCTCACAGGTGACGATATCGAAATCATCTTATCACAACAATGGACGAAAATAGATACTAGCTACAAGGGAGGGGGAGGATGAGCTTTCTAGGAAACCTGATTCCCGGATCAATTTACGACCCATTGAAGATGCAGTCTCTACTCTCTAGTGTTGCAATGTAAGCCAACATCAAAGCTGAATTTTTCGGAAGCATTATTGCTCGTTATGGCAAAAGGTATAGGAAGACTGCTACCATTAGAGCTTCATACCAAATGGACAAAACATATGAATGATCTGCTAGCCATAAAACAAACGAGTTTCATTCAAGAACATAAATACCTACTTAGGCCATAGATAGAAAAACAAAGAACCTTGTTATATCCAAGCTCAATACTGCAACTACCTATGTTTTAACTTCTGATATGCAAATGTCACAAATAATTACCATCCTAGTATTTTTGAGTAAGTATCCTGGAAAGTGAAAAACAAGGGGAAAACAAAAGGTTATTTATCTTCTTCAATTCTTCTTAGGCCCTGCGTTCTTCTGAAAAAACACCATCTTCCCATCAATCCGTGCCTTAGAGAAGAAAGTCGCTAGCTTTGTGTCATCTTCATCTCCTTTTTTATTCTCAAGAGATACATGTTCCAGGGCATGCCGCCAACAAAAGATGACAGGAGATCTCCAGCAACCACACTTTTTCTTGCCTTTCAATGGTTTCTCATAAGTGAACTGAATATCAAAAGACAAAGACCCAAATTACGATCTCTTTGAATCATTCAGAAACCCAGTCCCCTCTCTCCTTTACTTTTTATGATAAACAAAAAAATTCCAGATTTAAGATAAAAACAAAACATATATAAAGTGCACCATAGGAACTAAATGTCTAGCCAATAACAAGTTCATGTGCATGAACAAGAATCATTGCTCAAAGTTGATTCTTCTCCCCATATCCTTAATTTTGCCCTATATCTCACATACTTCTCCAAATTTAACCCATCAAATCTGGCAGGAATCCTAGGCCAAATCCATGTCACACATTGAAAGAAATGAACACAAGGAATTCTTTATTGCAATGAGAGATGACATTTAAGACAAAGAGCCAGCCAAGGGAAGGAAGTGTAACAACTTAAAGTTTTCAATTACAAGTTTAGGCATTTTCCCGTCTCAGTTCAGCCAACAGCAATATAAATATTATTCGTCCTTCTAGAAACCTAGAAACCTAGAAGGCTAAATAAGGCTGTCCAAATTTCTGAGAGCTCTCTTCATAAAGAGAACCCCTATTAAAAAGTGCAAACAACAATCCACGTAAACAAAGTCCAAAAGCGATTGCAATAAGTTTCAAATAAACTAGCATGCAATTGTAGTGTTAAAGCTAAAAGTTTCTCTATTGGACTAAGTTACATCTTAACACTCCTCCCTCTCCCTTCACCCACCAAAATCCTTCCCTAGGTAGGGATCCATATTAGAGGAGTTGGGACAATAGTATGTTACTCCCTCCGTCCCCAAATACATTTCCCAATTTTCCATTTATGTTTGTTCCAAATACATTTCTCATTTCCTTATTTGAACTGAGTCCAATTATGAAAATGATAATTTTCTTTCATATTTTGTACTATTTTCTCTCTCCTTGTTTATGATGACATCATAAATTAACCATCTCTTCCAATTTTTAATTGTAGTTTAATGCAACTGAGGTCCACCTAACCATTATGTGCCAAATGAGATAGGAAACACATTGGGGGATGGAGGAAGAATCATACAAGGGTGTCTTCTCTTCGGCCCCTTTTCGCTAATCTCAACTTATATGGACTTAAATTTACTTATTTGAACTTATTATCCCAGTGCTTCACCTATTAAAACCTATTTTAGCCCTTATCTAGAACTTATGAATTCTAATTAGCTCTCACCTAACCTTATTTGACCTTATCAGCCCTTATCTTAATTTTATTGTTCCTTATCTGATTAATTTGAACTTATTGGCCCTATTTGAATGGAGAGGCCCCAAACTGAACTTGCTGAAATTATTAGCCTGAAAAGGTGACGATAAAGTGGAGAGAATATACAGAGCCTAAATGTATTATGAAAACCTACTATGTATCTATCGTAAGAGAAAGTCTCAAGTGAAATCACCTCAGACTAAAGTCTCAAGTGAGACCATTTCATACTAACATACTATGTATCTATCGTAAGAGAAAGTCTCATGCCAGACTCTTCCCCACCATAGATGTCTTCCTAGGTCAAATTGTCAGTCACAACTCACAAGAAAAATTGACCTATATCTAAAATTTAATTTCAATCCTTTCTAATATAATGTCCCCATGTTATCATTAACCCAAGGCCAGTTCAAGATGAATATTATCGACAGCCTGACTTCTAATACTCAAAAACCAAGTCCAGAAAATTGTAAGCCACCAGCATAATCTAACTCCCAGCAAAAACTCAAAATCTATCCCAACTTCAAAATCTGTACCTTTCCAATGTAAGACCAGAAAAATAAATGCAATAATTTCACATCCAATAAAAGTTTGCAATGAGTAATCTTTTAGTAAATGTGTCTCGTGTATAATATTTCTTTAACCATGAGTTATCTTTATCTAAACATCACACATCAATTGTGACAAATTACGACAAAATGTGACAGAATTGATATGATATAAGAGGAAAAGTATCATGAACCAAAAGGAAACTAAAGTACGCATAAAATCTACAAGTTAAAATACCTTCAGCAATTTCAAAACTGGAATATAGTCATTATGTATAGATATAGACTCTGGACAAGGTGCAAGCCACAGAAGAGCCTCGATAAATTTGACAGGGGTACGCTTTATAAATGATGCGCGAAGCTCCACCATCAAATGCTTGACGTGATGGAGGGGAGGCCGAGACTTGATTTTCACTTTTTCTGGAACTATAAGATCCTTTTATTGAAACCATGACCAAAACACCACCATGAAATATATATTATTAGTTGATCTAATCTACAGCATTGCCAGAGCACAATTGCAAAAAGAAAGAAAAAATAACAAGAGGTAAAAAGAAGCATTCTGTTTTACCTCTTCAAAACCAATAGAGATTGAAAAGCGTTCACAGTGGCCTAGCGTTGCGAGACCCTTGATTAAGTTAACATACCACTTGTCAACTTTGACATCAGGTTTTAGGTACATGCTAACCTCTGTCAACTTCAGAGCAGAACCCTTGGATTTAAGGGATATAAGAGGATCATCTTCGGCATAGTGAAAGATTTTTAAGTTGGGAGTCTCAAGTACAACAGTGAACAAATCTAGGCAATGCTCAAACTCCAACTGGACCAGCTTTGGACATGAAATATAAATATCTCGTATACTATTGCAATGATACAAAAACAATTCTTCAAGGACTGGAAGGCCTTCAAGAAGCAAACTCAGATCAAAATCGTCTAATGGAGCGCCAACTAATTTCAAACGTTTCATGTTCTTACAAGCCGAAACCTGAATGTCCCATATCTCAAAGTCATAATCCAAGAAATCTTCATTCACATAAGTGAACTCCAAAAGATTGGGTGCATCAATCTCAATCGCTTCGAACTTGTCAGCGCCAACCTCAACATCAACTTTGACAAGTTTAGCAAAATCAAAGACCTCAAGTCTTGTCAACCCATGACAATATTTGAAGGTGAAAACCTCAAGATTAGGGAAACTATAAGCTAGATTTTCCATAACTCCCTCATCTAAGTACACATCTAAAAGACTTAGCTTCTTCAGGGTAGGCAACTGGGTATTCGACAACGAAGCCGAATCAAGCTCACATCCTGTCAATTTCAGTTTTTTGATTGAATTGACACTCAGTACACACTTAGGCAAACTATATCTAGGAGTTTCATTCCCGCCAATTTCCAAATTCAAAATTTTTACATGACAATTAACAGCACAATCAAGCCAATGATCCAAGCGAGATTTCAATTCCAACCCATAATAAGGCACACATAATTCAAGCCTTTCCAACTCCGACGACCCCCATAAAACTCTTCCCTTTTTCTAAGAATTGACTCCTTTTTCATGATTATAGCAGCATCATTATTGTCATTACAAGGTAAATTAATAACATTCAAAAATCTATTAAGCTGAAACTTACCCAAGTTCAAAATTGGGAGTTCAATCCATAATGCCCGCCAACTGCTCGATAAAATGCTTGATCGAACTGCATCCCTTGTTGACAAATATGAAAGTATTTCTTTTCTGATGGGTTCTGGTAAGTTGGAAATTCTATCTGAATTTGTCTCAAAATGAACCTTCTTCTCCATGTTCATGTTCATCTAATGCATGCAGAATTTCATGGGTGTAATGTCGAGTAAATTATACTAGAGAAAATTTTCGTAACTGTATTTTTTAATGCGGAGAAATATAGAAATGGGAATATGGAATGAATTGCAGTTAAGAAAAGTCTATTTTTAGGGTTTAGTTTTTTCGGTTTTTTCACCATATACCCCTGACAATTTTTTTTTTGCCGTATACCCTTCTAACTTTCCAAATGCACTATATACCCCTCACGTTTGAAAAAATACATCGACATTGCCTTACGACTAACGGAAGTCTAACACCGTTAGTCATTAACCCTTAATCCCCCCTAACCCTAATTTAACTAACCATTAACTAACCTAAACCTAACCCCTAATCTAATACCCTAACCCTAACCCTAACCACCCAACCCCACCCCATCCCCTCCCCCTCACCACCCCCGAAGCCCCTCCCCCCCCCCCCATCCCCTGACCCTCCTTCCATCGACGGCGATATTTCCTCCTTTCTCTCTCTCACCCATCCTCTTCCCCTCGCCCCGTCTCTCTCTCTCTCACTCTTCTCTCTCCTCTCACGAACGCCCTAAGCTCCCCCGCCACTCTTCACTCTTCTCTCTCCTCTCACGGAATCCCCTTGCATCTCTCCTCCTCTCCTCGCCGACGAAGAAAACAAAGTGATGAAGATGAAGCAACGATCCGGGCCACGGCAAGACGAACAGAGGATGACGAAGAAAAGAACGATCGAACCAATTCCGGGGCCATGACGAGACGAAGATGATGAAGAGAAGAAGGACTAAATTTGATTTGATTTTTCTATTTTTAGGATTTAATCTCGTCTTTCTTTTGAGTTATTTTAGGTTTTAACATTGCAATTTTTTTCCGATCTAATTTCGTTTGTAATTTAGGGTTTAGATTTGTTATTTTGTGGATGTTTCATTTTAATTTGTTCGATTTCGCAGTCTTTGTTCGATTTCGTTGTTCATCGTTGTTTCATTTTGTGGATGCTTTGTCTAGCTTCAAATGGTGGTGTTTTTTTGTTGTTGATGCGTGGGAGGGGGCCATGGGGATGCGTGGGAGGAGGAGGGGGTTGCGAAGCTTCGGGGAGGGGGCTACGGGGGTGCGAGAGGAGGGGGACTTCGAGGGTTGTGGGGAGGGGGTACGCGACCCGGGTGGAGAAGGGGAGGGAGGGGTAGCGCGCGACCGGCGGGGAAGGGGGAGGGGGCGGTGGAGGGTGGAGGGGTCAGGTGGTGGGGCTGGCTAGGGGTGGGGGTGGGGAGAGTGGGTGGTAGGGGCGGGTGGGTGGCTAGGGGTAAGGGGAGGAGGGGTGGTGGTTAGGGTTAGGGTTAGAGTTAGGGTATTAGATTAGGGGGGGTTAAGGTTAGGATTAGGTTTTGATTTAGGTTAGTTAATTAGGGTTAGGGTAGGATTAGGGCCTAATGACTAACGGAAGTCTAACACCGTTAGTCATAAGGGCATGTTGATGTATTTTTTCAAACGTGAGGGGTATATGGTGCATTTGGAAAGTTGAAAGGGTATACGGTGCAAAAAAAAATTTGTCAGGGGTATATGGTGAAAAAACCGTAGTTTTTTTTACCTTAGAAATCGAAGCAGTTGGATGCAAAACCCTAGACTAGTGAGTAGTGAGAAATGCTTAAATCCTCACAATTTGTTGAATTTTGGTAAATGCATGATGGCCTTTATATAAATAACTAAAGTAAGTTTTTTTTTTTAAATAATATTTTTTTTTTTTATAAAGAGAACAAGCTTAGACTAACACCCTAGTCTGGGGGTCAGCCTAAAACATCCATTCGGATGATAAGGGAGAAATCCATACAATAAGGAGGAAACCAATATAATAGGGAAGGGTAGTCATGCGCCTTCCTAGCCAGGAAGTCAGCAGCCTTATTAGCTTCGCGAAAGCAGTGACGAAACTCGCACGCCTGGAACCGAAGAGCATCCACACCTGCATCTTTAACAATGTTAGATATCTCCCACGGAATACGCCAAGAATTCTTCATAGAATTGATGACCCCTAAATTATCGCCTTCTACAATGAGATGAGAGATGTTAAGGAAAGATGCTCCCTTAATGCCTTCACTAAGAGCCCAAGCCTCAGCTTGAATTATAGAAACATGGGAACCCAGAGATTTAGCACCAGCTAAAAGAACTTCTCCATCACTATTTCTAATCACAAAGCCTAAGGAAGCTTTACCATTACTAAATTTAGAACCATCAAAATTTAGCTTGCAATAATTGGAAGGAGGGGGGACCAAATGAGACTAGTACCCGCTCGAGAAATCGAGGGGAGATTATTCTTGAGAGAAGAAGAAGAAGAAGAAGCAGAGGATAAGTCACCTACCTCACAGTCCACTTTGGACCACTGAGTAAAAAAAACTATTAATTTGCAAACTAGCACGCCGAGGGGAAATGCCTTCATCATTGAAAATCACTCTATTTCTAAAAAACCAGATAAACCACCACACAAAGGAAAATTTTTAATAGCTTCCAAAGAGAGCTCGGAGTAACAGTAATCTATCCAATACCGAAAAGAAAATTGACTAGAAAAATTGACCTCTTGAGGGAGTTTTGGCCAATCACCATTGTCATGAAGACATTCAAACACATCCAAAGTGAAGGGACATTCAAAACAAAGGTGAGAAAGAGTTTCCGGAGCATTACTACATAAAACGCATTGCTGAGGGAGAAAGACCTTACACTTTTCAAGTCTATCTTTTGTAGGAAGCCCATCATGACAAGCTTTCCATAAAAAGTTTTTGATTTTGGGAGGAACATGAAGCTTCCAAAGCCAAGCAAACTCGACTTTTTCAAAATTCGAGTTATGAAGACCCTGAGCCAACATGGACCCTGACTTGACTGAATACTCCCCATCAGCCGTCAGACCCCATACAAGAGTATCAGGCTGAGGGTTAGAAGGAAGAAAGGAAGAAAAAATAATTGAAGCTATATGGGGAGGGACAAGAGAAGCAATTTTCTCCCGATCCCAAAGCCCATGATCATCAATCACATCACTCACTTTGAAGTGCTCCGACTCATAAGTAGGAATAATAGTTTTTTTAAGGGGATATTGGAAGATCCAATTATCATCCCAAAATTTGATCTCCTTTCCGTCCCCTACTTGCCATCTCAACCCCTGCCTAAACAGGGGTCTAAGGGACATAAGTTTCTTCCACTGCCAAGAGGCTACTGAAGAGACTTTATGAGATAGAATATCCTGATTTTTACTATACTTTTTCTTAACTAAATTAACCCATAGATTGTCTTTTTGTTTAACAATTTTCCAAAGAAGTTTCATTTAAAGAGCAATATTATTAATATCTGCCTTCCGAATTCCTAAACCCTCGTACTATTTGGGTAAATAAATTTTGTCCCAACCTATCAGATTAGGTGTCTTATTGAGGTTATCTTTATTCCAAAAGAAATTCATATAGGTTTTATCTAAACTTGAAAGGATTTGCTTGGGAAGATAAAAACTTTGCATCTGGTAATTGGCTTTAGTAGCCAGATTAGCTTGAATTAAAACTGTTCTACCAGCTTGCGAAAGAGAGTTGGCTTTCCATTTAGGGAGTTGATTAACGGCCATACAATGGACTTTCCCAAAAGTTTCTTTGGAAACCCTTGAATCTATATTTGGACAACCCAAATACTCCCCTAAATTGGAAGTTTCGTTCATGCCTAAAAGCCTAGAAAAATTAGCTTTAGTAAGCTCTGAAACATTTGGAGAACATTGGAAAGCAGACTTGTGGAAATTGACTAATTGACCTGACATAGTACAATATTTATCTAAAATCGCCTTAATCGTGGAGCAACTATGATCAGTTGCCTTGGCAAAGATCATTATATCATCTGCAAAATAAGAAACGGGATTCTCACTCCAGATTTACCAATAGAGACTCCAATAGATTTATCTTTTTGCAAATTTGCAAAGGAGAGTTGTCTAGCAAACAACTCAGCACAAAGAATAAAAAGATACGGGGATAGAGGGTCACCTTGGCGGATTCCTCTCGAAGGAAAAAATCTATCCCCTGGGACGCCATTAACTAGAATCGAGAAAGACGGAGTAGAAATACATGTTTTAATCCACTCAATCCACTGAGGACAGAAACCCAACTTTCTAAGAGAGACTAAAATATAGTCCCATTCAAGCTTATCATATGTTTTTTCCATATCTAACTTGATTGCAATCCGACCTTCCCGCACTGATTTTTTTACTAAACGAATGGAAAACCTCATGCGCTATCAAAATGTTATCCTGAATGAGCCGCTCAGGAACAAAAGCACCTTGGAGGGGATGAATTAGTTTTCCCATAACTGATTTAAGGCGATTACAAATAACTTTCGAAATTATCTTATAAATGGTAGAGCACAAACTAATTGGGCGAAAATGATTTGCAGTCGAGGGGTTATCAATCTTTGGGATTAGAGCAAGAAAAGTGTGATTGATGTCTTTCAAAATATTTCCAGAGTGGAAAAAAGCTTTAACCACTCTTACTACTGAATTGCCTACAAGGGTCCAATATTTTTGAAAGATGAACGGAGGAAAACTGTCTGGACCAGGGGATTTGTCAGGAGCAAGATCAAAGGTTGCATCTTTAATCTCCTCAACTGACACTAAATTTGTGAGAAATAAATTATCT
This sequence comes from Beta corolliflora, assembly GCA_947648045.1. Taxonomy (NCBI): domain Eukaryota; kingdom Viridiplantae; phylum Streptophyta; class Magnoliopsida; order Caryophyllales; family Amaranthaceae; genus Beta; species Beta corolliflora. The sequence continues at coordinate 118,178 of CANSZD010001633.1, read as the reverse complement.
TCAGGGGAAATAATAGGAGAAAGGAGGGAAAAATCCACTTCGTCATCAAAAGAACAATGAGGATTCGAGACAAATCTTTTATTAAATTCCCTCGTGATTTCAATTGATATATTAGCTGGAGAGGAAATGAATTGATTAGTGTCTGTAGTGAAATTCTTGATTTGATTTTTACTCCTTCTAATAGAGGCATGAGTATGGTAGTATTTAGTATTTGCATCTCCTAAATGGAAATAGTTAGTTTTACTCTTTTGCTTCCAATACTCACGACTAAAAGTTAGAAGTCTTTCACGTTTTTGAAGAAAGCGTTCTTGTTGCAGATTAAGAGTAGGGCAAAGCGGGTTAGATATGAGCTTCTCCTAAATGTTTGCCAATTTGGTATCTACTACACGAAGTTGTCTAAAAATGTTACCAAATTGAGAAAGATTCCATTTCTTAGAGTTGTCTTTTAGAAGTTTGCATTTTTTAACAAGATTAAACATATGAGAACCGTCAAATCGAGTACACCAAGACTTTTTAACCAACGTATCATAACCCTTACGTTGACACCACATTTTCTCAAAACGAAATGGAGGGGCTTTCGACACTTTGGTAATTGATAAATCTAGAGACACCTGACAGTGATCAGAAGAGATAAAGGGGTGATGATTTAATTTGGCTTGAGTGAATTTACTAAGCCATGAAGTGCTAGCTATACCTTTATCAATACGTTCCAATATATTATTCGGGCCGGCTCTTTTCTTTCTCCAAGTGAATCTAGAACCCATGAAAGGTAATTCCACACAAGAAACTTGGTTGAAAAGGTTATGCATAGTATGAGTTCTAACCGAGTTAAATATTGCACCCCCCAACTTATCTTGATCACAACTAATTTCATTAAAGTCACCAAGTATAACAAAGGGAGAAGTTAGATTATTAACATACATAATCAATTCATCCCAAAATTCAGCTTTCTGTTCCTGTCTAGCAGGAGCATATATGAAGATCGCAATAAAGGATATATGCTCATTAAGAAGAGTAATAGAGCATGAAATAAAGCGAGCAGCTTTATGTAAGACTGCTAAATTAAAAGGGCAAGAATTACAATCCTTCCAAAATAGCCATAAACCACCTGCTAATCCTAAAGTGGGAACAAAATCAACATGCTGAAATCCACATTGGTTTGCTATTAACAAGGAGAGGGAGGAGTTTTCGTTTTCACTTCACAGATCATAAAGATCTTAATACAATTACTTATACAAAAATCTCGAATACCAGTCAATGCATTCTTCTTAGAAACCCCTCGAATATTCCAAAAGTCAATAATCATAATTATTTAAATAACCACAGACAAGTCAGTTTTAGCTGTCAGGAGGGCTGTAGAATTTATTATCATCTGGACATGAATACAGTCAAACAAATTTGACAAACTCCTACCCTGCAACCAGAATTCAATAATTTAATTTCTTGGAAAACATTATTGGGAAAAGGAACTCTTATTGGGTGCCACAACCCAATTAAAGAATAATTGCAAGCAATTGCTAATGTACTAGAGAGAGTGACATCCTGAATAAAGCAATTGAGATACATAAAAGAGAATTTCAGTAAGAGATGCTTTCTTGAAAAAATATGATTAAGGACACTTATCATCCTTAAAAGTACAGCAATGTTTGTTTGAGAAGCCTTCTCTAGGCATAATCGAGTTTTAGTACGGCAAAAAGAAATGAAGAATAACCATAAAACATCCCCAATCCAATAGCTTCTGTAGCCTAAATCGGAGTTTTTGTTAACGAACAAAATTTCAAAAAACACCCAACAAATTCCAATCCAACAACTTCTGTGGTCTAGATTGGATTTCATTGAGATTGTCATTACATTGACAGTCAATCCCCAAACTTAGATTGACAACTTCAAGCAATTATATATAACAATTTTATCTGGGGAGCAGACTAGAAACCAATTCATTAGAAAGAGGATGACAACTTTCTTAAAGCTCCACAAAAAATCTATTAGGATACCCTTTGAGGGGAGTCCTATTTCTTTTATATCATCCAGACTTATGAAAACAATACTAGAATTAAGTATTTTCATAACCAAGATCATGTCCATAAGCAATATAACATATGTCTCATCCATTTTAACAAAGAAAAAAACGGATGATAAAAGGTGTAAAAAAGAGAAAGTGAAGATCTTACTTACAACCTGAATAGTCGCAATAAATGCAGAGTCCTGAAATGGATGAGCACCACAGCAAATAAGACTTGATTTTACAAGTTTGATTGCTAGGAACACCAAAGGGGAGAGCTCACTAAACCAGACAACAATCTTAACAACCCAAAGATGTAAAGAAGCCGAGTGAAATTTCACAACTGAAAGAGGAAGCTTGATATCTGGAACGAGGGGGGGGGACCAGAGGTGATCTTCTCAAGGACAAGACACCCGCATACTTCAAAAAAGAAATTGAAGAAGCACGGTGCACCAACACTCTGTAGCACCAGCAGCACACAACTAGAGAACGAAACAACAAGAGCACGCACAACCGACAAATGTGCTAAACCAAAGCACGAAACCGATAGCTGAATCGAACCACCAAACAAAGTGAAAAAACGAAACCTACAAACCCTAGCCAGGAAATCTAGTTTGAACTTGAAGGGGAGAAAAAAGAAGCCTTTGATCCACATTAAATACTGGATCGGAATTCTTAATAAGGAAATAGATGTAATAAACTGAGAAATTGATAATTGGTTTCGAGAAATTGAGAAATGTTTTCTCGGAACTTCGAACCGAATTTGGGGGAAGATCTTGAGCTGAAATGAGTGCGCATTTAGCAACTGAATTTCAAAAATTAGACCGATGATGCAGCTAATCAACAAGACTGCAGCAAACTGGGATGAAAGATGATTCACGAGATTGAATTGAAACAATTTTGGTTGGCTAGGGTTTCTTGTTTGAGATAAATTGGGGCTATTTTCTTTTGGCTTTTCTCTTTCTCTCTAACTCTTTCTCTCTCATGTTTTCTTTTTGAGTTACTTTTTATTTAAAAAATAATAATAATAATATGAAAGGAAATAAAACGTTATATTATTTTCTAAAAATAGTATTGTTGTATAATAAATGACAAATGTTGTATACAAAACTATTCATATTGCCTAATATATGATAGAAATTATTAATCTTGTATAAAAAAAATGGTTTAAGTTTGGACATGGTGTGAACAATTTTTTATGTTCTCCTCAAAAGAAATAGGGCAGAGCTCAACGATAATACTCATGTGTCATTTTTATTTTGAATGCAAAATGGATGGAAGCTTTTTTATTTTTTTTAGGTGGTGGGGGTAGGGGACAGCCGACAGGAGGATTATTGAAGTTGTTGATCCTCTAAAGTTATAAATTTGTAATACACGGCGAAATGGAGGCTCGACGTAGGCTTGCCTCAAATTATAATCATGATATGTTTTTAGTAGCGTGTTACATGGACATTTTTTTTCTATCCGATTATGAGCGTTTAAATTCAATTCTAATTCCATTATTCTAAATAACACCTTTTCTTAAAGTGCATTTCATAAAATCATTTCTCCCAAAAATTATTTTTAAAACTCATGTTTGAAACTCTTTCAAAACTCTTTTAAAGCACTTTTTTAAATAATTAATAGAGTTAATACTTTAATAATTTTATTGATTATTTGGATATATACTCAAATAAAATCTCATAAAATATTAATATATTCTTTATATATATAAAATCTCGTTTCTAACTAAAATCCATAAAGTAGTCTTGCATTGGATAAAATCTCATTTAAAAGGATCTCAAAAGCATGCGAACCTAATGACTTAGCTTTGACATATGCGTTAGATGTAGAGGTCGACAGGCGGTATTTTGTGCTACCAGTGGCTCATAGCTAAGAGAATTGTATGACTCGTTCTCCTGTGATATATTTAAATTGATCACCTGCTCCTCGTCATGGCTTCATCAAACACAAGTTCAGGCATGTTTACACGCACTGAAGGAGATAATGTGTTGGTTATTAAAAATTTTGCACGGTCAAGCACACTACTACAAAAAGGCATAAAGAGACCATTTGAAACAAAGTTTAGAGACCAGATGTGAGGTGGTCTCTAACTCAGTGGTATCTCAGGATAAAAGACCACTTGTTATGGATGGTTTGTTATATCAAAAGAAGAGACGATTTCTCCAAGATAAGTGATTATTTTATTGATTGTAATAGGAAAAAAAACAAGAAGGATAAGGAATCACGTATTACAAACATGTGGTCCCTTTTATCCTATGAAGAGACCATTTATAATATATAGGTGGTCACACCACTTGGACAGAAAGGTGGGCTCTTACTCTTTAGTTCCAACTGATTATATTTAATTTGATATAAGAGACCACACATTAGAACAACCGGTCTCTTTGCCTCCTATTTGCTTTTTAAAAAATAGCAATATTTTAGCTGTTTTGTCGCTTTAATATAATACAAATCAATAATATTTTACCTGTGTGTACATATCTATAATTTATATCTGATATTCTACATGAAAATGAACATACAAAATCTCCAGTCACTTGTGTTAACAAATTACACATGACTATATAATGAGACTAAAAGATAATATCAACTTTTAATGATTCAAAAAATTTAACTGAGTTCTAAAAAATTTTGCATAAGTAGGCATTTTCTGGTCAGCCTCTTTATGGCTCTGAAAAGGAGCAAATGTTGTTCCACCATGACGAAGGAGTATTACTATTGTTGTTTGGGGTATGAAACAGTGGACGTCAAGGGTTTGACGGCCTATGGAGGATGGACAAGGCTTGGCGACGTCGAGTATGTCGGCGTTGAGTTGTCTGGGTTGTCGGTGTACCTGCACAATTAACAAAGATGACTGACCTCGGGGGGTTGCCGAGGAAACCCACTCTGATGCCTAAGTAAGACAAGGTTCGTCAAGGTAATGTGCAGATAAAGTAGGTAGGGTCAGAATTGAATGTACCATGGGAACAGTGCAGGTGGGCTATTTATAGTACTTGAATAGTAGGTCGGTTTACGTACGAAGAATCTCGTGTGCACACGTGTATGTCGTAACCAGGCCCGTACATGTATGCGTCACTCCTTAGATGGCTTGTCGAGCCAGCCAAGTACCGGGCGAGGGCTTGTCGGCCGCAAAGTACGAACTTGTCGGCCATTCCATCATGTTTGTATGGACCCGCCCCCAAAGGTGAAGGTGGTGCCGACAAGCTTCTTGCCGGCATGATCTTGACAGCTGTCAAGTAATAAGGGGGTTGTATACTCCCGTACAACTAGCCCCCCCCAAAGTGATGGCGGTCTTGCTGTCATTGCTTTGGCAAGAGTGTGTCAAAGTATTTCAAAAATTAGGGCGCTGCGAATTCACATGGGCTCTTGCCACGCGTCTTAATCTGCCAGCGGTAGTTGTACTTGAAGCGATCCGAGCCCCTTATTTTTTTGCTTTTAATGGTATAATTATTCGCGCTTTCTCTCTCCTTCATTTCTCTTCTTCTCCAAGCGACCCTTACTCTTCCTGGTAATTCTCTCTCTTTTTCTGACATTTTCGCTTTGTTCTTCGCGATTTTTGATCTTGTTTTCTTCCTTTTTTACATTTCTTTGAATTTCTGTTGTGCGGGACACTCTTTCTAGCATTCTCTCTAACTGGGTTTTTGGTGGGTTTCAGTTTTTTGGTGAGAGCTCGAGTGGATTTCTTGTTTCTCCGGGTTAGGGTTCCCTCTACTTGTTAAGGTACCATCTTCAACCTTCTTTTGTTCTTCTTTCTTTCTGGGTTTAAATTTTTGCTTGGAGGATTTCTCTTTTGAGTGTGCGGTGAGGATGTCTAGTGTCTCTAGGGACAGTCAAAACGAGGATTATACCATGGTCCTTTTTGGGCCCGACCCAGAATCTCCGGAGATTTCATCAAAGGAAACTCCGACCCACTTAAACGACGGGGATGACCAACCCTCTACCCCGGAAGATGGTGGTAGTCGTCCTGCCTCTCGGAATTTTTCTGGGCCGCGTACTTTTTCCGTAACGCGGGAGGAAGTACATCAAGGCTTGTCGGACCTTCAAGCCGAAATAACTAAGGGAAAGCGGCCAGCGGAGCCCAAGCTTTCTCCGGAAATCCTTAAAAATCTTCGCCACGAGACCTTAGGTGAGTTAATTCCCACATCGCCAAATGCTCCAAAAGACACGCTAGAGATTGAACCTATTAGCCGCTGCTATGGGCTAGTCTCAGATGAGCAGGCAATTCATGAGTATGGGACCAATCTTGTAAGGGCTGGAGTTACCATGGCGGTTCCTCCGCCAACAGAGGATGATGCTGAGATTTCCCATGAGCCATCTGATTGGGATGATGCCCTAAGTAGGGGAAAGATAAGCCGCGATGAGAGATATCAGTGGCGGAAACTTGGCGGTCGTTCGAGGGTTGCTACTAAGCCTGTTCTGAAAAGGGAGGAAGCCCCCTGAGTTTGTTGATTTAGGTTCTTCCCATTCCGACAAAACCCCTGTTGAGGTGATTAAGGTTAAAACTACTACCAAGGTTGTCGGCAACCCTAGTAGAATTCCTACAGTTGTCGGCTTGGCCGCCCAACTTGATGACGCAGATGATGGGGATGACGAGAGGCAAAGCGGGAACGATGATGATGATCTGGAAGATGATGTCGGTCTCGAGGAAGAATATTTGCCGGAAGGCAAGTCTGATGGTCCTTCGAAGATGACTCCTGAGGCTGCTTGGCTTAGAGACGCTTGCCGGTATAACTACTGTGCTGCTGCTGTCAAGCTGTATAAGTTGCCGAGGGACTATGGGTTGCTCTTGCCTGGTCCTGATGATGTATTATCCGTCCTCCTGAGGGGTGCGTAGGTGTGTATAGCTATCACTTTGAGTTCGGGTGTAGGCGTTTATTTCGCCTACGCGGGATGAGCGCGTATTTGTATTGACTACCCCACTGTTAAGGTTTTATTGAAAATTGTTTTGAAAGAAGTCGCCAATAATTCTTTTTAGGAAGAATCATAAACCTAATTGGATATGGGAAAACCGTAGGGACAAATTATCCAATGTAGATTTCCCCATCTAGACTCTATAGATGCTCAAAGTGAACCAAAGATCGAGTTCGGGGGTGAGGGTACAATACAGTCAGAAACCATATTACCCATTGCTGGCCTCTACTAAATATCGATTCATTACAGATTTTATGCCAAAGAATAATCAAATAATATTTTAAGCACCCTAAAAATAAATTAGTCTAGATTGGTTCAGGAAACACATACAAAGACTAACTTTTTGTGACAAGTTATTAAGCAATCAATATTCCAGGCAACCTAGCAGGTTGTCCAAATTAATCTGATTAATATTAGAACAGTTCTTTAGGTCTTTGATTAGCAAAAATAACTTGTGGATGATAAAAGCAATAAAGCTGGACAATCATATAATATGAATAGAATGATTAGGCAGGCATATAATATACAAAGGCATGAATAATAATAATAATATGAATATAAAAGAAAATATAGAAAAAGGGTTAGAATATACAGTAGAACGATTATTACTTAAAGATCTACATCATGAAATAAATTGTTAGTAACTTCAAGGCAATAAATAGAGAATTTATTCAAGGATCCTCAGGAATTATACCTATGCGGCTTAGAATGAAGAGCGCAACGATCTTTAGGCGGAGCAATCATGGAACCAGGAACGCAGTAGAATAAAGAATAGATTGAAGTATTGAAAATATTTGAGTGTTTGAGTGGTTCGAAGTATAATTCGGAAGTATTCGAAAGTTTATGTGTGCGTAAAATAATAATGAAAAGTCGTCCGTAATTCGGGAAATCACGAATATTTATAGGCAGATAAAGCGTGCGCCTCACGTAAGCCCTGCGTCAGGCGCAGGCCCACGTGGCAGACGCAGTGCACGCGTCATGCGCACATTGGTGTGCCTGACGCGGCCAGCCCAATCAAATTAGACATGCGTAAACGCGTTTTTGAAAAGATAGAAAAGAAAGTTGCGTCTCACACAGGACTTGCGTCAGACGCAGGACTCTGTGTGAGTCACAAATCCACGTGTCAGGCGCTCAAAGGCTCGCCTGACGCGTTCTGGCCAATGTGATGGACGCACGTGGCGCGCTGAGCGCAGCCGCCGCGTCCGGCGCATATTCCAGTATATTCCAGCATATTCGCTTTTGATTCTGCGCGTCTTTCGAAGATACTTTTTTATCCCTAAAATCCGGGAATTGAACTTTACGGATTAAAAATCTGATTTTTGATAAAAGCATTATGAAAATATTCATTAAAATAATATATATTTAATTGGGCTCTTAAAATGGACTTAAAATATTTAATGGGGTTAAAATACAATTAATCATCATGAACAATTAATTGGGCTTTAGAATATCATTTCAAAATACAATTTTGGAATGGTTCTTTAGATTGCTCTTCCGTTGGGTCACGCCAACTAATACCGCGGTATGTTTCATCATTGGATCCTTAAATGGGGAGACACGATTATGTGTCTGCATCGGGCTACGCTTCCCTTTGGATCATCGTTTTGTGGACTTACTTGTTGGTCTGAATGTTTGTTTAGCTTAGCTTACGCCTCTTGTCATTCGTCAGTTAATCTATTATATTTGGACTTGTCGGTGGTATAATTTTCCTCTGACTCTCAATCTCTTTAAGCAGCTTCATAAACTTAAGCGTGATGGGTCTAATCATGGCGCCAAAGTTGATGACATTGATGCCGCCAAGAACAAAGGTTGGTATTCTATATACACCACAAAGAGAAAGTTGACGGTATTTCTGCGCATGACCTCACTGAAAGGTTGGCGGCAAAGGTGGTTTTGGTTGCGGGTTCCAGAATCTTATCCCTTGCGATGCTGGTTTACTAAACCCAGGCGTAAATTGGAACACATTCCCTTTACCCCCCTAAACCCTAAGGAGCAGGTTGCTTTTGCCCATTTTGACGCGGTACCTCCTACTGTCAAGAAAGGGAGACCTTTGCCTAAGGTTTGGCTGCCCCATCCCAGATATATTCAGGGTAATATTCCTTTTTCTGCTGCTGGGATGTGTCGTACTCATCCATCCGGTAAGGATGGTAAGGATTTGACGACATGTGCTTAACCTTTGTTTGTAGTTTTCTGCCCATCACTAAATTTTTTTTTAAAAACATGTGTCCTTTGTTTTTGCAGCTTTGAAAGCCTTGGATCGTAAGTGCTTAGGTATTGACCAGCGTTGGGTGCCGACAACCACCATGCGTGACTTGCCTCCTCCCTCCAAAGAAGCCGAGACCATAGCTGCCTTTGCTAAGAGTCAGTATGCCGATAAGACTTCTGCAGCCAAGAAAGACAACAAACCATCTTCTCGTCGGCAACCATCTAAGAAGGATGCCAAGACTTTGCCCACTGTAAGGGGAGGTATGACCAAGAAAGGAGATAGTCAGGCTCAATCTGAGAGTAAACGTCAGGAATCCGACATGATAGATTCTCCTATGGACACTGCTCCCACTAGCAAGCCAATTGATGTTGATTCTGTTTCGGTGGACATGTCTGGTTCTTCACATGACAATAAGAGGAAATTGTCCGCCTCTCATTCGATTTGAAATCAACGGAGTTTTTCTGCAAGCGTCCTACCCCGCCTATTGAAGAGAAGAACGATATTTTGTCTAGGATTCTTGCTTAGGCATTAACTTCAAGGGGGGACAATTTCATAGAGCCTGCCCAGATAACAATCCCTGCTTGTCATCCTCTCTTTAAGCAAGACGACATTCCTGCTCACCCAGTCAGTACTTGGCGTCCATTTATGGATGTTGATACCAACGAGTCTCTTCAATTTGACTATCCTGAGCTTAGCGGGAACCTTGGGTGGCGAATTCTAAAGAACTTGCAGCTTCCCTTAGATAGGCCTGAAGAAGTTGTACATGCTCCAACTGCTACCGCTGCTCATGAATTTATGGAGGTAATCCTCTTTAATCTTAGTCATTAATTCAAATTTTCGTTTATTTTATTTATTTTTTATCTGAATTTTTCTTTTTGTAGGCCGCCAATTCTTTGGTGAACTTTACTCGGTCCTACCAGCTGGTGTGTGAGCAGAAAGAGGCTTATGCCTAAGAATCGTTTCTAGCCTTAGGAGCCAATTGGAGGCTCAGCAGAAACTGAAGGACGAGTATATATAAAGAGAAAACTGACGCTGCCGCCAAGAAGAAAATTGAAGCAGCTATGTCAAAGCTCAAGAAGGAACAGTCTAAAGTTGCCGAGCTTAATGCCAAACTTGCCGCGGCTAAGAAGGATCTTGCTGAAGTTAAGCAGTTGGCTGTCGAGGAGTATCGTGATTCAGACGACTTCGTCAACTACCTTGTTCAACGTCATGCTGGGGGATGGGTCGCCGCCATGCGTTGTGTCATGAGGGAGCATACGGAGTTTGATTGGGACTCGATTGAAGCAGCCTACGGCGCCGGCAAGCACAAGAACCCTTTGCCGGAAGAGAAAGAACCAGTGGCTAAGCTTCACGTTCGTAACGCGGACCCTCGTTATGAGATGGATGTTGACGAAGAGGAAGATGCTGACTCCAAGGTTGACCAGATGATTTCTGATGATGTTGCCATTGACGGCAAGTAGGAGTTTGGCGGCCTTCACCTGTTTCATCCGTTTCTTCTAATAGTTTATGATAAAACTTTCTTTGTGTTGGTGTGTTTTAAGTAACTTTTATTGCTTCATGCGAACAAGTATTTTAGTTTATCTTGGTTTGAGACAATTTTATCTTATTTCTTCCCTTTCTTGGGTGTAAGGCTTATTGCCTGGATAGACGTATTTTGGGTGCATGCCGTCAAGTAATGTTTAATTTACTTATCGCTAATTTTGTGTCGTTTTTATATTCATCTTTGTATCCTATCGGTGTGATGTTGTCGGCTGTTCCGACAACTTTTTTAATCCTTTGCCGCATGTTAGTTTATAACTTGCTTTAACACTTCAAGGATTATATATATACCCTCTGTTTTTTTTTTTAGTTGCAACATTTGCTTTTTGGCACTATTCATGAACCAACTTTGTTAAGTAATCTCGCACCATTATATAAGAGAAAACAAAGTATTTGAAGCTCAGAAAGGGAGAAATGTGGAGGTATACGTTGATGAATCCATAGTGAAAAGCAAGACTGAGAAAGATCACTTGAAAGATTTGCAAGAAACATTTGAAACATTGAGGCGTTTTCAAATGAAACTGAATCCAAAAAAGTGCGTATTCGGTGTCAATTCCAGCAAGTTTCTGGGTTTCCTGGTTAGCGAAAGAGGAATTGACGCCAATCCCGACAAGGTCAAGGCCGTCATTGACTTGCCGGAGCCTAAGAGTGTAAGGGATATTCAGAGATTAACTAGGTTCATTTCCAAGTCTGCCGACAAGGCTCTGCCTTTCTTCAAAATTTTGACAGGCAACAAAGAACTCGAGTGGGGAGAGGAGCAGACATCACCATGGTTAAAGAACATATGAGCAAGCTACCCACTATCGCCAGGCCATTACCATAAGACAAGGTACAGTTGTACGTGTCGGCAACGCTGAGAACGGTAGCAACAATACTCTTGGTGGAGAAAAGTAAAGAGCAATTGTCTGTGTACTTTGTCAGCCACGTCCTGAACCCGACAGAACAAAGGTATCAGCTTATTGAGAAGTTGGCGTATGCAGTCCTGATCGCGGCAAGAAAATTGAGACCCTACTTTGATGCACACTCCGTGCAAATTCTGACAAATCATCCGCTAGAGAAAGCCTTGCACAAGTTGGAGTCCTCAGGATGATTATTAAAATGGGCTATTGAGTTGTCGAAGTTCGAATTAGAATTCAAGCCCAGATTGGCAATCAAAGCTCAGGCCTTGGTGGATTTTATTGTCGAAGCAACATATGAGGAAGAAGTTGAAGAAGTTGGTACTTGGAAGATATCAGTTGGCAATTCCACTCCTCAACACAGATCAGGTGCCGGCATAGTCATGACGTCCCTAGAAGGACATATATTTGAGTACGCCATCAGATTCTCATTCAAGGCCTCAAATAATGAGGCAGAATACAAGGCGACCTGGGCGGGTCTCCGATTATGTTTGGCGGCAAACGCCAAGAAGGTGTAGTTGTTCACAGATTCTCAACTTGTCGGCAGTCAGATTAAGGGGGAGTATGAAGCCAGAGAACCGACAATAGTAAAATACCTAGGAATGTTAAGGGAGATGACTTCACAATTGCAAGGCTTTGAGATAAATGTCATCCCAAGAGCAGTAAACAGCCAAGCAGACGCCCTCTCAAAGCTGGCAAGCTCGTCACTGATTGACATCGAAAGAACCGTCATGGTAGAAGTGCTGAAAGAAAAAAGTATCGAACAAAAGATGTCAATCGCGGCAATCACTGGACATGATGAGTGGTACTCGGATTTCGTCAGGTTCAAATTGACTGGAGAGTTGCCGGAATAGAAAAAAGAAGCAACCAAGGTTAAGAAAGGGGCTAGCTGGTTTGTCATCTACCAAGGAGAATTATTCATAAAGGGATTTTCTTTGCCACTGCTTAAGTGTGTCACGACATATGAGGCAACAAATATTATCGAAGAGATTCATGAAGGTATTTGTGGGAACCACATTGGCGGTAGAACATTGGCTCATAAAGCACTTAGGGCAGGATTCTTTTAGCCAACTATGGTGGCAAACGCACAGAAATATGTAAGGAAGTGCGATAAGTGTCAAAGATTTACACCAATCATTAACTTGTCGGCCAATGACTTACAACCTATCTTGTGCCCTATACCATTCGCACAATGGGGAATGGACATTCTGGGACCATTCACCACAGCCACTGGCGACAGGAAGTTCTTAATTGTCGGCATAAACTATTTTACAAAGTGGATAGAAGCTGAGCCCACCGCCAAGATTAAAGTTCCACAAGTCGTTAAGTTCATCTGGCACAACATCATCACTAGGTTTGGCATCCCCACCACCATAGTGTTTGACCATGGTGTGCAGTTTGACCGTAGCCCAGTGCAAAAATACTTGGCGGATTTCAAAGTTAAGTTTGTCTACTCATTAGTTTGCCACTCACAAAGCAATCGCCAAGAAGAAGCCGCCAATAAGCAAATTCTGAATGCATTGAAGAAGAAACTTGACGATCTAAAAGGATTGTGGGCTGAGAAGATACCAGAGGTGCTATGGGAAAACAGAATAACAGAAAAGGAATCTACAGGAGAAAGCCCATTCAGGCTAACATTCGGAGTAGATGCCGTCCTGCCTGTGGAGGTTGGCTTGCCTAACTTCGAAACCAAGTATTTTGAAGGAGACAACAATGAGAAGTTGCAAAAAGAAGCTTTGGATTTTTTGCCGGAAGTCAGGTTGGCGGCTGAAATCAAGTTGGCGGCTTCAAAAGACAGAATGAAGAGAGCTTATAACAAGCGTGTAAATCACCGACCTATGAAAGTTGGCGATCTAGTCTTGAGAAGAACAACATCAACCGGCAAACCTCATACTGAAGGGAAGCTTACCGCCAAATGGGAAGGCCCATAAATCCTTCATGAGGAGATAGTACCAGGCTCCTACAAGCTGAGCAAGATGGACGGCAAAGTATTGGCCAACAGTTGGAATGCAAGCGTACTTAAGAAATATTTTATCTAAAAGTTGATATTTGCTGTACTCGGCAATTTATTTTAACTGTTGAATAGGCTGTAAAGTGTAAAAACTCACCACCTACAAGGGAGTTAACACATATTAATGAAAAGAAAGGCTGACCACCTACAAGGCAGCATTTTGTCGATTCTAAACAACAAGTAAAACTTGTTGAGGCTTCTGACAAGTGTATATGGTTGCTAACTAACACTTAGAAATGGATATGATTTCTAATCATACATCTTCAACTAAACAACCCTAAAAAGTACCAATGGTTGCAAACTAGTACTTATATATATATAAGTATATATATATATAAGTATATATATATATAAGTATATATATATATAAGTATATATATATATATAAGTATATATATATATAAGCATTTTTTAACCCAAAAGGCATGGCCTTGTAGCAAAATACACTGGCATCTGTGACAAATGTCGTCTTCTTTCTATCTCCTTTGAACAGGCTTATCTGATGATAGCCTGAGTAGGCGTCGATGAAGCTCAGCATGGCATGTCCACTGGTTGAGTTGACAAGCTGATAACTCTTGGCAGGGGGTAGTAGTCCTTTGTGTAAGCCTTGTTGAGATTTGTAAAGTCAACACACATTCTCCACTGCCCACTTGACTTCTTGACCATGACAACGTTCGCCAAACATGATGGGTAATCGCATGGTTCAATGAAATGCCGCCAAGAGTTTGTCAATCTCTTCCTTGATGGCTTCATTCTTTTCTGTCGAGAAAGTTCTCTTTTTCTGCTTGACAGGTCTGACAACTTCGTCAACATTTAAGTGATGCACCATTACGCCTGAGTTTATGACCGGCATCTCATCAGCAGAGAACGCGAACGCATCTGCATGTTTTCTGAGTAGGGTGACCAGGTTCACCTTGACCTCTGGATTCATGTCGGCACCAATCTTGACGATCCGTTCCTTGTTACCGTCAACTAGCTCGATCTCTTTAGTTTCGCCTCCTGGCCGGCATATTTCGACTAGCCTAGGCTGCAATTCTTCATTGGTTATCTTCTTATTCTCGGGAATTTGCCGGTTACATGCTCGCTTGATGGTATCTCCGCCAAGGTCTCCTTCTGCTTTTCTTTTCTGATTCGTTCCCTTCATCATAGTGTGGTAGCAAGATCGAGCTGACTCTTGACTACCCTTTAGTCTCTCCGGCTGCCCGGCATTAGACATGTACACCATGGTCAGGTGGTATGTTGATACCACTGCCTGTGTGTCATGAATTAGTGGACGCCCGATGATGGCATTGAAGGCTGCTGGAACATCAACTACTAGAAACTCCACCATTAAGTCTCTTGCTCTTTCATCATGGCCAATCTTGACCGGCAGCTTTATAGCTCCTCTTGGTACGACGGAAGCCCCGGTGAAACCCGTTACAGGGTAGCTTGCTCCCTTCAAGTGTTCAAGGCCAATGTTCATCTTGTTGAAGGTAGTCATGAACAAGATGTTGGCGGAACTTCCGCCATCTACCAGCACCCTGTGAATGGCACAATTTGCGATATTCAAAGTAATGACGAAGGGGTCGTCATGTGGGAAGATGATGCCTTATGAATCTTTCTTTGTGAATGTTACCGTTGGCATAGTTGGCTGCTCTGGCCATCGGTGATTCTCATGCAGATTGACTTGATGACGAAACTCCTTCAGGCTCGCTTTAGCTCCACTGGTTGTCCCGCCATGTATAGGACCGCCATCTATGACATGTATGACCGTCAACCTGTCCCGTACTGGGTGTTCCTTTGAGGCTCCTCGACGTGATTCTGGTCCTGGTCATGCCGGCCTGAATCATGCCGGCCAACTTCTTGCCTTAACTTGTACTGGGTGAAATATCCTCTTCGGATCAAGTCTTCCAGATTGTTCTTCAAATCCTTACAGTCTTCAGTAATGTGGTTGTGATCTTTGTGGAAATCACGCCATTTGTTCCTGTCCCATCCTTCATGGAACATTTTTCGTGGACGCTGCCACTTGTCGTCGTCTTTATGCATGGCGAAGATCTGAGTTCTGGGTTTGGTTATGGGAGTGTAACTCTCGAACTTCTCTTTTCTCTCTTTCCCCTTGGCAATACTGGTATGGGCAACTTCCTTTATGCTATCTTTTTTGCTCTAACCTCCTCGTTTTTCCTCCTTGGTGATTTCAGAATCACCTCTCCTTGTGTTCGAGGCTCGGTCAAACTCTTCGCTCTTGATGAACTCATTTGCCTTTCCCAGTACTGCCGCCAAAGTCTTCAAACTTTTCCTCCCCAAGTAGCTTCTGAAGTCGCCATCCTTAAGGCCCGACATCAGGGGTAGCACGACAACTTCTTGTTGCAGGTTTGGTATTGATACTGCTTCTCCATTGAATCTTCCCAAGAAATCTCTAAGGCTCTCACTCTCGCCTTGCTTCAAGGCCATGAGCTCTCCAGTGGTTCTTTCTCGCCTTCTATTACTGACAAACTGTGTCTGGAATTCAACCGACAACTGATAAAAGTCAGTGATAGATGCCGGCGGCAAACTTCTGAACCAAGTCTGGGCTATGCCTGACAAGCTGGCTGGGAAAACTTTGCACCAGATGGCGTCTGACTTGGTGTACAGATGCATATTCGCTTCATAGACCCACAAGTGATCCACTAGGTCCGTTGTACCGTCATACTTACATGACGGCATCTTGATACGTTGTATGGGTTCCTCCAATATTTCCCTGATGAAAGGCGAGCCTCGCGGTGTGATGGGAGCACGTTGCCGGCCCGAGTAAGTACTGAATGTCCTACCATGTTGGCTAGTGTGCCCTCGTTACTCCCTCATGGTGCTCTCCCTGTCGTCATACATAGGCTCAGTGTGCTTGTCGGTATCGCCATCCTCCTTTGTTTGAAGAGTCTTTTCATCATAGCCTTCCTCCGCCAATTCCTTCTCAAGGCGGCGGCCATCTTGGGAAAAGGGTTTGGTCCTCCTCGGGAGGTTGCCATCCCAGTCGCGACCAATGACTCTACCGGAACGCTCTGTCGGAGAGCTGTTGCCGGAGGCTACGGCATCAAGCACTGCCCTGGCGGCTTGGATTTGTTCCAGAGTGAACTGTGCAACACAAGAGAATGGTGTTCTCTGGTGCGGGCTCGTTGGGGTTATAGGATCAGGCTCTGGTGACATAGGATCTTCATCTTCCACATAAACAGGATCCAGGTGATTGACAGGACCGCCATACTTGGTTGAGACGAGGTTGCCGTCTGGAACGACGTTTCCGGTAGGTTTGGGGTCCATTCCCTCCTTCTAGCGCCAATTGTTTCGGGTATGAAAGAGTGGACGTCAAGGGTTTGACGGCCTATGGAGGATGGACAAGGCTTGGCGACGTCGAGTATGTCGGTGTTGAGTTGTCTGGGTTGTCGGTGTACCTGCACAATTAACAAAGATGACTGACCTCGGGGGGTTGCCGAGGAAACCCACTCCGATGCCTAAGTAAGACAAGGTTCGTCAAGGTAATGTGCAGATAAAGAAGGTAGGGTCAGAATTGAATGTACCTTGGGAACGATTCGGGTGGGCTATTTATAGTACTTGAACAAGTAGGTCGGTTTACGTACGAAGAATCTCGTGTACACACGTGTATGTCACAATCAACCCCGTACACGTATGCGTCACTCCTTAGATGGATTGTCACGCCGGCAAGTACTGGCTGAGGGGCTTGTCAGGCCACCAAGTACAAACTTGTCGGCCATTCCAGTCATGTTTGTATGGACCTGCCCCAAAGGTGATCAAGGTGGTGCCGACAAGCTTCTTGCCGGCATGATCTTGACAGCTGTCAAGTAATAAGGGGGTTGTATACTCCCGTACAATTGCAATAGGAAATAGGAATGTCAAACCCAACAGAAAAACAAGCAGATGATAGCTACACAAGTAAACAGTTACATTGCTTTGGAACATCATTCTAGAAACCGATCAGTAATACTCATAACATAAGGTTTAGCCGCACAAGTAAACGAGATTCATCAATGATTCGGACACACTTTGCTCCATAACGACTGTTGTGTGCTCATAAAAAACCTTAACGAGCCGGCGAATGATGATAGCCGGCGAATGAATTGGAGAAAGAAAGAGAGGACTAAGGAGAGAGTGCCACTGGGACCGGCGCCGTCGACTTCAACAATGACGGATTTCTTTGGAACCATAGTGGAATTTAAGCACAAATGAGAAAGTAATTTGAATACCACAAAGTATAATGCAATGACATCAAATAGTTCACAAGTCAACCACTCTATTTTGGTGTTATTGTTCAGTTACGGTGTATTCACTTCCACTGCATGCTATACATGCAGATTAACATTTTCCTTAATTAGCATGATCATGGAAGGATATATAAGATATATAGGAACGTGAACAGGGGCAAAGGAGAAGAGATGGGTTTTATAGATGTTACTTGTTAGGGTTTGGTTCAGGAGGGAAAAGGGGAAATGTTTTTGGAGGGAAAGGAGAAAGGTTAAAGTTAAACCGTTAAACTAAGGTTAGGAGATTAACTCAACTAACTTGCATTATTTAATGGACATAAGCTGTGTTCAGCAGCAATATGCTTCATAAAGTCACTTTTAAGCAAGGTCAATTAGTAGAGGGTTATTTATGATAATCTTAAAAGCACAAGGTCACCATTGAAAAATTGCAAAACCACAAGGTCACACTACGCTTCTTTTTAGGATGAGGTGAGATAGCTAGGGATATAAACAAGCTAATCGGATATAATCCAAAAGAAAAATCTGCATTATAGAACATGCTACACTAATCTAATATAATTGGGAACGTCACTACAAGGATGATAACATTTACAACATTCTGGCACATGATGTCCCACCAAAGGACGAGGACCAAACATAATTTGTGCGATTTGTTGGAGGGTTTAAGAAAACAGTTGAGGAGTGAGCAAAGCAAGCAAAATGCTGCTTAAAAGCACATGGAAAAAAAATTCAAATAAGATAAACCTGAAAAAAAATAAAACGAACAATGATAATTTGAAGAGGTACTATTAACTGACCTCATGAATTCGAAATCAGAATTGGGAGAAGAGTTGATTCTGCGTGATCTGTCGTAGCCAAAACCCTAAATTCTTTAGAACTGGAAAAGATGAGGGAGAAAGAGAAAGAGAGATACGTGTACCAGTACAGCCAAAAGAGAAGGGAGAAGAAATAAATCGTGCGGTTAAGATGTAGCAGTGATGGAAGGCTCAGATTTGCCCATTCTTATGAACAGTGAACTTCATGCTTTTATCACCCAAATCACTATTGTAGTTAATAGTTGAAACTTCCTACTTCTAAAAGGAGTGGATAAGGTAAAGATTCAAATTTGGTTACGTAATTCATCAATATCTACCGTTTCAAAACTTTTATTGTAGGTAAGACAAACTTCTTTTTGTTTGGAAAGCCAAAAAGTTCGAGATATTTGAGGACGCTGCAACCGTCGAAACTTAAAGTCTCAATAAGAACACAATTAGCAATGAAGTTATCAATCAAAAACTGGTTAATCCGGGAATCTAAAAGAGAAATAAGTATGTGGGTCATAGAAGGAAAGAAAAAGTTTTAATATATTGCATATTGTATTGAAGTTAATGATGTGCGCCAAATCGCCAATAAATATAGAGTGAAAAAAAACTTTATTGTAAAAATAACAATATAAAATTAATATGACCATTCCAAAAACAGAATAAAAAAGAATTGGGTAAACTTATAAGTGACACCCTTTTTAGTTAATGATAAACTAACAAATGCGGGGAGTAATTGTCAAAGATTACCACCACGCGTGAAAACGTTTCGAACTATTCGAAATTTGCAATGAAAGTATTTCAACCTAATAATAAAAGTCAAACAAAAATCATACATGTTGGAACCAATCATTGCCCACCAAAACTACTAAGTTAATATTAAAAGTCAACTCTAAAGTCAAACGAATTCACAACCAATAATTAAAGAAAGGGAAATTCTCAGTGGTAAGCCTCTTTTTTTTCCTTTTCTCATTGGTAAGCCTTTTTTAAAAAAATTGTACACCATGACCCTCAGTTTAATTATTTTACTAACCATGACCTTAATTGTGGGTTTAAGTGTTAATGCCTGGTAAGTTTACTTTCCTAAGGTTAAATCAGTTTGTTGTTGGTTAAACTTGAGTTAAGCTATTTTCCCCCCTAAACCCATATGATTTCCCTCCAAAATTATAATAACCCATAAGGCCACGATACGAAATGCACATGTTGTAAACTGCATATTTATGAAACTTAACTCACATAATAAGATCACACAATCTAACTAGTATTTACTATGGCAGAACATGGCTTATATTTAAGTTCTAACGTTACACATAAGTCAATCCTCCACCTTGAAGTTCTCCTTTACTTCAAAGCAGCTTTGAAATTCATCAATAACAAACTTGTTTTGTGAAAAAGTTCAACATCTGATTCACTTATCCTCTTCAAGGCAAAACTTAAAAAGTATGAAATTGCACATGTTGTCTACTGCATATGTTTTTAAAACTGAACTCACATATTATATCATGGATGTAAAACTGTGAATTGTGAGGCCTTTGAATTATCAGGCCAACTCAAACTTGCAACTACATCACACCAAAAATATTTCCCAATTAGTTAATTCTTTGACATGCCAATGAAGATACTTTGTTTAGTGACGAAAAGTGTCACTCTGCTTTTTTCAGTATAACCTCAAATAAAGCAATTCTTCCAAATAATGAAAGAAATTCATGATTCAATCAATTGAATAAATAAAGGACATACATTTCGTGTTGATCAAAGAAGAAAGCTTCAATTCAATACGAATTCGATGCTACGCAATAACACAATTCGCAATTCCACCAGGGTGTGATAAGAGAAAGCTTCAGATATGAATTCTTCAACATAAAATAATGAGAGAAATCCACATGGATGCAAAAAGATTTGAGAGATTATAGAGAATTTGAGAGATTATAGAGAATTTGAGAGATTTTAGAGAATTTGAGAGAATATCACAGAGAGATTTGAGAGTAGGAAGGAAAGGAATATGAGGAGTTCTAATTTGCGAATAACAGACAAAGAAATCAATAGAGGAGGGTGAGGGAGAGGGCAGATCAGTAATTGCAGCTACATAACCATGGTTAACCTAATAAATTAGACTAAATGGAAAATCAGCATTAAAAACCACAATTAAGGTCATGGTTAGTAAAATAATTAAACTGAGGGTCATGGTGTACAATGTTTAAAAAAAAGGCTTACCAATGAGAAAATAAAAAAAGAGAGGCTTACCACTGAGAATTTCCCTTAAAGAAACCCCATATGAATCTAAAACCATGTATTCGTAGTAGGTTAGATAGTTTCACACTTCACATTCCTCATTGCAAAGTGGTCTCCAACCTGAAATAGATGTAACCAATTAGTAGTAGACTGTTTGTCAAACAATACAATAGTAAAGATGAGTCGTCACATAATCAATAAAGCACAAAACATAATCAACTCGTAATCAGCAAACATGAATACATACAATCTAAAAATAATAAAACAAAAAACCCAACATGATACTACAAAGCAAAATAAGCATCATGGTTTAAAGACAGTTAACAAATTGTCAAACAATACAAGACTCAACTAGAACACTTTATTAATTAATTAAGTTGAATAATCAACGAACAAGTTGTCCAACCCCAGAATCATACCTTCATAACGAAAGTAAGGCAACATGCACGACTAGGGGTGAAAGTTATTCGGATAAAATCCAAAATCCAATCCAATCCAATCCGAATTAGTAATTCGGATTGGATTCGAATTGTGTTCGGATTGGATTCAGATTGAGATTTTTTGAAAAAATGGATATTCGGATCGGATTGGATTGAGGGTAATTGGATCTAAAAATCCAATATAACCAAATAGTAACATGCCTTGCATTATGTATATGGATTGGGCTTAAGTGCTTCATTGATTTCTTTTTTTTTAAAGCCTAGTCCATAGCCCAGTAGGCGTACCACTTCAACTCTTCCCCTAAAACCCTAACAACACTCAGTTCCTCATTTATTTCATCAAAAAACTAGAGTTTAAAAAAATCGGATTTTCGATCGGATCCAATCTAGAGTATGAAAATTCGGATTGGATTGGATTGGATTCAAACTTTAATTGGTTTGGATTCGGATTGGAAAAGTGAAATTCAAATTTTGTTCGGATCAGATCGGATTAGGCCCTAATCCAAACCGTACACCGAACTTTCACCCCTATGCACGACTTTGTGCCACAAACCAATCAATAACGTTGTTAAATAAAGAGGGACACATTGATCAAACAGGCATACGTAAAGCCATGGATTCCCACCATGTGCCCAAACTCTTTTAGTTCAATACTCTAGACGTGCACAAATATAGAATTTTTATTGCTCATTCTCTTTCATTTTACGTAATTAATAGATTAATGAATAACCAATTATCTATTACAAGTACTTCTTCCCTTTCCTATAGATCCGCCCACTTGCATTTTACGCTGTCTCTAGTGTACTAATTTCACCGTTAATATCTTTTATTGTATAATAGTAAAAATTATGAAAAATCTAGGTTATAAAAATATACATCGTCACGGATATAGTAAAATCTCTCATGATAAAAATTTCCACATATATAAATTACCACATACAGTTAAAGTATTTAAATTTTGACCGCTTGCATTGTGAATGGGAGGACATTTAGGAAATGAAGGGAATACAACACAATCAAACCACATTGTAAATATATTTTACCTTTGATAATAATAATAATTAGATAATATACCAATTCAATAACCATCAGTCTCCTACTCTATCTCTGGTTAAAATCAATCAACAATAATAAAATGGCATAATAAAACATACCTTTTAGTTACTCAATCAATCATGAAGGAGTAATAAAACATTGAATAATACAACAATTTATTCCAATAACCAACCTTTACCATCCATATATAATAAATATAAGACTGATACGAGATCAAGCTAGGTTTAATTTGCTTTCTTAGGATTGTTGCATGGTTTTATTTTACTCTTAAAGTAGAGGTTTTACATGTAACGAAAAATGTCTTTTAGTTAAATTAGTTAATTAAGTTGTTTTTATTTTTAGTTGGTTGTAATAAGGTTGGCCGAAATTCTGATGAGTTGTAATAGCTTGAGGATAGGCGTGTGCTTCTTGTAAGGTTAATGGAAAGTTTTTGCAAAGCTTTCCTAAATCACTAGTTTCCTTATTTTTGTGCTAGATTCTAGGCTTAAGTTTAGGAGAGAGTTTCCTTAAATTCTGACATGATGGGCGTGTGATATGATGTACTTGAGGAGCAAGGTTTTCTTGCTTCTTCTTGTATAAATACATGCCTAGTCCTATGAGGCTAAGCAAGTTTATTGATTGAAATTTTCGGACTTGTTTGTCTTTGAAGGATTGGACGTATTTTCCAACACTTGATTGTTTTTAGGGAGTGAACCTAAACACAAGACCCTTAGTATTAGGCGAGTGAAACCTAAAACTAAGCGAGATTTGAGTGAGTTAGTGAGTGAAGCTAACAAACTTAGTCTTAAACACATCCTAACTTGAACCTTTGGTGAGTGAAGCCATTGAATTAGAGTTAGAACCCTTAGGGAATCATAAGTGAGTGAAGATTGTGAGGAACTAAGATAGATTCCGTTCACGGAATCATATCAATTGGTATCAGAGCAGTGTTACGAGAACGGAGCGTGAGGGCGCGTGTGAGCTCCAAATCTTGATTTTCTTGGTTCGTTGGAAAGCTAACATACAGAGCTACGTTGTGTCAAAATTTCAGCTTATTCCAAGCAGTAACGAAGACACAGTGAGCGTAGACATCCGACGAAAATTCCTGACAATTTCAATTGACATGGGAGAATCCGAAGCACTTCAGGCTTGGATGACAACTATGATGGATAAGATGACTACACAAGTGGCTGAGCTTCTTGATGCACGACTGGAGGACTATGAGAAGCAGACTAACGACAATTCCGCACTCCTAGCTAAACTCACAGCCGAAAGAATAGGAGCAAAGAACCATAAAGAATCCGAATTGAAACTTGGGGATCTTCCGGAATTCAATGGATTGAAGGACCCTCAGGCTTATTTGAATTGGGAAAGGAGGGTTGAACGCATGTTTGATCACAAAGGTATGGATGAGACTCAATGTTTTGATCATGCTATACTTAAACTTAATGATTATGCATCTGATTGGTATGACTCTTTTCAAGTGCAAAGAGTGAGGGATGGGAAGGAAAAGATTAAAACTTGGACATCTTTAAAACTGAAATTGAGGAAACGTTTTGTTCCTAAGTCCTATAAGCAAGAGTTGTACCTTAGGTTAAGTTCTTTCACTAGTGGAAAAAAGCTCATCTGATGCGGTCAAAACCGGGCTTACTTATTCGGTTTTGGTCTGCATCGGGTGGGCTCGCAGCAGTTTGGAAAGATTAAGTGATCCGGTCCTAAACCGGATCAGAAAACACCCCCAAAAACCAAAAAAAAAAAAAAAATTAATTTTTTCATTATTTATCGACACAAAATCAATAGTATATATCAATACTCATTTTATTAAGCATATTATGCTTAATTGAAGCATAAGCATAAATAATTAGATACATCAAAATATTAACTACAATTTTAACATCATACTCAACGAGCTCGCTGCTACTACAACACACATTATGCTGGTGACAAAAGCTCTCCTTCAATAGCATAAAGATAGCAGAAGTATATGCATCCTCAGTCATTGAAGTAAATCCAAGGCTTCTCAAGTCTTGAAGTAAGCTTTTTCTTAATAAAGAAAAGAAAGCATACTGTGATGCCACAAGTGGACTGTACACAATACGTGGGTCCAAAATCTCGTCAAGGACCAGAATACCCCCACCATTTCCTTCTCCTTTCAAACAATGGGGAAATACCGAGGTGTGATTCCTCTCTCGATGATAATTGGGATACAACAGACAAGCCGTGCTGACCAAAACCAAAGATCCCGTCGATAGCACGACCAGACTTGGTCAAATCCCCAGATTGATAGGTGCTGCATCTGCACCCAAAAGAAAAACCAACGACTTGAAATTAAGACATAATATCCTTCACAAAAAAATATGCAAATCACAAGCAAATTCAAACAGGATAACAATGCGCACTTGTTGACTGTTTAATCCAACCAGCCCAACTTTTGACCTCATAATTGGCTGTCTAATTCTCACCTATAGCTCTGAGGAACCATTCTTACATACTAGGCCTTAAAATTACTACATCACTACACGCCCCTAGGTTCAAACTCTATCATCTGCAAAGTTTGCAAACAGGGAAAGGCCTCTATAGTGCTGCTGCTTGTGGCTTTAGACCTTGAACCAAAATTCATGGTTTGGACTAGTCAAAGATTTTTGACAGATCCAACAATAATGAATCATAGTTCAATTTGTGCATATCACTTACAACTACTATTTTCCAAACCTCGGTCTTGAAAATATCATATTTATCCAAGCCTCAGATCATGCAAATCAAACAAAAGAAAACTTACCAGCTTAAATGATTCGAAAATAGACTCCACAGATGTGTAAGCAAGATAAAGGAGAGCATTCTTGTAAAACTCGGCAAACTCCTGGCGTGCTTTATGATATTGAGATGAGACCCAATAGAAACTAGCATATACTGATGGATCAATATTAGTCATGCTGTCAAGTGTCGTTTTTCCATCATCCAAAAGCTTCTTGAATTCTTTCTGTTCCCCTTGCTCAAGCTTAAACAAAGCCATCTGCATCTTTATATAAAGGACAGGCTCCTCAATACTTTTCAATCACCCCCTCAAGATAACCAATAGCCACTTCTTTCTCCGCATACTGTCGGGAAACTATGACAGCAAAATGAGCAAGCTTAAGGAGATTTATCTTCGTCTCAAAATCAGTGATGAAATTGTGATATAACTGTATCAGGGCATCACCAGCCTGCAATAAAGATATCAAAAGCTATTATATATATATATATATATATATATATATATATATATATATATATATATATATATATATATATATATATATACTAATTATATATAAATAGAATATAGCAATATGAATGAAGATTGAGAGAACGGATTCTATGAAATTGTAATTAATATTTTTCAATGAAGATGGAGAAAAGAGATTATATAATAGCTATTATGCTGCACAGAGCTGTCCTTTTTAGCATTCAACTTCGTGCAAATTTGATAACTTCATTCAAGCACTGCTGTCACATCACTCGCATTCCTTGTGAGTTATTTTCATCAGATATAATCATATTTCTTTCACCAAAAACTGAAAAAGGATGAAGCCATCCAGCATTAAGTATCAATCCCCAAACAAATAAAGTAGATTTCAACTATCAATCCCCAAATTCAGAACCCACATAAGATCTATTAACTGGTAGATGACCAATGAATATAGCAGATTACAAAGTTAATTGACTGACAGATCTAGGGTGAATATGGATGCACCATTTCTCGGAACAAAAGAAAGTATTATGAACTCATATTGCTACCAAACTTTAGACATAGAGAAAAAACAGCTATGTACCTTGCTTGCAGCCAGTAACTACACACAAAAGGTTATGGTATGGATCATAGTGGGTGCTCGATCTAGACTTCGCATATTCATCCACAAATTGATAGAAGATAAGTTCTTTGATTCCAGGAAATAAGGCTGAGAAAAGAAGCAAGCAGTGAGTCTGGGCTAGCTCCAAAATGAACAGATAATGTAAGTCCAAGCCACA
Organism: Beta corolliflora; assembly: GCA_947648045.1. Classification (NCBI taxonomy): domain Eukaryota; kingdom Viridiplantae; phylum Streptophyta; class Magnoliopsida; order Caryophyllales; family Amaranthaceae; genus Beta; species Beta corolliflora. The sequence goes on along the minus strand of CANSZD010001633.1, from coordinate 91,866 downwards.
ACATACAGAACAGTAGACGATCCATAAACATACTATTCCAATGTCTACTTGTAAACTTTGCAATTGCATCCTTTCTTCATTCTCCCTATTCAATATTGGAACCTGCAGCCACATTTGGTTTGCATATATTCAGAACCTTATACAAGAAGAAGCCATCACTTCATCCCATTTTATTTTTTGAGCCAAACACTGTAAACTTACACACTGTAAACACTGTAAACTGAAGTGCAAATAAGTGATGTTGAACAGCAATTTGAGCAATAAAGCCGATCGAAAACCAACTATCCTATCATGAATCTCCAATTTAAAACAGAAGAACCTGAGAGGAACATATTGCAGCATACAGTCAAACTCCGATAGTCAAGCTAACTCTACATGTTGTGAAGCACTTCACACAAGAAGTTCAGAAAAGTAGCATAGAGGCAGTTTACTTCAGAAAATAAAGATGAACAATACTTAGGCAGACGTATTGGATAGGCAAGTGCAAACTATATCTGAAGTCAAATAAAAAAAAGCGAATTGGGACGAAAAACAGACGAAAACGAAGGATTAGCATGTTTTCCAGCTCCAATTGATGAAAAATAAGAATTCACGAACCCTATACCTTGTTCGCTGCACGATGTAAATCCAGCTGAATGATTTGCAATCGCAGCAGTTCGAATCCCGTATCCATCACAACCAATTGTCTGAACATAATAATTGCAGAAAAAATTAACAAATTATTTGATTGAAAAGAAAAAAAACTCGCAATTTTTAGTTGAAGAAATGAATTTGAATTAAAAAGACGAAGAAATGGAGCTTACTTTAGAACCCTAAGATAAAAATCAGCAACACAACCCTCCAAAATATGAAATCGTCAATTCAACAAGAAAACCTTCTGATATCGCATCGAATGCCAAAAGATATCGAGTGGTTCATTACAACCATAGATATTATTCGACACTCCCATTTCAACCCAAGCGCGGCGATTAACAATCTATTATGCCAACAAATAACTCAAATGAAAACTAAAATCAACAAACCAATTGCGCGCATCACAAAAAAGAATAATAAACAAACCAAAATTCACGAATAACAACAACAAGAAACCAATCAAATTCACAAAGAAAGTAAATAAGAGAGAGAGAAAGAGAAATTGAACCTCCAGAATTCTTCAACAGTGGAGAAGGTGTAAATGGGGCGAATAGAGCTACCCCAAGCGGCTTGTTTGGATTTGGCAGAAGGATTATCAAACCAAAATTGAAGAAATGGGAGAGGTTCTTTCTTCGCATTTCGTTCTTCGCCTGATCGTGGCGATTTGTGGCGGTTCGCGGCGGTTCATTTCGTTTCTTCGTTCTTCATTTTCGCTCTTGATTTTCGTTCTTCGTTTCGTGAGGGAGGAGTAGAGAGGTGAGATTGAGGTGGTGGCGTTTATGAGAGGTGAGAGGAGAGAGGAGGGAGCTTAGGGAGCTGAGTGAGAATGTGGGCTTAGGGATCTGCCGGCGTGGTGTGAGGGAGGAGTAGAGAGGAGAGAGAGAGAGGAGGGAGATTGATATTTTGGAGGGAGGAGAGAGATCAGGTATGGGGAGAGACGCGTTGGGCTTCAACTATGCTTTGGGCCTCTAAAAAGAGGGGCGTTATTTTGGGACCGAGCTCATTTTTATTTTATAAAAAATAACGAAAAATCTGATCCGGTCTTGTGAACCGGATCAGATTTTAAAAAAACCGCAGCAGTTTCTACAATCTGATCCGGTTTACTAAAGGACCGGATCAGATTTTCCGCCCAACTTTCCCTCCCATTTTTTTATTGATTTTCGGATGCAGTTTTGTAAAAACCGAATCTGTTACTAAGTGACAGATATGGTTTTTTGCACTAGTGTTTTCAACAAGATCATCTTTCCATTCCTGAATATGTGATTGAGTTTGAGAAATTATATTTGGCATGTGGGTGTAAGGAAGAGGAGGAACAAAAGATGGCCAAATTTCTGTTTGGTATGAATAAACCGATTGCTAATCTTATTGAATTGCAAACTTATGGCACGTTTGATGAGTTGTGTCAATTAGCAAGTAAGGTGGAAAGGCAGTAAAAGGAGGCTAAGGTTAAGAGTTCTCGTTTTTCTTTTACTCCTAAAACTGAAACTTCCTTTTCTTCTGTAAAAACCGAAACTTTGGCAAAGGGAAATCTGGTTCGGAACTTGTGAAGGGTGAGGTGTCTCAAAAGTTTCAAAAGGGGGAGAAGGATGAGATCAAGTGCTTTAAATGTCAAGGAAGGGGTCATTACAAATCCGAGTGTCCTAATAGGAGAGTGATGACTGCTGTCATGTTTAATGCATTGGAGGAGGAGGAAACCAACCATGCGTTGCTTATGAAAGGCAAGGGCAATGAATATAGTGATGATGACATGGATATGGTGAATTTAGAGGATCAACCCTTGTTTGAAGCCGTACCTGATCATGAGACATTGGTGTTGAGAAAGGTTCTTCATGCACAAGCAAGTCCTTTAGATGATGTGAATCAAAGGGAGAATTTATTTCATACACGTTGCTTGGTGGAAGGAAGGAGTTGTTCGGTGATTGTGGATAATGGCTCGTGCACTAAGGGCCTGTTCTCTTCGGCATAAAACTACTGAACTACTGAACTGAATTAAATTATAACTAATTAATAGTAATGATTATCATTTAGGAACTGAACTGAACTGAAAATAAGCTGGGGAGAACAGGTCCTAATGCTTGTTCTTAGAAGATGGTGGATACCTTGAAGCTGGAAACAAGGAAACACGCAAATCCCTATAAGCTAAATTGGTTGACGAATGATGGTGGCGTGGCTGTTACAAAACAAGCTCTTGTTTCGTTTTCAATTGGCGATTTCAAGGATGAGTGTTGGTGTGACATAGTTCCGATGGATGCATGTGCTTTGTTATTGGGACGTCCATGGCAATATGATAGGGATGTGATCTACCTAGCCAAGAAAAATGTGGTCTCTGTGCTGCATGAGGAGCGACGAATGGGGTTAACACCATTACCACCCAAAGTGAATTCAGTAGCTAAGGAGGGTACCAAAACACTTTCTCTTGTTGATGTGGAGCAACCGGAATTAACTCGAAAACAAAGGAAGGAGAAGCACAAGGACCGGATTTTACAAGCATGGCAAAAGACTCCATTCGAGATTGGTGACTATGTGTGGCTATCCTTAAGTGCTCAAAAGCTCCATAACAATGCAAAGGGAAAAACCGAGCCTATTGAAGAACGTCCTTTCAAGATTGTGCATAGAGAGAATTATGACACTTTTCAAGTTATGCTTGGAAATGGTGTGTGCGCTTCATTACTAGCTGCTGATTTGATTCCATGCCATGATTTTGGAACTTAAGGACAAGTTTTTCCAAGAGGGGGAGAATGATACGAGATCAAGCTAGGTTTAATTTGCTTTCTTAGGATTGTTGCATGGTTTTACTTTACTCTTAAAGTAGAGGTTTTACATGTAACGAAAAATATGTCTTTTAGTTAAATTAGTTTATTAAGTTGTTTTTATTTTTAGTTGGTTGTAATAAGGTTGGCCGAAATTCTGATGAGTTGTAATAGCTTGAGGATAGGCGTGTGCTTCTTGTAAGGTTTATGGAAAGTTTTTGCAAAACTTTCCTAAATCACTAGTTTCCTTATTTTTGTGCTAGATTCTAGGCTTAAGTTTAGGAGAGAGTTTCCTTAAATTCTGACATGTTGGGCGTGTGATATGATGTACTTGAGGAGCAAGGTTTTCTTGCTTCTTCTTCTATAAATACATGCCTAATCCTATGAGGCTAAGCAAGTTTATTGATTGAAATATTCGGACTTGTTTGTCTTTGAAGGATTGGACGTATTTTCCAACACTTGATTGTTTTTAGGGAGTAAACCTAAACACAAGACCCTTAGTATTAGGCGAGTGAAACCTAAAACTAAGCGAGATTTGAGTGAGTTAGTGAGTGAAGCTAACAAACTTAGTCTCAAACACATCCTAACTTGAACCTTTGGTGAGTGAAGCCATTGAACTAGAGTTAGAACCCTTAGGGAATCATAAGTGAGTGAAGCTTGTGAGGAACTAAGATAGATTCCGTTCACGGAATCATATCAAAGACACAGATTAAAATAACAATTAATACCAATAACCCACATTTACCATTCATAGCCTCATAGGTAATAAATAAATTATCCATGATTAATAAATAATCAAATTCCCTTTACATACTTGTATGAGTGTATCAACAATCCATACAAACACATAATAAAGATAAATTCACATTCTTCCACACAACAGTCCCGTTAACATGTTAGTATTTCATCGCAAACCATATTGTCTAAGAACTATCAAAGTTCTCCAAGCATGATAGTAAGTTCAATAAAAATTCCCTAATACATGATACTATGTCCAACTTTTAGACATGCACATACCTTGTGTCACCTTTATGCACTAATAGTCACTGAATATATTTCTCCTACAAGTAACAACAACTAATCAATAATCATCCTTAGTAAATTTCCAGCAATATAATTACTAAAAGTCTTCCAAAACCTTTGAAAACACTATTTTAAACACCATAGTTTCAATCATTCAATCCATATTAATCATACTAATAATTTTCCTCTTTAAAACTCTTAAAAATCAATACTTTCATGCTTTAAACATCAAGTAAAATACATCTTTAAATCTGAAATTTAAAGTATAAATACTACAAAACCAAATTCTGATATTATAATACTTATGTAGTCTAAACATGAAATAAACAATAGTTAAACAAGAATTTTCAAAAAATAAATATAAAAACAATAATAATAATCGAAGAAGAGAAGAAAAAAATAAAAAATAAGAGGAGAGAGAAACTGGAGAAGTGGGAAGGAGGAAGGAGGAAGGAGGAAAGGGGCGGCCGGAATCCGGGTGAGAGAGAACTCGAGAGAAAGCCATAAAAAATGGAGAGGAAGATTAGGATTTTGTAAAAAGTGTGAATGATCGGTTTCAATCCCTATTTATAGATTTTGGTGCCCTAGTAAAACTAGGAAACCCAAAACTTTATGAAATCATTTAATTTAATCACAATTTGCAATTATTAAATAAAACTTTGGTCAAATAAAGTCAATAGTTGACAATCATTAATTATTTTGACTGTAAAAATAATCAACATAAATAATTTTCTTTATACAAAATATAAAATACTTAAAAAATACGTTTTAATTCATTAAAATATATTAATAAAATTCAAAAAGATAGGGGGGATTACACGCGATCCTCATCGTCGTTCGTTTCGGGCCATAGATTCTTAACAAAACGCACCATCGTCCCATCAATCCTTGCCTTAGAGAAGAAATTTGCTAATTTCTTATCATCTTCACATGTTTTGATGTTCTCAAGGGTAGTGGTATCAAAACAGGTTCTCAAACAGGTTCTGGGTATACCCACGGCGAACCGGGTCAGACCCGGACAGGTTAGGATTCTGACAGTTAGTGCCCCAGGTCATGATTGGTCAGGTTTTATTCAACTGGGTCGATCACATTTGAATCATGGGATTGCCGGGTGCCGAACAAGTCTGAGCATTCCATTTACAAGTCGATTTATTTCCGGATATGATCGCCCGTGGACACTTTTTAACCGGGTTTACGCAGGTCGTATTTGGGTTTCATGTACGCTTGGGTAGAGTCAAGTGTACTCGGGTTGAATCACTAATGACCTTAGTTCGCGCATTGTGAAGTATCGAGTCCATTCACTATTGAACGTTAATTCAACTTATTCGGTAAACTCCTAATCGGGTCATTTTGATTTTGTTATGGATTTTGTAAATGAATCATATTATTAAATTATTAAGATCGACATATATTTACATATGTGTGTGCGAAAAATATATGGATGACGAAAAACTAATAAAAACACTATATTGTTTACCGTGATCCTTAGTGTATTCTCTTAGTCAACTCTTATTTCGACTAATCAACTGCGTAAAACCACTCTAATGAGTAAAGGAGTAGAACGACTCTTCATATGTTCTAATATTATATATTATAACCAACGACAATAATAACGAGTAGACGATCAATTCCAAGCTTTAATATAAATGATTTATTATTATAAGCATTATGATTGATATATAAGTTTGTAAATAGCTATGATGATGATGAGAATAATATAATAATAAACATAAAGCGATGATGATAATAATAATAATACAAATAATAACAGTTGTAGTAACAATGCTAACAATAGCAATAGTGATACAAATAAGAATAGGAATACTAACAACAACAATAGCAATAACAATAACAATAACAATACTAATAGTGATAGTAGCAACAACGCTAATAATAGCAATAACAATAACAGACATATCGCGGTGTATATGTATTATGTTGTGACTATATATGATAAAGTATAAACAAACTATTTTATCAATATGTTTGATCATTTTAGTAGTACATTGGTATCAAAATAATTGTAAAACTACTCTAATACTCTATTGATTATAAATTACTATAACGACTCTTGATATTGTTATAATATTATAACAAATGACAATTATATGTTTATAATGATGATTCATATGAGGCCTAAGTGATTATAACGAGGGTTCATATGTTTGTACAATTATAATAATAAACATAACAACAGTTTTTATAAATGATAGTAAACATAACAACCATAAGTCAATAAGTTAACAAGTACTTACTAGATAGTAACTTATCAACAACCATATGTTAACTTAGCGTTTAGTTAGTTACTTAGACTTATACTAACTCAGTAACTCACTAACTAGTTCCTTGTTAGCTGTTACTAAATACATAAATACTAATTAACAAATAATAACTGATAAAGTAATAAGACATTAAGTCCTAAATACTAATATAAGATCATTTAAGTTGATCGTCTTTAAGTTAAATCCAGTACGAAACTCAAATCATCTAATTGAATTGAAAAAAAGTCGTTACTAGATAAGATTAATGAATGTATCAATATAGATTATAAGCTAATTCAAGATGATAATACACTATTTTAGCGGATAGTCTTCATGTGAAATGCATTTCGAAACTAAAAACATGTATTTGGATTGAAACAAGTTGTTATCGGACGAGATCAATGAATGTGTCATTGTTAGTCGATAATCTAAGTCAATGTAACACTACATATAAGTTCACTTAAATAAATATAATCATACTGTTACTTAATTGAGTAATAGACTGATAGTTGTATAAATAACGCTATAAGGTGTATAATTAAAATTTAGAAACTCAATTCATAACTCTAATTAAATAATAAAATAATAATAATAATAATAATAATAATAATAATAATAATAATAATAATAATGGTTATATTATGCTAATTAATAAATATTAATTATACTTAAATACAAATCATAATAATTTCAATAAAAATAACCAAAATTTCAAATTATAATAAAATAATTGACTAATTTTTAAAGTTAGTAAGTTACTAAACCAAGACAAGAATGAGTAAGATTATAAGAATATAAGATTACCAAAAAAAAAAAAGATTACCAATCATGTGCTAGGTCATCAATCCATGTGCTAGGTAATTCTCTTTTTCTATTGGCCAAAAAATATAATATCATGGATCATGAATTAGAACCCTTGATTTGAGAAGGATCAAATTCTAACCATCAATCTCTCAAACCCATCTCCCATTTCCCTCATCTCTCTTCCATCTCTCCTCTCTAAAACCCTAGTCCCCATTTCTTTTCTCATTCTCTCACCTCAGCCTACCATCCCACTCCTCTCTCGCCAATCAGATTTTCCCGATTCAAACTTAGTGTTCTTCCCGATTTTCCAATCAGATTCTTCACTAATTCAATTGCATCCGTATTTTCTTCGTCGAGGTATTAAATTTTCTCTCTCCTCACAAGCTGTAATTTAACTTAATTGTTGTCAAATTATCGGAATCACTTGCGTTACTTTGAGCTTAAAAGTTCTTAAATTGGCATCATATTAATGATCTGCATTTGCGATTTCATAGCTCAGCACTGAAACTGTGGTGAGAGAAGATGGCAAGGAAATCATTAGTGGGAATGGAGGTGCCATTTATTGGCAGTGATTCATTGATGTTCTATTTTTAATTTTTGTAGTTTTTTTTTAGATCTGTCAAATGTATAATATTGTGATTTTTCCCTTGAATTATTTTTGTAATTACTCGTTTTAATTTTTGAATTACTCAATATCCATTGTTGCTTTGTAATCTGAAATTGTTTATTTATGGTTAATACTCGTAGGAAGCAAAATATGATTTAGGAATCAAGAATGGAAGAGCACCTAGTAGGAAGCACTTATGGGTTTAATTTGTGTAATTGTTTTTATAATTTTTGGTTATTAATCCGTGTATATCTATTTGGATTTATTTGATAAAAAGAAAATAAAATTTATTTGGATTTTTAGATCCTTGTATGTGTGTTGGAATTGAGTTAGAATTGTGTTGCCATGTCAATTATTAATATCAAGAGTGAAAGAAACTCACTTGCCTCTCATTCTTAATATATCAATTATTATATAGATTTTTATATGTATCAATTGTAACATTTTGAATTATCACGTTATCAAAAAAAAAATTATAATAGTACCAACTTATAAATATTTATAAAGGAATGATATAGTATATAAAAATAATATACCAACTTATAATAATTTTGTGGGGTTTAGTAGTCCAAATAGGTTGGTTTGAAAAATTGGATCAAATAAGACAGATATTATTTTATCTGGTGCAACTGAATTATAGTTGAGTTCGGGTCGGTCATAAATAAATCGGGTTGAACCAGGTATTTACAGGGTCTGGTCGGATTTTGGGTTAACATCTTGTTAGGTTACGGTCAGGTTCGGGTTTGAATGCAGGTCTGTGTGGTCAGGTCAGAATATGATATTGCCGGGTGCCGGTCAGGTCTGGGTAATCCCAGGTCAGGTTTCGATCAGGTCTGGGGACTGACCCTCACAAGTCGAACCAGGTTCAAGTCAGGTCAATTTCAGGTTGACCCAGCGGTCAGATCTGTTTCTGACACCACTACTCAAGGGATACTTCAGTGAGGGCATGCCGCCAACAGTTAATGTTGAGAGAATTCCAGCACCCACATTTCGAGTTGCCTTTCGTTGGCTTCTCGTATGTGAACTAAAAAAAACAGACAAAGATTATCATCTCTTTCGACTAATCAATGTATTTTTCTTATGAAGAAACGTGTTCTACTATAGAACACTTGTTTGAATACATAATTTAAGGTGATAAGTTGTAATATGGTTATAAAATGTTATTCTATTATAAAAATAGATCTGATAGAAGTTGGTGGGGTATTTTTCATTGTTAGAGAAAGAAAGTTGGGTGACTTTTTATTGATAAAGGTAGAGTGTGGGCCAAAGGAGACTAAAAGAAATAATATATTAATAGTGGGACTATACTAAAAATGGAACTGTTCAAAGTAATTTTGGGACAAACATAAAAGGAAAGTTTTCATACTATTCTTAGACGGATAGAGTAATAAGGATGGAAAAGGTACAAAATACTACTATAAGGAACAAAAACACAAAACTATAGAATTACACTTCTTTTAACAACACGATTCTAGTAAGTTTTATATGAGCGTATGTGACATTATGTTAGCATGCTTCACATGTGCATGGACAAGCATCATTAATCAAACGTATTCATTAATTTGGCCACACGTTTCTCAGAATACTCACCCGACTCCCACAAAACAAATGCAAAAAGAAGAGGAGGGGGGAGGGGTTCTAGCTAAACTCATTTTTTTTTTTTTTTTGATGGCCAGAATGCAAAGATTGATTAAATTAAATTGGTGAGCATATCCTGACTTGCTAAATCAGTGGCAAAGTCAGGGAAATCCTCAAGCCAAATACGTTCAGTTTCAGCTACAAAATTGTGTTTGGCAATTGAATGGGCTAAAACATTGCCATCTCTTCTCACATGAGAGAAATAACAAAACTCAAAAAAACTAGCAAGATTAAGGATGTCTTCAATAATAAAGCATGTGCTTTTTTATCACATTCGTGCACTTAAAACTAAACAACTAAAAGTACGATGTCTCGCGTTTGGAATGCTTATGCAGCAACGAATATAAGACAGTCTCCATCGACCGGACACTGCGGATCTCTCGCTGCATTGGACGATAGATGATGTTCGGGAAATAGGGAAGGCGTTGTATTGGTGCACTATTACAAAGGTCTCACGGTTACAAGTCCAACAAGCACACGATATTGCCACTTACTGCTACCGGTGGCCTTTTTTTGCTAACTAGTAGTTCTTATGTTTTTTGGTTGCTTTTGTTCCCTTCTATGATGTAAAAAAAAAAGGGTTTTTCTACGTTATACCCTTGTGTTTCTTTGATTTATACGTTGTACCCCAACATTTTTGAACGTACACATGATACCCTATAACTTACAACATTTTATGCACTTTGTCCTTACTATTAACTCGAAGGCAAATATTTTGTCTATAATTTGTTAATTAAATGAATTAATGTTGCTTACAAAATGTGTGCTTTATTAGTAAAACTATGAACAAGTTAGCATAGCACCTAAAGATCACAAAAAGTTAACAGAATTTATGACACATAGTCGGCAATCGGGCACTATACATTAAAAAAGCTAAGTTTAAGGGTCCAGTGTAGAACTTTTAAAAGACTGGGGTACAACATAGAAAATGAAGAAACACAAGGGTATAATGTAGAAAATCCCAAAAAAAAAATGTTCTACCTACTGTAGTGTATACTCTTTCGACTCTTAGAAATACTTATTATTTTCCATAATGGTTATGGTCTCTTCCCTTCCTCTTATTTAGTGCAACATATATTTCTTTAAACAAGGGAGCTTCTAGACAGAATTTCCCAATTGAGCCACAATGTAAAGTATTACAAGGAATAAGTGGCTTATAAACCAAAACAAGATTGAACAGAACATGTACAAAAGAAAAATACCTTGAGAATCTTGCAATCTGAAATGTATTCATTGTATATTGATAAAGACTCTAGGCAAGGTGCAAGCCAGAGAAGAGTCTCGACCAATTTGACTCGAATGTACTTTTCTGAATTAAGCACCACAATCAATTTCTTGACTCCATGTAAGGGAGGCTGACACTTTATCCTCACCTCTTTTGGTAGTATCATTTCCTTTGTTGATCATGACAATCACACCACCATGGAATATATATCATTAGTTGATCTAATCTACAAATACATTATGTGATGTAAAAAATATTATACACATGCACCAGAACAAAAAAGAAGAAAAGGAAAAGAAGGAAGCCATTGGTGTACCTCTTTAGAGTCGATACCTAGTTTCAAAACTTCACAGTGACATAGCTTTGCGAGAAACTTAATGAGTACAACATACCACTTGTCAGCAGCCATGTAAGGTCTTACGGAAATGCTTGCCTCTGTCAACTGGAGAGCCGAACCCTTGGGCCTAAAGGACATAATTTCATTATCCCGATAATGAAAGGCTTTTAAGTTGGGACTATCAATTTCAGCCTTAAGCAGACTTACGCAATCAATAAACTCCAAATGGACAAGGTATTCACTTGATACACGAACATGTTTTACACGATTGCAGTGCAATAATTCCAATCGTACAAGGACAGGAAAATTTTAAAGAAAATGATTTAAATCATCGTCACTCAATTCAGCACCATGTAACTTCAGATATCTCAAATTTTTACAAGCTAGCACTTTCTATTCACTATCTCCCTTACCATATTCATCCACATAAGTGAACTCCAACAGATTGGGTGCCTCAATCTCAATTATTTCACTATCTCCACCAGAATCAATTTCGAGCTTTATGAGTTTCATGAGACCAGAGATTACCAAACTTGTAAACCCATTGCAACTAATAAAGTTTAAAACCTTGATATTAGGGCAATTAGCAGGTAGACAGTAGACTCCCCAAAAGTCAAAACTCCCTCATCCAAATCGACATGATGAAGAGTTAGCTCTCGTAAGGAAGGTAACCGGGCATCTTTCAAAGACGATGAATTCAGCTCACATCTTAGCAAGATCAATTTTGCGATTGAAGAATTAACACCAAATACACTCTTAGGTAAACTATAGTTAGGACCGTTTCATACACCTAAGTTCAATTCAAACTCTTGGACACCACGTCCAACAGCAGAATCAACCCAATGATCTACGCGAGACTTCAACGGAAACCCGTAACCAGGAACATAAAGATAAAGCTCTTTGAGCTCCAAACGCGATTCAAGAGCTCGATCAAGAAATCGATAAAACTCCTCCCTCTTCACTCTATCAGCATCATCATTATCATAATTAGGCAATTTTAACTCTCTGACCTCAAATTCACTCAAATTCAAAACCGGGAGTTCGGTCCATGATGCCCGCCAACTGCTCGACAAAATACTAGCTCTAACAGCATCACTAGTTGGCAAAAATGCAAGTATATGTAATCTAATATTCTAATTGGATGAGGTAAGTCAGAAATTCTATCTGAATTTGATTTTGAACGAAATTTCTTCTCCATACTGAAAATGAAATTGAGGATAAAATGTAAACATACAAATTTAGAAAGAAATCAAATTCTCACTGAATAATCGCATGCACTAAAATATGAGTGAAGAAATGAAAATTATTACAGTAAAGAAGATAAATTAGCGTTTACCTGAGAAAATGAGGGAGTTTAATGCAAAAGCAAAAGCAAAAGCAAAACCCTAAGTAGGAGTAATGTGTGTTGAGCACGAATCATTTTTTTTAGCAAGGAAATAAAACAGTGTGAGCATAATAAAGCAAGAGAAAAAGAGGGAAAAGTTTGAGGTACGTAAGGAGTAAGGAAATAAAACACTGAACTTCTAAAGCGTTCTTTTAAATTACTTAAAATCGCCCAACTACTTATGTAAATGTACCATTATACCTCATTTGCTTTTCAACTCTCTCTCCACCACCACCTAAAATCACTAACCACCAATCGCTACCTCTCCAACCCACCGACGATCACCATCGAAGAGCACAAAATTCCGGCGAGTAATTTTTTTTTTTAAAGGAATTTCATGGGGCCAACGTGTGGCCTGCACGTTGGCCCCATGGGGCACAACGTCGCGCTCGGACGTTGTGCCCCATGGGGCCAACGTGTGGCCTACACGTTGGCTCCATGGGGCACAACGTCCCGGCCAACGTGTAGGCCACACGTTCGCCCATGGGGCACAACGCCTGGCACGGACGTTGGGCCCCATGGGGCCAACGTGTGGCCTACACGTTGGCCCTATGGGGCACAACGTCCAGGCCGAACGTTGTGCCCCATGGGGCCAACGTGCGAGCCACACGTTGGCCCCATGAAATTCGTTTAAAAAAAAAATTTGTTTAAAAAAAAAAACGTCGGAATTTTGTGCTCGTCGGTGGTAATTAGCGGTGGTTGGCGGTGGTGATCGTGGGTGGTGATGGCGAAGATGAGAGAGAATATGAATTAGGGGAGTAAAAATCAAAACAAAAATCGTAAGGGTATAATGGTATTTTTAGAGGGGAGTTGGGGCGATTTTAAGTAATTTGGGGGCGACGTTTAACAATCCCCAATAAAACAATGGAGGAAGAAAGAAATAGACCATTCGGAGAATCGGAGTTGAGTGTTTGTGTGACTATGAGAGAGAATATATTACTTCTCCAATTAAAAGATTTGTGGTAAAAAAAAAAGTAGCCGTTTTGAGTAGAGGTGGTAATAGTTGGCACGACCCGCTAACCTGACTCGAAATTAGTGGGTTTGGGTCAAGGTTTTCAACCCGTGTAAGTAAGCGGGTTGATCCGACACGACCCGTTTATTAAACGGGTTGGATTAGGGTTGAACATTTTAACCCGAATCCGACACGATAACCCGTTTAACTACTATTCTACTATCAATATTATTCGTTGGGCTTGAAATAATTTGAATATTTTTCATAAATACATAAAATTTATTCTTTGGTTGTTCGTTTTGGTTTATTTAGGTAAGATATTAGTATATAAGACGTGGATTAAGAAATATATGATGTATATTTGTTTAATTTATGTTTATATGCGCTCTTGATAAACGGGTCAATAAACGGGTCGGGTAACCCGTTTAATAAATGAGTCGGATTAGGGTTAGGGTTGAGGGTGTTTTACCCGTTTACCGATGGACCCAACACGAATTTGACACGACACGACCCATTTACCAGCTCTAGTTTTGAGGGAGTTTGTTTGGCACTTTTGTCCTCGAAAAAAAATTTGATTGGTTTTGCTCTTTGGGAGTTCACTTTTGGAGTTGTATCTTGTATAATAAGTTTGAGTGTTGTATCTTGTACGACAAGTTTGAGTGCAATTTATTTAATTTTTTTTAATAATATCAAGTAAGTTGAATTTCTTTGTAAGTAAGAGGAAATTTGAGGATCATTTTTGTAAGGACTGAGATTAAGATCCTAGGATCTCTGTGATCGGAAGAAATGTCAACACTATTAGGCTATCACTTGCTGATTACAAATTGAAGTGTAGTGGCGGATCTAGGATTATCGAAAATGAGGGTACGAAGTACAAATACATATATAAATTAAATAATATTACACAAATATGCAATTGCAAATTTCAATTTAATACATTAAAGTAAAACTAATTCTATTTTTGTTTTTTTATTTTATTCTATTTTATTTTATTCGGTTTTTTCACCATATACCCCGACAAATTAGAAAATTCACCATATACCCTTAATGTTTCAAATATTCACCATATACCCCTGAGTTTCAAAAAACGTTCACAAAATGCCCTTTTCCTAAACGCCGTTAACTCACCGTTAACTTTATTTACAAATTTGCCACAATTAAACCCTAAACCTAAAATCTAAACCCTAATCCTAAACAATAACCCTAACCCAACCCCTACCCCTACCCCTAAACCCCACCCCTAACCCTAACCCCCTCTGCCAGCCTATCCCCCCCCCCCCCTGCGCGGCCCCCACCCCCACCCCTCCCCCCCCGTCGCAGCCCCCATCCCCTCCCCTCCCCGGGAGGGGGGCTAGTGGAGGGGAGGGGGAGGGGGGTTGGGCTTAGGGTTTGGGGAGGGGGTTGGGCTTAGGATTAAGGATTAGGGTTTAGATTTTAGGGTTAGGATTAAGGATTAGGGTTTAGATTTTAGGGGTAGGATTTAGATTAGGGTTAAAGTTAGGGTTAGGGATAATGGTGGCAAAATCGTAAATAAAACTAACGGCGAGTTAACATCCGTTAGCAAAAAGGGTACATGGTGCACAGTTTTGAAAAGTCAGGGGTATATGGTGAATTTCTGAAACATTGAGGGTATATGGTGAATTTTTCAATTTGTCGGGGGTATATGTTGAAAAAACCGTATTTTATTTTATTTTGGCGGGAAAGCAAAACTAATTTTGAGTGTCATTACATGATATTCAAGTACATCTACATTTGTCTACTCTTAGCGTTCTAAAATTTAACACATGAACTCTATATGCATGTAAGAGAGCTGGAATTCTATCTATTTTTTATGTAGAAAAAATATTGTGCAGAAAGAGAAGATATGATAGCACTCCGTAGCAGTTTATAACCCCCAACGGTTTAGAGTTTGGAAGGCATAAATAAAGGAGCACATAACCAGGCTGTAAGTCATTACAAAATTGGAATTGGGCAAATCATAATTGATAAGTCCCATAATACTGAACCGTCAAATACGTAAGAGAGAAGTTCCACCACATACTTCGTTGATTCACAATATTGGCAAAAAAGAAACAGGTCTTATCTTGTATCATTGATGAATTCATTCTTCTTGTGTACAATTTGATTTCTCTTCTTGTACCAAAGTAGCTTGAAACGAAATTATAATCTTTATACAACATATTCCAATAACAAATCAAATTTACTTCATCCATATCTAAAGAATATCAATGTCATCAAGCACATCAACCATTCAAGTCAACCAGAGTGTTTGGCAAATGAGGAAGAATAGCATCATCATCATCCATAAACACTGATTGATCGATAGGTAAAATCTTCTGTACTGGTGGGTTATCAGGCTGTAATCTTGGCAGAAAGAATATTTAGTCAACGATTACTGCATCGAAGAAAACATCAGCACATGATTCCTGTAGCATCACTTAGATAGAGTGACATTCGTTTCCTGGGCCTCTGTTGTGTTGCCGAGTTCTTAAAGGTAGCAACAGATTGAGCAAGGCGGATGTTTTGGTGCTTTATTGATATGTGAAATAGCCCTGCAAAGTAGAATTAAACTACAGCATATAAACAAGATCAAAGGGGTGAAAAAAAGGATCTAAAGGAATGTAGAGATTAGAACCTTCATGGTGATCGATGCAAATAGTATCAACAATTAGTCATTGAGATCCAGTAAGCAAACACATTCAATGTGTGGGGTGTGAGGGAACATGTCTACGGGTTGGACACTCCTCAATTTGTAACATCCTTTTATATTCTGCTCCACCTGCAAAAATACAGTTTAGCTCAATCAGCAAGCGGGAACCAACACCAGAAAACGGAACCGATGAAAGAGGGTTAATCAAATACCGAGCCATGACACAGGTAATCAAGGTCACGAGCACATGTCGCAGGATTGCAGGAAACATAGACAATTCGAGGAGCTTTCAACTTTAATAGAAACTTGATCAGCTTCAAGTGCATTCCCGGACGGTTTGGATCTGGAAGATTGATGAATCAGAAATGAATTTTACAAACTGAAAAAATTAAAACATAATTCGAAAAATTAGAAACTAGCAAGCTCGTACAGTTCTATTTTATTAATCAGATCCAAATTTTGATTTTGAAATACAATTAGTAGAGACCAGAGAATACTAGGTAAGAATGGGTAACATAGACATATAAACTACAATTGGAAGTCCACCATCCTACTAAAAACTAATAGGTGATAAATGGCCAACCAATCAATAATTGACAATTTGACATTAGGCGAATGTTGGTAATTGCGCTCCCTACGTTCCATTTTGACTGTCTTGACTCTTGAGTAGACAAAACATGTACATTAAGAAGGTCAAAAGGAAATACAATAAAAACTCATTGGGTTTTTTCTATGGTGTACCCTGTGCTTTTTAATACTACCTCCGTTATTTTAGTTGCAACATTTGATTATTTTAATACACTCACCAAAAAGTCATTTGTTGCAAGTTTGCAACTGAAAAAAAAAAAAACAGAGGAAGTACGTGTTTTAATTGTACCCTCGCCGTGAACCAGATGTTAATATTTTTTGTTGGAACATCCTAAACAGAGAAACATGACAATCAACTTGAGATGAGAATTATACATACATCTAGCATCAAATTTTCAAGGGGGATATCAATTTATGATCAGGAAGAGACGACTCTGGCATGTAACAATTAATAAAGAGATGCCCCAGATATAATTAGGAAAATAGTTCACAGGTGGTAATGGGACTGCAATGTCAGACGCTTTACCTGAGATCACTATATCCGGCCTCGGAAAATGCTTTCCAAAGTTCTCATCAATTTTATTAAGGTCTCCTTGGACAAACGTGGCATTACAGATGCCATTCATGTCAGCATTTCGGTGAGCATCTGAGATGGCTTGAGCAACTACTTCATAGCCATATACATGCTTGGCTCTGAAAATATAAGACATGTACTGAGTAATTGTATAGTGTATCCCTGCATAATAACGGCAATGCTACAGTGCCAATTGCAAACCTTCTGGCAAGTGTGAGACCAATGGTGCCTGTTCCACAAAACAGATCCAGCACAATCTCTGAGCCATCTCCTTTGAGACCAGCAACATCTTCAATTAGTTTATAGAGAACCTCCGCCTAAACAAGTATAGTATGTGGCATATACACCAGGAGAATTGTTAATATCAAAAGATAGCAGGTGCATATGCCAAATTCAAAGACTATTATGAACTCGAACCTGCTGTGTATTTGTCTGGAAGAAAGAGTTGGCTGAAATTTGAAACGTTAACCCTCTCAATTCTTCTACAATAGTAGCTTTCCCGTACAACACATGTTCCTCCTCGCCGATTGAAGTGCTCCCCACTGAGGTATTTATGTTGTTCACAATGCTGGCCTATAGATCACATGAAAGGAAAGAATCACTAAGATTGAATGCAAGTGAGACAGCAGAAGAGAAAAAGCAAAAAACTAAGTGAAGGATTGACCTTAAACTAGAGGGAGTGACAATAATATAAACAAAGAAGTGAAAGAAGAAGACAATAATTAAGAAGAGGAAATACAAACGCACACAAAAGAGAGAAGAATAATCAACTTTCAGAATTAAGGCCCTTACAAGGTGAAATCTCCATCCTATTCCGAGAAACAACAAACTGTATAAAAAGTAATTCTAGCTTATCAGTTTTCTTCTGCATTCCCTGAAACCTGCAGCCATGCTTACTACACATCTCATCCCTCAAGCAAATGAATCTTTTTTAAACATTCAAAGAATCCTCTCCCAGCAACAAAACTTCTCGATGTCTTAGCAATTGATTGCATATCAAACTACCATATAAAAATAAAATAAAAAGAAAAACCATGTGCAATGCCATCCAAATTATAGATGGATCACATGCAGCATCTATTTGAGGCAGACATCATAACATCAAACATTGATGTTGTTAGAATCAATTCTTCATGAATTTGACTTCCTTGAACAGGGACTACGGCCATAGTGCTCTACACGCCTCTTCCAGGGAATAAGAATTAAGCAACATGCTTAACCAACCTAATTGTCATTTTCCAGCAGTTGGATCTCCATCTTTCCTTCTGTGAGATGCCTCAACGTATTCCACACTTTAGCAGATAAGAATCTAAAGGTAAATCAGCGACTCTTATCGGTTTTGACCTCATCTTTATCATCGCCGTTATGCTACTAAACCATTTAAACCCTTTTAAACTTAATTAATCTCTGAAACAAATTGAGGAAATAATCGACAAAATTATCGAAGGAAATATCACCAGCATCCTTAGCTTCTTCACTATTCTCTATTGAAACGTTCTTGACACTTGACAGTATTCTATTTTATAAAAAAAAATAACAGGAAAAGTTGTATCAATATTACCATATGTAACTTCAGGCCTCTTCTCGTGATGTTTTGATCACCAACAACATCATGTCTAGACCTAGCAAAACTTGACCTGACTTGAAGAAATGGACCCACACTCGAAACTCCACCCACCCTAAAACGTATACATTTGTCGAAGTACGCTAACCAAAACTGACGCTATCTCATTGTATCTATCTTAAAATCTGATTACAAACGATAACTGAATTGATTTAAACTCAATAATACTCAACCCCAATCGACTTGGAAACCAATATACCCAATTCGAATTGACCTGAATAATAATAAAAAGCGCATTGATACCTTAAACTCTTACTTAGATTTGACTGAATGCAAATCAACTATTAGGGAATTACATGAGTTGTTTGATTTATATTATATCACCACTTATTTTGGTATTTAACGAGAAAATGGAAACTAAAGATTATCATCACATATTAACCTCCTGGGAGGATACTAGAAATGTTCATATTATACAGAGAAATTAAGCTATCAAAAACACTTCATAACTTCCCTGTCTCCAGAAGGGGTAATAATACATAATGACTTCTATCACACTCCTAATCTGGCAAATATCACCTAATTTACTAGTCTCCCCTCAAAAACTGGTACATTAGTTCACTTTGTCATTACTGACTAATTAAGTAAAACTGGCAGCGAGACCTGGGATTACAGGCTTACAGCTAACAATAACAGCATATTCAGAAGAGCAGTATATTCTGATGTTAGTCTAGCAACTGTATATAACATTTGGTTGATACGAAATGTTCATTATGAAACCAAAAGTTTGCTTGTATATATACATCGCAGAAAAAATCAAAGTTGAAGTTAGAGGTAGAAGTTGATTATTATGCCTAGGAAACTGAAACAGAATGATAGAGAATGGTTCAATAGTTTTGATTGTCTTGAGGTGGTTGTCCTAGTCAGGTCTTTGTACCCTTAGAGGGGAAGGGTGTTTCCTAAAAATCGTGTTCCCTGCTTGGGGTCCTAAAAAGTTTGTTGTGTTGGAATGCATTCTATGTAATTGCTTTCTTGCTGACAGGAAAAAAAAAAAGTGTGTGGGGGGAGAGGGGGGGGATTGGGTACCCCTGCCTATTGCTCTACATTTCTTGAGAAAAAGCCTCATCTATTAAAACACGAGGGAGGCAGAGCAAATACAGCTCATAACAAGGTTTAAAGGAGGCTTGATCAAGGAGGGGAGGCAGAGCAAATACAGCTCATAACAAGGTTAAACGAGGCTTGTCAAGGTTACATATAATTCCACTTCTCTAACCTCAGAGCAAAACCACCCTATTTTTCGGGTCGAGATCATGTCTTAACTAGTGTCTCATCTTGTGTCCCACATCTTTATGCCTCAAACTCATCACTAACTTGAAATCCAATATTAAATGTTATTGGTGAACCTTGTTGAGATGGTTTAAACTTTAATCTTAGATAAAGGGATATAAGATGAGACACACAACGGATAGAAGGTCTCTACTGCTCTTCTTCCTTTCCTGCCTATCATAGTAAGAAGAATCTTCGACAAAACATCATACTGCACTACATAGCTTTCCTTTCTGCTTTTCCTCTCATGCGCATGCCAAGACTAATTAACAGAATTGAATACACACATTAGATTATGTTAAAACTAATCAACATATCTATTTTTCAACAAAGTTCGAGAAGCTCAATGATTAAATTAGACTGCTTAGGCTAGAGATATGCAACAGCCATGACGACATTACAAATCAATGAAGGATCAGCAGGTTATCTACAGAATATGAACATAGTTGACCTTTTTATTTGCGAATTGAAGCTTCTAGCCACTAACCTACCGCTCTGTTCCTAGAAATGATGTAAAGAGCCAAAGGACATAGCAGTCATCAAGAAGAGTTCTGCCAGAGTTATAAAAAAAAAAAAAGCAAGCCTCACACCTCGGCAGTATATATATATATATATACACAGGTAAAATTAACAAAGAAAAGAAGCTCAATCATCTTTCTAGATTATATATTATAAACAACTAAATACAATGAAAATATGGACATAGAGATCTACTTCCTCAGGGAAACTGAGAGAGGAAAGAAATGAATTAAACAAATATTTCTTTCACTGTCAACAAAGAAATTACACGTTAAACATGAAGGCTTATATAGTCCCACCATATAATTTTGCTTCTCATGAGGCTTAAATTTGTTCACTCAGAGAGCATCTATAAAATGTCTCACTAATAGAAACTTGTAAAGATTACCATTCAGAAGAACATAATAATAATGTCTAGAACAGTATCTACCAGAACGAAATATGACTAACCACTTCACTGATAGCTGAAACTTTCTCAACTAGAGGCTCTAATAGCTCTGGCTTGTAGGCAGAAGTCACAAAATTGACCATAATTTCGGGCTTCCCACTTTGGACATCCCTGCACAATCAATGAACATCCTCATTAACGTTTAAATTAAAAGTTAAACAAAAACAAAACTGAGTCTTGACGGATCAATAATCTTACTTGATTCTAACACAAAACTAACAGTTTAGAATTCATTAACCTCCTATCTGTGATAATGAAAACACACATTTGACACTCCTCTCATAAGCCAAAACCCTACACCCTCCTTTCACACTAGTAAGCTACCTTTACACTTAACAAATTTGAAAGCAAATTTTTAGATAGAGCCTTGGCATTACAAATATGAAACTGCCAAATTTACGGTCAATACCAGCAAAAATAAGAACACTGTTGGTCATTTCTAGTATCCAGGTTCGTTTGAAAATTTAAAGCTTCGAGAAAAAGGTCAAGGCTCTAGTGAGGAAAATTAGTCTTAGAAGACTCGACACTGAAGATATGGGACTGGAATTTTGCATTTCAGTATTTCACCTTAGGTACGCTTAGGAATCAACAGAATCGGAAGGAAAGAAACAAGCCTCTTCCAAAGGCTTCAAAAATGCTAACCATGGATAATCAACAGATCCAGATATACTTCTTTACATTGTGTGTCGCAAAGGAAAAGGTTCAGGTAGGCATCTAATACTATTATGAAAATGCCACATTAAAAAACTCATGGACTAGTATAAATATAGTGTTTTCAAATTTAGAAGTGTACAATATATACAGTGAATAGTCACATCTTGTTGTTACCAAACCAGAATACAGTTGTGGTATTTGAGGGATCAAAGAAACCAGTTTACCTGCCAGTTCTTATCACTAGATGCTTGAGAAACCCAGCATGGGAGTGAACATTATAAGGAGAAAGACCTAAGCTCTGATCTCTCCAACAACCTTGAACTGCCAAGAGAACCTATTATCAGAATAACAAGTTAACTCTGAAATAGGTCAAGAACCAAACCGCACTCTGTCTACTATGATCAAGGCAATGAAAAGAATGACACACAAATATCAGCGTTACAACAATCAGATATGACTTATGTGAAGGATAGAAACAAAAATTCATCTTTGCTTTGAGAGACTCAAGTAGTGCTCGAAATATGTAATAATAGCTGATACAAATGTTTGCCGAGCAACAAAACCAGATGAAGAAAAGTGCTCATCTATCTCAAAAGTGAAGTATATAACATTTAACATACCGCATTGCCGGGTTCGCTTTGTAAAAAGCACTTGTTGACATCGAGAACCTTGTCAAAAAAACCAGGAGCATGAAGTCCCAGGGCATAACTATTCCCAGTACCCTGTTCTTCTTCCCAAAGTTCTTGAGGTATCCATCTCCGATTGCTAAATGAGAACTCCATCTGAAGAAAAACAACAACAGTCCGTGATTGATATTTACTTACGTACATATTAGATGTAGTAGAGATATAAACAGAACAGAAGCATTTGACATGAAAAGATTTAGAAGATATAACAGACATATGATGAAGATATGAATGTTCACATTACTATTCAGACATGATCATTGGAGAATAATGCCTCATCTTCACCACTCACCAGTAAAGGTCTTTCCTCAAGAATTTTATCTTTTATCTCATACATCAAGTATTTGTTCGCCGATCTCAACATTGACAAAAATGCTATGGTAAAGGACTATTTTTTCTTAATGGCAATCCGTTCTCCTTCCATTGTTATTTACTTTTTTCTTTGGGGAGTGAGCTGCTTCAAAAATAGATATCATAGTATAAAACTGGCCTACCACTTATGGTTGTTGTCGTTGCTAAAAGAATTTGATTTACTAACCTTGTTTCTGTAATGAAACTGATTTTCACAAGAAACAATGGGCTTCATAATGCTGACAAAATCAGGTTCTTCATCAGAAAACTTTCCAACATGTATCATTAATTCCCGAACTTGTTGCTCTTTATATTTTAGTTGGGCTTCGTACGACAGATGCTGCGTCTTACAGCCTCCACAATATGAAGCATATTCACAAGGAGCATCCACAGCATCATCGTGAGGTGATAATGTTTTTAGCTTCGCCACCTAAAAGAAACAATTCAAATTAACAGAAGAACCAAAAGAAGTCAATGAATGATCAATCTAATTCAGTCTCAGAACGCAGAATAACATCGTATCAAGACAAACAGGGAGCTAATAAACTCAAACAAACATTTTAAGTTCTCTAAAACTTAACTATACAGCATAGCAATACAAATGCAAGAGGCAGAGGGTTGAACCCAATTAAACTTCCTTCTCCTACAAAGTTGGAAAGCTCGCACACAACATGTTGAAAATGAGAACAAATATATTATGCTAGTTAAACGCTATCAAGAAAATCTAAAACCACTACGATTATACGCGGTCTCTGCAAAGATCAACCATCTTTATGTAACAAACATATTGCTGAGTATTTTCAGTGACAAGATTTCGAAGTGTTTTTAGGACATATTGCTAAATTAAAGAAATGAAAGCATTGTTCAGCATTTATAATCACCTTTCCTTAATGCTAATAATTTTAGTTGTCAATCAAAAGCTGGCAATCCAGAAAAGGATATAGAGCCAAGCATACATGTCGCTAGTCTAAAAAAGAAATGATTGATGAGTTGGTAACCGTTCTATCATCATACTTGCATAAATGAAGTCCACTGCTAACTTGTTTTCCTTTCATATATTACACCTCTGGTCCCTAAGAAGTATGTAATGAATTGATAACTCAAAAGCAGATTAAAGAAGGAAAACTAATCTTTGATTGATAATATGAAGATTGACAGTAGCATAAAGATAGTAACAAGCATTCGAGAGGCTTGTTTCTCTCCCAAAACTAAACTACTAAATCCTCCAATATTTTCTTCATAATTTCTCTCTCCCTAATCTATTGTATGTATAGAGTTCTTCCCTTCTAACCCCTTTAACTTATTCCTCATACTAAACCATAACAAACTAATGTGCATTACCAAAAGTTCCCCTTCGCCCTAGGCCAGTCTATTACAAAGTAGTTCCACATAGGAGTTATTCTATCCAAACCATGCTTATAGAGTACAATTAGTGCAGCCAACCCAAGAAACCATGAAAGAATGGGGTAAAGTTCCAGAACATGTTGCGTAAACCATGACTTATTCAACACTATGTACAATCAAGCAAAAGCAAATGACTGTAATCTCTTGGAAATTTATTTAGTCGCATGTAGTGATAAGTGTCATTTCCAGCTTTTCAAGAACTTAGAGGGAAGATGGAGCAAACATGTTGTCCAGTGTGCCCAAAGGGTGCTTTAAACCATGTCAGTAAACACAACCAAGTAAAAGCAAAAGATTTCATTATTCTACAAATCATGTAGCTTCATGTAGTGATAAATGTGTCATTTACTCCTTTTAGAGGACATACAGGTAAAATCATAAGAATTGTGTGGTCTAAGCACCTTGATGACTGATCATCCATATATCCACTCTACTAATTTATTCAGAAAAAATCTCAAACTCTGAAGTCTGACCTCTAATCAATTAGCCTATTTTAGGTGTTAAACAAATATCAAAATTCAGAACGGATTGAATAGAGGTAGAAGTGAAAGAGAGAAAAGTTGCAAGCATCCAATTTTTCCATTTGAAGCCCATCATATTAATAAGTGAATGACTACTGATTTTATTATTTGATCCTGAAACAATGATACATTAATAATTTGATGCCCCATCAACACTAGTGAGAACAAGCTGGTCAAGTAGTTGGCATAGATCTTCTAATTCCCTGAAGCTACTCATCTATACCTAAAGCCAGTCAATTTATTGCAGCAAAGATGTTGACAAACACTAACTACGCTGCAAAACGCTAACCTAGTGCCATGACTTTAATAAGTAAAAAGCCTTGTCAAGTTTCCAAACCCAAAAGCATAAATCCCAAAAAGTGATACTTCATAGCTACATATCTTGCCAGATACAAGTCTACCCTCAAATTTAAACCCTCCAATTCAATAAAAAAAGTAGATTCATTGCAGCCAAGATGTTAAAAAGCACCACATAACTCTGCCAAACCCCCAACTCGATTTCATAATTTGCATGAGTGAAGGTACTGTCGTGTTTCCAAACTCAAATATGTTGAACCCAAAATCTGAAATTTCATAGCTACACTCTTGCTGTCTTGCCAGATACAAGTCTGAGCTCAGAATTTTAAACAGTATAAGAAAATCACATAGAGGGAAGGCAAGTGCAGAGGTCAGTGATCGACATATCCTCCCTACTAGGGGCTGATATGGGGTATAAAAAATACCCACCATGGGAACTAGAGCGAGTATGGCTTTGAGAACGTACACCCAGTCCCACCCCATACTCGCCCGCCACAATTAATATAAAGTTGAAGTTAACTAAAACACAAAATTACATAACCCATAATGCAACTGATAACTCTCGTTTGAGAAGCCTTATTCTTATTCCATTTTTCTATTGTGATTATTATTTGGTTTTCGGAGGTGATTACAGGTGGATATGGATGTTTGACATGGGTGGTGAGCAGGTATAAGCAGATAAGCAGGTGACGGCCATCCAAATGAAAGGTGAGTCAAGCATGGTTTTAGATTTGTACACACCATCGCAAGTGTGGATACCCAATTACTTGCTATGGGTATACGGTAGGTGGTTGTGTGATGGGTAAAGAAAATTAAGATGAGTATTGGTATGGAAAATAAATTTACCCCCCTCCAACCCATTCCCATCTCTTATGATCAGTCAGCCGTATCTCCCAGAGGAAGAAGGAAACAGAACCATAGACAGAATAGCCAACCTATTCAAGTTTTTTTTTCACTATATCACATATGATCAGTGTTCCAACTTCCACTCACTAATGTATACCACAGACTAACTCCTTTTTAGAACAAAACAAAGGAGAAGGCATCAATAATTCTGGCCTAATGCACACGACAGATCAGACATCAAAAAAAATCTGTTCCTATGACTTTCAATAATAGTTTGAAGTTTGAACCCAGTTCTGCTCTGTCAAATTTGGATAGTAATTCCCTTCTGCACTATCAGAATCACAGCAAACTCAAAACAAAAGTTCAAGCTCTTTGAAGTATATCCCCATTTAGATAGCAGACATGAATATGCACGGGAAGGACTTCACCCCCACAATTACGACCCAAAAGGAAAAGATAATTATCTTTTCAAGCATAGCAATGAAGTTACCGTATATAAACTTCATACTAACACTACAAGCCAGCTTCAAAGTCTGAAGAAAATTTCACCAGGCCTTACCTACCCCTTGCAAATTGCAAATTGCAAATTGCAAATTACTGGACGTAAAACGATCTTCAGCACACTAAAGGCTTGATCAACATTTCTTCCTATTATCATAAGGGACAACGGAAAACTGCATCACATGGATAACATCATCCAAGTGCCTAACATAGACTCCCCCCTACGGTAAAATAAGGAGAGGGGTAAAAGGTAAGCAGCCTTATATCCAAAACTGCAATCTTGACAATTTATACCCCCATCAAATACTTCAAAAAACAAGTGAAAGCACAAAATTCCTAAATGTTTCCCATCAATCAAGTCAATTATTCCCAACATTATGGCACAAACACCTTGACAGTTGAAACAACAAATTTCTACCAAGATAAATTAAACTAGCTAGCTTTATACTTCCTCCATTCCACAATTATTGCAATTTGCAACATGTGCCTGTAATATTTGAGATAAAAATAGGACCCATATGATATGATAGGCGAGAGATAAAGATAACAAATTACTCCCAAATAAGGTAATGTTGCAATTAATGTAAAACTTCGAAATAAGGGAAATGTTGCGATTAATACGGCACTGAAAAAAGAGTATGTAGACCTCAGCGTAACTGCCCTTTTTACGGGTAACCCGACCCGAGAAGCGTTCACCAGGAAGAGCACGGTCACACATAAGAACAAAGCCAGTTTCAGGAACTTTACAAACTCCTTTGCCTTTAAAAGCCAATGTCTCACACACCAACTCAAGGGTCTGTCCTCTTTTGGGGTAAAAAGGTGATTTTTTGTTGGTGGTGGTGTTGTTGTTGCTGTTGTTGCTGTTGTTGTTGGGTTTTGAAGAAGAATCTTCTTCTTCTTCTTCTTCTGAAGTGGAAGTGGAAGTGGAAGTGGAAGCGGATGAGGTAGAGGAGAGAGAAAATGAAGAAG
The DNA here is from genome assembly GCA_947648045.1 of Beta corolliflora. Taxonomy (NCBI): domain Eukaryota; kingdom Viridiplantae; phylum Streptophyta; class Magnoliopsida; order Caryophyllales; family Amaranthaceae; genus Beta; species Beta corolliflora. The sequence goes on along the minus strand of CANSZD010001633.1, from coordinate 64,357 downwards.
ATGAGATATGGCGAAAGGTGAGAAGCCATGGATGTGGGTTTTTTATTCTGAGAGTGCGAGGAATGGGTGTACTTATTATGGCTGCCATTGTTCACTGTAATGAATCAGCTTGGTGGTTGAAGTTGGGGAAGTTATACTTGGGTTTTGTAGTTTATGCTAAGTGGATGTGCTATAAGCCTATAACTCCTTTAGTCCTTTGGGAGTGGAAACTCGTTGTTCATCTGGGTGATGTCTACAAGTCTTTTTATATTTTTAAAATGATTTTAGTTATTTGAGATAGTTAGAGTCGTTCTTGTTGGCTTTTATATTTATGGAATGCAATCGATGTATGATAGTGTGTAGTTTAGTGAAAATTCTATTGTCTTGGGGACCACGACGTGCACCCAAGTAAATTTGTTCCAATTTCGATAAATAAATGTTCTATTTTAACAAAGGTTCGTTTTAAGCATATTTTTTAGCAAAAAATATGTTCGATTTTCCGTGAAAATTGTTCTAGTTTCAATAGCAAATCCTCTATTTCAATAAATGTTCGTCTTAAGCTTATTTTTCACGGAAAATTATGTTCTGTTTTCCGTGAAAATTGTTATATTTTCGATAAGCAAATGTTCTATTTTTAAAAAACGTTCGTTTAAAGCTTATTTTTCAGCAAAAAAATATGTTCTATTTTCGATAAGCAAATGTTCTATTTAAGTAATCGAATTCTGGTAATGTTCCACTTCAACAGTAAAATGTTCATTTTCGTAATTGAATTATGGTAATGTTCCACTTCAACAGTAAAATGTTTGTTTCGTAAGTGAATTCTTGTAATGTTCCACTTCAACAGCAAAATGTTCGTTTTTGTAAGTGAATTCTTGTAATGTTGCACTTCAACAGTAAAATGTTCATTTTCGTTTATGTAAATGTTCTATTTTGTATTGTGGGAGCACAAAACACATTGTGCTCCTGGGAGCCAATGTACGGATTAGTTGTTTAGGGTTACTAACTTACTACCATGAGTGCCAACTGCCAAATTGTTTGCCAACTCCAGTCCTCATTCCCCAAAAAGAGCTACTACCAATATACAATATAATGTAGATATTCTCACTTGCAGATTGCTTCACAACTAATTTTCCATAACATGTTGATTCATCTGATCTAACTTCTCCTATAAAATGTTGATTCATCTTATTATATTGTTGTGATTTAGAAACTAAGTGTTAACTAGATTGTGCAATAATCAACAATAATCAAGAAGAATTGTGAAATTGAAACAACAAACAAGTAATGCAAAGAGGAATGAAAACAAGAAAGAACACACCAAGATTAACGTGGGAAACCCGAGCTCCGGGAGAAAAACCCACAAACTTGCACTATGGAAACAATGGAGAATCAATGGTGAACATACAATCTCTCACAAACTCACTCTCTCTCCTAAAACCCTAGAAAAGATGAGGCTCCAAGTTTGAACAATGAGATATGTGTGCTACACTCTCTAAAACCAGAAAATAGGCTATTTACACTCATAGGACTAAACGCAATCCAAGGGCCACGATTAAATCTTAAATCGCGAAAAAACACGAGCAGATCGAATTGCCCGGGCGGGCCGAAGAATCGCCCGCCGGGCCCCGGCCGCCCGCCCGGCCCAAGACCGCCCCGCCCGGGCCACACGCCCGCCCGGGCCGAAATGAAGCCCGCCCCGTGCGGGTACTCCTCGCCATTCCGCCTCGAAGGCGAGAGCAAACCGCCCGCCCGGGCCTTCACATGCCCGCCCGGCCACCACCCGCCTGGCCCATGAACAACCCCCGCCCGGCCGGGTGCCGGTCTCGTGGTTCTTCTCTTGCTCGCCTAGCTTGCTTCACCATCTCCACAAAACCCCAACAATCTCCCACCTGGAGATCGGGTTAAGCAAGAGAACATCCTACTATAAATACCCGAATCCATCACCATCACTTCTCCATACATTGGCCATAGCCAACCCCGCTTCCTCTTCACCAAAGGAAACGACACCGAGGTCTCAACCACCCCCGATCCAACATCTCTCCAACCCCATCACGGTCATGCTCCCACCTAGATGCAATCCCGAGCATCACCACCATGCTCCCACCTAGCCTAAGCATCCCCATGACAAAACACATCTTCTCCACACCAAGGAAATGACATTGAAGTTTGCACCAACTCCAATACAAAGAAATCAAAGTCAACACCGACTTTGATTCTCAACAACAACACCTCCAAACATTGTGACATCCCTACACAAACCTACACACCCTCCTAACCCCGGAGGTCGGTTCATCTAAGAGACACCACAACCAAATGAAGACCATTCCTCTCCAACCAAGGAAGACCATTGAGGTCCAATCCAACCCCAACAAAGTAAACATCACCTAAGCCAAAGAAGCTTCTCATTGTTCTAAGAGCAAACTCACATTGCTCCCACCCGAACAAAACACCCTTTGCTCCACTTAGGATTTCCGGCACAACATGCTTGTGTGCCGCCCTTCACCTTGTGCGTTTACCGGTCAATTTGCCATCGGGATACCACTTCACCGCGGTTCTCATCCCTTGGCCCACTATCGATAGGTTTCCGACCGAACGACACCTTACATGAAGTTCCCACCCCAATTCCGGGCCCCTTTCTTGTGCTCCCCATGGTGTAAAGAGTTCCACATCTTGTCCCCCGAGCTATGACCATAGCTCCCTTGACAAGCTTCCAAGAACCACCATCAAACACAACCTTGTGACCCGATGTAGCAAGTTGGGTCACCGATATCAAGCTTTTCTTCAACCTTGGGATGAACTTAACATCCTTCAACTCCAACGAGCCACCATGAGTGAGTTTCAAACTCACGTCACCTTGCCCCATGACTTGCACTACCTTGCCATCCGCAAGATAGACTTCTCCAAGCTTTCCGGATTTGAAGTTCCGAAACAACTCCTTGCATGGTGAGGAATGGTGAGAAGAACCCGAATCCAAGACCCATGATCCCGAGCACCCAACCAACTCTTCCGGTTTATCCATGCTTACCATCAAAACATCGGAATCGTACTCCGAAATCAAGTTAGTTGATGCTTCTTCTTCATCATCACTTTCTTGAACCTTTTTCTTCCCTTTCCCATTCCCTCTCTTTGGACAATCCCTCTTCAAATGCCCTTCATCACCACAACCCCAACACACCACATGAGCTCCCCCATTCGGTTTACCATGCCCCCTTGACTTCGATCTTCCATGACTTGCATTTCCCCTTTGTTGATTCCTTCTCCCCCTACTTTCACTACTATATGCACCACCCAATGATTCACCGGACTCTCTCCTTCGAATGCTCTCACTCAAAATCAAGTCCCTCACATCATCATATTTCAACTTCTCTTGCCTGGGAGGAGTTGCTAATGGCGGTCACCATAGTTTCCCATGACAAGGGTAAAGAAGACAACAAAATCAATGCCTTCACTTCATCCTCAAATTTGATATCCACCGAAGACAATTGACCCAAAACCGAATTGATCTCATTAATGTGTTCGGCGGCCGAACTACCATCAACCATCTCCATGTCAAACAAACGACGCATCAAGTATACTTTGTTGATAGCCGATGGTTTCTCATACATACTTGACAAAGTTTCCATCAAACCCGCCGTTGTTTTCGCATCCTTGACATTGAAAGCCACACTCCGGGCTAATGTCAATCTCACAACTCCAAGTGCTTTTCTATCAAGAACTTTCCATTCATCCTCAAGCATACCACTTGGTCTCTTTCCCTCAAGAGGCAAGTAAAGATTCTTTTGATACAAAAGATCCTCCATTTGCATTTTCCAAAATCCGAAATCTTTACCATCAAACCTCTCAATCCTCAATTTCCCTTCTTCCATTGTTAAGTTTACCCAAAAATTCAAAATTTGATTTTTCTACACCAAAAAATCCAAACTTTGATTTTTCAACCACAAATCCTAGTTTACCAACACAATACTAGATCACTTTCCCCCAAGTTAAAACCTTAGCTCTTGATACCAATTGTTGTGATTTAGAAACTAAGTGTTAACTAGATTGTGCAATAATCAACAATAATCAAGAAGAATTGTGAAATTGAAACAACAAACAAGTAATGCAAAGAGGAATGAAAACAAGAAAGAACACACCAAGATTAACGTGGGAAACCCGAGCTCCGGAGAAAAACCCACAAACTTGCACTATGGAAACAATGGAGAATCAATGGTGAACATACAATCTCTCACAAACTCACTCTCTCTCCTAAAACCCTAGAAAAGATGAGGCTCCAAGTTTGAACAATGAGATATGTGTGCTACACTCTCTAAAACCAGAAAATAGGCTATTTATACTCATAGGACTAAACGCAATCCAAGGGCCACGATTAAATCTTAAATCGCGAAAAAAACACGAGCAGACTGAATTGCCCGGGCGGGCCCGAAGAATCGCCCGCCCGGGCCCGGCCGCCCGCCCGGGCCCAAGACCAGCCCGCCCGGGCCCACACGCCCGCCCGGGCCGAAATGAAGCCCGCCCGATGCAGGGTACTCCTCGCCATTCTGCCTCGAAGGCAGTAGCAAACCGCCCGCCCGGGCCTTCACATGCCCGCCCGGGCCACCAGCCCGCCCGGGCTGCTGGGTGCTGCTGTGGTTCTTCTCTTGCTCGCCTAGCTTGCTTCACCATCTCCACAAAACCCCAACATATATATCCTTTCTTTTCCCGCTAAAGTCACGGGCACAACAGTGAGAATGTGATACTAACGTAGCTAATAAGCAAACTCAACACAAATTTCACAATTGTTTATAAGAAGAGATTACAGTATCTGTGAAAAAAGAAAGCGAAAACTAAAAAAAAAAATATAAAGATGTGGGTATCAGGGCACCAGCTTAACTAACACACAGTCAGCCCATTACCCAACCCGTTTCTCGTCTCTTTTTCGGTTTGGGTACCAGTCCATAAAAATAAAATTTTCATATTTATTACCTGTTTTTCTTGTTGCGGGTGAGCGTGTCAAACATGTCTGGTCAACGTATTGGACCTTTCTAAATACTCATACTCTTGTTACAATTTGGTTCTTAAATTAGAGTAATGTAGTTTGTAACTATAAGTTAATTAGGGTATAAAGCTTCCAGATGTATCAATCATATACTTTTAAATTTTTTTCAAAAGATTAAAATATTATATTATCTTTAAATAATTTTTTTTCTCATATATACTAATTATTGAGATTGTAGATTAGTTGGTTAATGTTGGGTTTGATGAGTTAAAACAACATAATAAGGGATGTCACCCAAGTGTAAATATGGAGGTCCAAGTGAAAGAAATTGGGTTGGGCTATGGTGTTGGGATTAGCGAAATGGATGATGGTAATACTAATGATTATGAGATTTTGATTCTGAATTTGGTGGTGGATTTGGATGGTTTGACATGAGTAACACGCTCCCGAACAACATGATAATCTATCTTGATATGCTTCCTACGATCATGCTGAACTTGGTTCACCGCAAGATAGAACGCAATAACATTATCACAAAATAACTTCATTGTTGCGCGTATGACGAGTCCCAACTCATTTAATACGGGTGCCTGGAACTCATATACTTCCTCCGTTCTATTATTATTACAACATATCGTGTTGTCACATTTTTTAAGAAACCCATTTGAAGAGGAGAGGTAAATAAATAAAAAGTGAGATCCATGTGACAAAATAGATATAGAGAAAAGATATACGGGAATGTTGCGATTAATATGAAACTTCAGAATAAGGGAAACATTGCAACTAAAAACGAACGAAGAAAGTATATAATGATCATGTAAAATAATGCAATTACGAGTATACATTTAGTATCCTCTATTAATCTGCAATAAGCACTAAAACTTAATTAGTTTAGCATTTGTTCATAAATCATGTTTATTTACATAGGATCATGCCAGGGAGCTGTATTAAGCTGTCCTTTGATGAATTCAAGAAATACATATAGGAGGAAACATCTACATTTATCTCTCTTCCAAAAAATTTCCTATATCAAATTCAAGCGAGGAAAATAGATCTCTCTCCCATTTCCTCCAAATCAACTACTTTCTTTAAAAGAAGTACGTACAAAGAAATAGCCGGAAACTTTTTATCAAGGAAGATTTCCATCCAAATCTTCTATTCATAGTGTGATTATTTAATCCTTAACATGGTTACCACCCAATAACTTTTTCTTACTTGGATCAAAGCGTCAGGAAGACACAATTGTCAAACATCTCAAAAGCTGAGTTACATATTTTAAGGTTCCTAGCTGATTGCAACTTTGAGAAAAATTGAAAACATAGAAACTACACTAGATTCTAAAGAACGGTGCCTATTCATGATCCACAACAATTACAATGTAGCAACACGAAAGAAGCAAAACCCACTCGCACATTGAAGCAGCTCGTCAAATGCAAGCATACAAGCTGCATATTACACTGCACCCGTCTGACGTATGACTGTAAAGAACCGAATGCTTGTCTGAAGTTTGGCATGATCATACTCGACAGGTACAACATCAAGCATAAATATCCGCTGATGGAATAAATTCATATATTCCAAGCGACATTTGATACATAGATCAGCATAACTTCAAGAGTCTGGTGATCAGATATCTAGTATTTAGAAAGGGCGCCAACACTAAATGTCTAGGGAAACATCTAGCTCCAGCAGGATCTGATTTTAAGAGCTTTGATGTTATGAATCTTTAGGCCTACATATCTGACAAAGTAAACAGACGCATTAGCGCATACGACTGGTTAAATTAAAATTTATGTAAAAATTATAATAAATCATGAAATTTTAGGGTAAGGTCAATAAGTTAGTAACATAGTGCAGTCATAACCAATGTAACATAATTCCCTATCTCCCCGCGAATTGTGAATCGAGAAAAGCGAATTATGGTTGGTTTTGGGCCATTTTTGTCCCATTTTGGGCGAATTGCAAATTGGAAAAGCGAATTATATAGCGAACTATGTGACACTGGTCATAACCAAGACCGATGTAGTTCTTAAAATAAAAAGGAAACTATATACCTTCACTGATCATTGACCAAGGTAAAAGACAATGTTCAATTTAAATATGGCACAAATTAGGCCTTTAGTAGAAGAACATCAAGGGATCCAACAGCTTCCTCAAAACCTTGTGACAAACTGCACTGCAGTACCCAGGTCCCAGCTCATTGATTTAACTTTGACAGTTTATAATGGAATCAGTCACCTTTAAATATTGGAAAAATTGCCAATAATAAGTCAACCTTTACCCCATCTGCCACATTTAAGCCAACCTTTTGAAAATCCATAGATAATACAAGCTTATCATCATTTAAGCCAAATTTAGGTTAGTGATTTTAGTTAACCTGCTAACACAGGTTGCAACAAGTTAATTACGATTAATTATAATTAATTATGATTAATTTTATTTTTTAATTACTCTTATATTTTCCTCTCTCCTCCCTCACCGTGACCACCACCTCTCTCCTCCCTCTTCCTGCCCTCCTCCTCCACCGCCGCCATACCACCCACCTCTCTTCTTTCTCTTCCCACAACCACCACAACCTAACCCACAACCACCATAACCAAACCCCACCACTAATCCAAACCCCCCACTACAACCGAACCCACCCCACCACTAACCAACTACCAAACCAACCCCACCACCAACCCATTGACACCCTCTCTCTCGCCAACCCGAAACCACACCCAAACCCAAACCCAGAACCCACACCCAAACCCCGAAACCATCCAAGCCCACCCCACCCCGAAATACACACCCAAACCCCGAAACCAGCCAAACCCACCCCACCCCGAAACCTAACCGAAAATCCACACCCAAATCCCGAAGAAGATGGTAGAAGAAGAAGATGGCACATGGTGGTAGAGAAGGAGAGAGAAAGGGTACGGTGGTTGGGGTTTTGGTGGAGGAGAGAGGGGGGCTGTTGGTGGTGCCGGTGAATGAAGGAAGTGGAAGGAGGAGAGAGAAAGAGGGAGGAGAGAGATTAATTTAAGGGGAAAAAAAGGGAAAAAAATCAGAATATTTGTAACCTGTAGAACAAGTTACAGGTTATGTAACCTAAATTTGGCTTAAATGATGATAAGGTTGTATTAACTCTCGATTATCAAAAGGTTGGCTTAATTGTGGCTGATGGGGTAAAGGTTGACTTATTTTTGGCAATTTTATTATATTTCCTAATTCTATACTGATCCTGAAAAGGTCACTAGCAAAATACTGCATTTACTGGATTGTTCTCTAGAAACTTAATTTGCTCACTCTGATGGCTTTTCTTCATTCATATGATAGTAGAATATGGCGGGGACAAAAACCACTGAAGGAGACTCCATCAGGTGTGATAGTCACAGTATAACAAGTAACAACTCTATCTGCATGGCCATAGGCCAAACACTCAAGATTTATAACTTTCAACTTCGTTTTTTGTGTTAGGAGAACAGTGTGTCAGTTGCAGTTCTGCACTTTACTAAGGAAATAGAGCTAGCAAGGAACATAAAGAATGTTACTCACATGGTCACACCACTACACCAGTGGACCCCTTCTAATTCTGGAAGATTTTGTTTGATGCCATGGAGATCCATTAATATAAGACGTAGAGCTTCATAGACTCGACTTAAGCTCTTATAAGTGTTACGAGGCCAGCCCAGACCAGCCAAGCAAACCAAGCTTAAGCTCAACTGCGCTCCTTGTCACCCTTAGGTATAGCTTTCATCCTTGCTCAATGATAACCAAATATTGTAATGCAAAAAGCCATAATTAACAATCAAATCAACTAAACCTACAGTTATGCTAGTTTGCCTAGTTAACAACCTATGTCTTTCAGCTGTACAGAGAATGCCAATAGTCTCCTCCCCTCACAAAAAGATGAAGCAGCAAAACCCATAGCAGTTAGCACCATAGTCAGCAGAATAATCAGATCACGACTTAGATGGCTCTTCTGAATTATGTGGCTGACAAAAAATCTCTCTACAGTCTACAGCTTATTTAAGAAAGCTATAGTGATGCAATAGCAAATGCTTTGAACCATTCTATCACCAATTCATATATAGCAAACCAATTTTTCATGAAAGTTCATAGCGAAATCCAATATAACTCCTAGCAAACTATCTGCTTCTTTCAGTAGCACCATCTTTTATATTATGTGTAGCACATTCTCCATGTCTTGAATCTGAAGTCAAAGAGATGTAGCCTAGGCCATCGTATGTGTTATTGCTCATCAACAGTCAATTATTATCTAAATTTGAGAGAGTACTACTTCAGAAGGATTTGCGAACCAACCTGGAGAAATAAACATGAACACTACACATCTGGAGGGGAGCAGTTGACATGATAAGCTTGCCCAGTATTTAAACTCTGATTTTTTGGCAGACCTGATGCAAACTTGGCAGCAAGCAAGTTCCGGTAGGGACGATGAACAGGAGGCAAGAATAATGCCGATTGTCTATCTATTGTGAGAAGTCGTCCACATTTGCTATATACCACAAACAATAATACACTTCAGACAAAGCGGAGAGGCATATATACAGCAAATATCTGCAATTGCACACATTGTCACCTGCATGCTTGCGTAAATAGGCTCTCATAGCTGCTGATCCAATGCTTCAAAACCATACATCAAAATCAGTACATGGATGAAACACCAATAGTTCAACTGATGAACATAAGAGGCTTATGGTTATTCAGTACCCACTACGTAAATCATACCAGAAGAAGGTACAGAGCCATCTCTGATTTATTTCCAAGAAAATATTGCAGAGCTATATTAGAAAATTCCTGCAAACAGGAGAATAGAAAGTTATAGCTATAAATAATTGTCCGCATAGCACCTTTGTGAATTTACCAGAACAAGAGATTAATTACCGAAATATGCCTATATGCATTATAAACTGATGAACCCCTTGCATGCACATGGCTTCCTCCCTGCAGTATGGAAAGTGGAGGAGCTCTGAGAAGGCTAAAGCATTGAAGAGGGAACATAAATGGATAGAAGCGAAACAATAACAATAACAGAGCATATGTACTGTGGTACTCAATTCAAGCACCAGCTACCCAGAATCAAAAGTTCAAGGAAAAACTGTCAAATAAGGTCAAAAAAAGTTCATGAACCAAATTTATCAATCGTCTCAAACAGCAAAGATAACATATATTGGCTGAGTGCAAGGGCGGGGCTACCATTATCGGGGCCCTGCTCAAATTCTCATACTTGGGGCCCTCGACTCATATGCAAAATAATTACACAAAATTTCCTTTGTTTCATCGTCCACATTTTCTACTTGTTCAACATCCTCACCATCAACATAAATTTCATCCTTCTCTTTAGAATAATCATGATTTTCACTTGCGTGGGGTTCCTTTTTTAAAAAAAATTATCTAAAGCACCTATTTGAGATTGGACCAACTGTTCTATTTTCTTTTTCTATTATGTTTTTCATGTTCAGATTGATATTTCCTAAACATCTTGAACACACAACAATGAAGATATAAAAAACAATTCCAAAAGTTTCTTCAAAAAAAAAAACAAAATAATTCCAAATTTGACTAAAAACAACAAATTAACCTCTAGTCTCCTTATCTTCTACAACCTATACAAACGAAAAAATTAAGGTTCCAACTTTTATCAACCAGAATAGAAGAATGTTTGATGGAGGTTATTTAATGTTATATAAAATTGAGAAATATACAAATTTAGAATTACCTTTGGAGAATTATTTGCGTTGTTACTTGCTATATTGCTGTAGTTGGACAATTTTCCATTATTCGACTATCAATCTTTTCCCTCAATCTAAAAGATGTATATTGTATTTGTGAAACTTGTAAATTTCCTTGTAAAAGAGATGTATTAATGGAATAAAAATAAATAGATTTTGGAAAGAGAAGTAAATAATTTGGGTTTTGGGATTTGGAAGAAGCAAAGAAGGGAAGACGGAAGAATGAAGATGAATATGGAGAAGTGGTGAATTGTAATTCATGGAGTGTAGTGTAGGAGACAAAGGAATTAATGCATTGCCTCGTAAGTGCTGCACTTACTGCCTTTGAAGGAGAAAAAAAAGAGGGAGAGTAATTAATCTAGCTGTCAAAAATACTACTCTGGGATTCGAACACCGTATCAATGATTTATAAAACCCATTATCTTACCAACTCCTCTACATCAATTTTTGGTAATTTTTTTTTGCGAGTATAAGGTTAAGTAAAACGTTTGGGGGCCCTTCTAATATCGGGGCCCTATGCCCCTATGCAGTCGCCCAGCCCGCATAAGCCAAGAACCGCCCCTGGCTGAGTGTAAATGGCATCCATTCTCATCTCAGCACATATAACTTCCTGAACCTAGGAAGTTTAAAATTAACTCCATGCAGTCATATTTGTCTCTGTGCCAGTGTAATTAAACTTGGACTGTACAGTTGAATCCTGACAAAAGGAGAGAATATTGTATCTCCCAAAATTAAGTTTATCTAAGATGTTGATCACTTTTGATTAACACCTACATCTTGTCATACAAATAACATAAGCATTTTAGAAGTGCAACAATTATTGCAGGACAAAGGAAACAACACAAACAACCTACAGTTAGATAACTTCTCCAGCAAAAAAAAAAGAAAAAAAAGAAAAGAGGAACGAGAGAGAAGAAAAAACAGAATCTGTAATCGAGCTTGCATGCCCCAGTGTGCCAAATGAATAAGATACGTATTTCATTTAAAATATTGCTTTCTATTCTCTTCCCACTCGAAGTAAAAATAGATAAGTAAATAAGATATAATCAGCAGTCAGCATCAACAGTGTACAACAGAAGAATAAATGAGCAAAACAAGTGAATTATCACAGAAATATATAACAGCAAATATCATGAGGCAAATTTTCAATTATTACGCCATCTATTCCCATGGATTTGACAAGCTTCGTCTAAAAGGTCCCTCCTATTTATAGAGTGTCTATCTCTGATTTCCCCTGCAATATAGAGGACCAATTGCTGGATTTTTACACTAACAGCATATACCTTCTCTTAAAATATCCTTAGAACCACAGTGAGAGAGTTGCTATAATGGGTCTGAAATAGATTCAAAAAACCTTTCTCTGTTATTTCGATTATGAAGGCTCACATTTGCTTTCCATCTTGCAGGCTTAATTGTACAGATTATATTCATCAAGGCTGTAGTTGAAAGAACAAAAAATTGAATCAATAATCATAATCTGCGATGCAAAGCCCCACTAGAATCCCGTAAGCTTCATACTACATAACAAGATGTGCTGTACACCAACTTAGCTTTTTAACAGGCATATTCATGGTTGTGAGTTTGTGACATAATTTTTGTCAAGTCCACATAATCAAATGTGGTTGACATGGAAAGGCACTTAAATTTCGAGAAGCAGAAAAGAGAGCATACATTGGTTTTGATGAAATAAATTCTGACAAAAATAGCCTTCAAAATTGTTGCTTCTCAATAAACTGCCTGATAGAGACTTTATTTCTGACAAAGTTACCATTATATTAATCAATTCACCCAATCCCACCCACTTTATTAACCTGGACAGATGCTCATCTCATATAGAAATGTGTCATGGATGAACCTCGGCATTAGAAATCTCATATAGAAACACTCACGAATTACATTTCTAAATGCCAATTCAGGAGTGAAATCATATACCATGCATGCATCAGAAACAAAACTATATTGGCATGCAGAAATGAAATCCTCCATGGCAAAGCTGATTACCTCATCCGGTGAAAAAAATGCCACAGCATCAGGATCTGTAGAACCGACAGGGTGAAGGGACACGACGGCTCTAAAGACAGAAGGAACAGATAATTCAATCACAGCAACTTTATCTGAAGGAACATGTGGAGATTCTGGTCTTAAACTACTTGAACCATGGTAAGCTTGCGCCATTGACGTATCAAAGGAATCCTCATTCCCTGAGGCAGGAAGTGAAGAAGCTCTCTTCAACCATTCCAACCTTTCATATGTTTGAATTTTCACGTTTGGCACTTCTTTCTCCAAATACTGTAAGGTATTAGTTAGTGTGCTGTAATCAGTGGCGTCTTCTGGGTTGTCAACCAAAGCATCTTGTGAAACACATTGTTTCTTTGAGGATGGTTCAGAATCTAGATGAGGAAAGAATCTCCGCTTTTGATCAGTGAAGGAATTTAGAGCTAGCCTGCAAGTTGTAAAAAGATGATGTGTTATCAATCCAATAGGATAGATAAATGATGGAGCAGAATTCATCAAAATTAAGTAAACTTTAGCAGCAAAATAACAAGCAAAGTGTAATAGACTGACCTAAAGGGAAAGGTGCTATAGGGGATGCCAATATAAATCTCTTACGAGGTATCTTGGGGAACAAGTGTATGATATGTCGATAACAAAAAAAGAAAAGGGAAGGAATGAGAGATGGATGCTCGACGAGTAAATGACCCAAAATCAAAACACAAACCCATGTTCCCTACCATCGTATGCTCCTAACAGTTAGAGATGACAGCTGCAAGAAGAATTTCTTGAACTTCCATTGATCAGTTTTGTTCATGTTATGTCAGCAAGAATTAAGATTCAAACAAGGCACTAACTACTACTGAGATGCTTCCAAAAACTATGCTCCCACAACCAAAGCCCCCTTCCTCTTAGAATCTTGAAAGCCCCAGATCACAAGTTTAAACTAAGACTTGAAATCTTATGCTCACAAGTAAAAGCTAAATAGGCAAATCCTCAAGTTTAGGAGAAAATATGTATAAAACAAGTCTGATGAATATAATTCTCATTGCCAGCTTGATATCTTATCTCACCTAGTCCTGTCAACTGCAGATGCACCAGCCTGGCCAGCAAGTTGACGCTTCCAGGCATATGCAACAACAGCACCATCTGGACAAACTAAAGGCATGTGCAATCCCCAAGAGTTGCTTCGTGATCTAAGTGCTTCATTGAGAACCCCAGAAGATTCAAGCTGCTTTCCTACCATGAGCAAAAGCAATCAGCAAAGTAAAATGTACATGTGGTGGTTTTCACAAGGCAGTCTATTTAAAATACACAATTTCGCATCCTGAAGTAACAAATTTTGCTTCATTAATAGCAGTCCCTACAGTGTGAGCAGGCCCCGTTTACTTCTTGATGGAACAAAGTTCTCCAGTTTGTAATGTAAAGCTAAACATTTCTTAACCCCTCGCACAAACAGACATGACAAGAAAGTCTTGATGGCTACATGCATTAAGAATGTCGAACAATATCCACTAAGAAAATATAAATACAAGTTAGCTTCTTCGGGCTTGTCTTTCCGATATTCCTTTTATCCTTTATATTACGTCCCTCATTAAGCTTCCTATGAGTATCAGCTTAAATGAATCTACATTTGACTGATAATGAGGTGTGATTCACTAGGCATATCTTTGCTTCTTTACATAATTCAAATCAAAGCAGATGACTACAGACAGTAGAATGCTAACCTTAATTGAAGATTCAGTAGTGAATAACGCCTCAATATCAATCAAATGTAGATTAATTTAAGCAGATACCTAAAACTTGGGATTATTTCCATCAATCTTTCCTCATATATAAATCATCGAAATCAATCAAAAGGAATCCCTAATGTCACAACTCACAACTATCATACAATTGACAATCAATTACAGAGCTAGGAACATGTACACACCAACAAAATGGAAACAAACTTTACCACAAGTGAATAATGATAGCATTCCAAACAAATGCAATGCATCCAAAAGTAAAATGAACAAAGGACGAACCAATATCGCGAAGGTCCTGAAGGTGATGACGCATAGCAGACTCTTCTTTACGAATAAAATTTAAGGTTTTAGAAGGCTGATGAAACTCTGATGGCACAAACAATGCCTCAAGCAAACGGTCCGCACCGATCCTAATATCGGCTATAAGGCGAGAGGCTTGCCCCAATCTATCCATTGCCATTGCCACCTGCTTCGGCGGTGCGTCCCCCGTAATTGTTGTTTCCACTGCCAATTCTTCTTGTGCTTGCTGCAACATTTTCACCAACACACTTACCTTTACCCTAATTCATTACACATTATTCCACCAAAATGATGAGTATAATATAAGACATGATAATACATATGAAATTACCAAACCCTAACAATAGGGTATCCAGAATTTTCATTTTCAGGTGGCAGTGGCATCAACGTATAATTAATTATTATCAACGAATCATGAAATTGGGCATAAGATCAACCAATTGAATTGATAATTAAGAGAGATCAGTAAATTTTTTCAGCTTACCAATTTGAAAGGGGAAAAAATGAATTATGTTTAGTGTTGGGAAAATGAATGTGGGTGAGAATTAAAGAAATTAAACAAGAATAGTAACACACCAACTCAACGAAGATTGGTTTAACCTTTTGTATATACTTCTATGAAGCAACTAGCAGGAGGAAACTGGCGACAAAAAGCCACCGGTAAGAAATGAACTGCTAACATGGCCACATGGGTTATGCTATATGCAGCCCTTAGAGTTGCATATAAGACATAAATACATCTCTATATATATACGAACTTTGGTGACTTTGCGGTCACTCAGCTCCCTAAAATACCCTTTATCTTTTTATTCTTCCAAGATAACTAATGGAGCGAAAAAGTCATATAACTTATTTTAAAAACAAATTCAATGTAATCTCGCGATTTTTCCCTAAAAAAACTACCACATTTTTTTAGTGAAAGTAACTTCCTGATTTTTTAAAACAAAAGAAACATGTACAATATCACTGCGATGTTCGCGCACGCATCGCGTGCAAAAAATACTAGTTGCTTACAATGGAAAGTTTAGAAATATGTTTCTTTCGTTGGAGTGATTAAACATAGTCTTGCACTCTTGTATGCGAAATAAAATAAAATAAAAAGCAAAATCGATTATTACATCTAATAACCTTAAATAATAAGGAAGAACAATTGTTCATAAAGCTCCTCTAAAAAAATTGACATCATTTTTATTTAGCAAACATTAAATGATCACGTGCATATATAATGAAATCTATTGATTAAACGATGTTTGTATCATTTTTTAAATTAACTTAATTTGATTATTATGTGAGTGAAGGTATTTTAGTCTTTTACGTGGACACCAAACTCTTCAAGAGTTGGCTTATCGAAAAGAGATATTATCTAGTCGTAATTTTTGGGACGGGAAACTGGAAATGAACTTTTAGTATTGATATTGTCTTCAAGAGTTTACCGTTAATAATTAAATGGATGAGAAGTGTCAATCTTTTCTCAAGATTATTAAGGGTGTAATAAATGATGCGAGTCGAATTTAAGTTTGAACTAGCTCGACTCAATTTGATACAATTTCGAGTTGAGTCGAGCTCACTCGAGAAGCTTGCAAGTGTCTCATTTGTAAAAGCAACTCTAAGGTAGAAAATATGTTGAATTTAGGTATTTTGCTATTGATAATTAGGTTTTTGAGCTTCTCCCGAGTTTCTGAGTCGAGTATCGAGTTGCTCAACTCGACTCGCCAACATCTTGAGTTGAGTTCGAATTCGAGTCGAGTTTTGACCGTGTCGATCTCGAGTACCTCGCTATTTGTCTCATCTCTTTTACATTCCTAATTTCTATTATTAAATATACAAATTAAAGTAAGATACGTATTCATTAATATTTAGACAACATCACACATAACTAATAATTACACATTTTGTAGGAAAAGTAGGGTCTTTGTGACTATTATAGTGTATGTATATATTATTCGGTTTTTTCACCATATACCCCGACAAAAAATTTTATTCACCATATACCCTCGTTGTTTTCAAAATTCACCATATATCCCTTGAGCTTTTCAGATATATATCAGAATACCCTTACTACTAACGGAGGTCTGATTCCGTTAACTAATTAGCCCAAGTTTGTTAATTAACCCTAAAGCCCCCATTTAACCTTTTTCTTCATCATCCTTCTCTCTTCTCTTTTAGGGTGAAATTTAATTTTCATCCCTTCAATCAACAAACTGCACAAATTTAAGCTGGATTTCCTCATTTAATTTCCAAATTATTTACCCATATTTTGAAGATTTAAAACCCAAAATTTTAAATTATCTCCCCTCAAACTCAAGAACACTCAACCTCACACTAGTAGAATAATTGCTTATTTCGCGGTGGGGTATTGTTAGCGATTTTACCCATACGCAAAGAATATATCACGTTAAAAGAAAAGGTAAAATATAAAATAACTATATTGCTGCGGTTTCGGCCGAAAACCGCAGCAATATGGTTTCAACGGAAATTTTTTTGAAGATAAGTTGACTATTTGACCAGACATATTGCTGCGGTTTCTGACAATAACCGCAACAATATATTGAAAATACTATTAAATAATATGTTAATATATTGATGCGGTTTCGGCCGAAAACCGCAGCAATAAAGTAAAATATTAGTTTTTTAGTAAAATTTAAATCTATTGCTGCGGTTCCTACGAAAAACCGCAGCAATAGACGTCTAAATTTAATAAAACAAGGCGCCCAGCTAGGGTTGCTCTTCATTCCCTCCTTCTCTCTCCTCTCTCCTACTCTCCATCCGCTCGTCTTCCTCTCTCCTCAAATGTTCTGACAAGGCTCGTTCATCCGCTCCTCAAATCTTCATTCATCCGCTCGTCTTCCTCAAATTCGAAGTCAAAATGAAGAAAAATCGAACGTGAATTCGCAGAAAAGACTCGAAAATTCCTTCGTCATCTTCGTCCAGATCTGAAGACTCGAAAACTCCTTCGTCGTCTTCTGAAGACTCGAAAACTCCTTCGTCGTCTTCGCTCCTCAAATTTTTGTTTATGTTCTTCGTCGTCTTCGTCGGCCGTTCAGATCGAAGACTTTTAGCAATGAGGTGAATTTCGCTCGCCTTTGCCAAGATCTCGAAGATCCGGTGAATTTCGCTCGCCTTCGCCGCCCATAACCGCCGCCTCCGCTGGTTTTTTTTCTTTTGTTTATTTAGGATTTGTTTTTGTTTTGCGATTTTTTTCAGTATGATGAGTTTGATGGCGTATGTTAATCGTTGCAATTGTCAGCGTGTATGGATGAGTTTGTGATGTCGAATTTTACTTACTTTTTTTTGTGATGTTTTATATCGACTGGATTGCGATGTTTTGTTCTTCGAATTGTTTTTTTTTACTTTTTTTTTGTGATGTTTTCTTCTTCGTTTTTTTTTGTTTTTGTTTTATATCTCTTTTTCTTTTTGTATATGTTGGATTTTGTGTATCCGATATGTGTTTTAGTGTTTGAATAAGTATTCTTTGTCACTACTTCTAATTTGTAGTGTTTTATTTTTTTGTACATCTTTTTTCTTTCAAATTTGATGATTAAGTGAATTTTTTTTTTCACCTATACCGCTACCTATTGCTGCGGTTTTCGACAACAACCGCAGCAATAGGCTTCATTTTTTTATTAAAAAAATACATATTGCTGCGGTTTGTGCCAGGAACCGCAGCAATACGTTGTACTTTTTTAATAAAAAAATTATCCTATTGCTGCGGTTTTGGATAGGAACCGCAGCAATAGCTTGGCCAATTGCTGCTAGGGGTGTGCAGAAACCGGTCGGGACCGGAATTTGGACCGGACCGGAATCCGGTCCCGGTCCGCCGAAAATCAGGATTCCGATTCACCGGTCCGGTCCGGTTCAAACCCGGAAAATTCCGGTCCGGACAGGTTGGATCGGAATTTCTATTATTTTAGTAAAAAAAAAATTAAAAGGTAGAAAGTTAGAAACTTAAAAACCTACTAATTATTCTTTTAGGATTATTGACACTAAAATTATTAATTTTTAATGTATATAATTTATAAATATATTTAAATAAAATAAAAAGATTTTTTTTTTTTGAAAAAAAAAATTTCCGGTCCAAGAAAACCCCGGATTCTGGTCCACCGGTCCAGCCGGTTCCAGTCCGGTCCTGGACCGGTGCACACCCCTAATTGTTGCGGTAAAAAATCGCAGCAATAGGTTAATTACCTATTGCTGCGCCCTTAATTGCTGCGTGGCCAAAACCGCCGCAATAGGCCACTTAATGACCACATCAATAAGCATTTATTCTACTAGTGTCACCCTTTCCACCAATAATGCCTTCTACACTTTTGGATTTTCTTTAACAACACATGGAGGAGGAAAGAAGAGGAACGCTAGTTATTATATCTTTTTGGAAAATTTGCCAAAAAATACCTTTTAAAGCATTTTTTGCAAAAAAGAAACCACAACTTAATTTTTCTTTAGACATATTAAACCTATTCCTATTTTTTTTTGAGATGCGTAGGGGTGGTCTTTGCACGGTTAATGGAAATATGGGTTAAAAAGAAGATAGAAGCGTCAACGTCGGAATTGAGAAAAACCACACCTAGAAATGGGAATAGGTTTTATCTCTCAAGAAAATTGTAGTTTGTGGTTTTTTTTTTGCAAAAAATGTTTCAAAAGGTTTTTTTTTTTTCGCAAAATTGAACTTTTAAAAGTTTTTTTTTTACAAATTTTCCTATCTTTTTGGATTGTTGACATTAAGACATTCAAGTTTAACACCAATTGAAAGTTGAAGTCTAAAAAAATCCAGTTTGGAGCTCTGAATAATTTGAATATGTTGCTTAAGGAGAAACTTATGAAATCTCGAGTCCAAATCAATGTTTGTAACACTAAACAAATCCACCTTTGTCTTCATATTCTAAACCAAATTGCAAACCTGGAATTTCTAGTCAAACACTAATTACTTTATGAATTAAATAATTGTCCAGCACTGGTGAAAATTTAAGATAAAATGTTCCATTATAATTTCTCTTTCTCCTAATTCCTAAATGATAATAGTCTCGCTGCCCTTTCATCAAGATTTTGTCCTTCGAGAACTTTCGTTGAATAGGACCCACCATCTCCGATTCATCTCCATCTGACTAAGGTTGATTATGGAAAAAATTTATGGGTCGTTTTGAATCGAAGAATTTATAATAAGGGTTAGAGCAAGAAGAAGAAAAAGAAATAAAAGGAAGATGGTTGAGGGAACTGGGGTCATGGAGGTTGAAGCAAGTAGGGCAAAGACGTCGAATGGAGTTTGAGAATGCAGGAAGTGCGCAACTTTCTGCATCTCGCTTAAATTCGGACGTCATGGAGTATCCATAATCCAGTGGTCATTGGAGTTGGTTGAAGCAGCCTTTTGCAGCGGCGGAGGAGATAGAGTCTGGGGGGTTGGAGTGAGATTAAAGGATGGTAATTAGAGGTTAGTGGGTTAATCGGGGTATTTGAGTTAATTAGGGCATTAACGATTAGCAGCGTTAGGCTTCCGTTAGCAGTAAGGGTATTCTATATATTTTGAAGAAACTCAATGGTATATGGTGAATTTTGAAAACAACGAGGGTATATGGTGAATAAAAAAATTTGTCGAGGGTATATAATGAAAAAAACAGTATATTATTTATAGTGTCTGATTTCATATTATACTCAATGCTCGTCTCATTTACACCTAATGGTATTTCTTTGGAAAATCCACATTTGAAACCTTTAAATGATCAAATATAATAGGGAAAGCTCAAACTAAGCAAAAATAAAAAAGTGGCTGGGTGCATCATGCACATAGTACACCATGATGTTCAATGAATGTTCTCCACTTTGCCATTAATGTTATTTTTTATTGGTTTCCTTAAAAAAGGACGTGTTTTATTCACCTTTTTCGGTCCTATCTGAAAAGATAAGTTCAAATAAGGATTAACTAGCAATCTATTCACGCGATGCGTGCTTTAATTACTTTCTTTGTTGGTTATTCTTTTGCAGTAAACCCTTTAAATTTTTTCTTTCCCCATGTAATTGTCTATAGCATTTCAATAACTTCAGCTCTTCTTGATTGTGCTATTTTATGAATAAATAATTTGAAATCAATGAAGCACGTATAATGCATAAAGCAATTAGAAATTATATATCACTAACTTTTTGTTGTTTTTAACATATAGTTGGAGTTGAAACTATGTGATGGTTCGATAATGTTCCTTTAGATAAAGAGTCTTATTTTATTGATAAAAAATATATAAGTTTCTAAATACATTATAAAGCATCATCAAGTTTTTACACACTACATTATTATCGATAATGTATTTCAATAACACACTTCTAATTTTGTTTTATGGACTTTTCTAATCAATGTATAATCATATGTATGTTTTTCAATGTGTCATTTTAAATTTATGGTAAATTTCCTTATTTAAAATTATTTTCTCAATTTTATGTTGATTGTGATGACTTTGAATTGTTTGAGAATTTCCTTTTTTAAAACAATTTTGTCCATTTTTTGTTGATTTGCATTGATTTGCTGACTTTGAGTTGTTTAGGAGTGTTGTTTGAAGTTTTTTTCTTAAAAAATAATTTATTTAAAAGGGGTAAAAATGTGATTTCAGATGGAGACACCATTGCTCCCCTCTTCCCTTATAGTATAGAGATAAGTTCATATTAGTTCAGTTCAGGAAAAATAAGTTAAAATAAGGCCTGACACTCCTACAAATAAGGTCTAATAAGTTCAGATGAGTTCAGTAATTCAATTAAGTTCAAATAAACAAAAATAAGTTGAATAAAACAAGACCAAAATCTTTATTTGTGCTTAACATTTTTGAAATTAATCTCCATATAATTCATTCTCCAGTCATGAAAATACCAATGCGCACAAATTAATTAAAAGTTGGTGATACATCTAATAAGGCTATGTTCAGTTCACCTTATTTTTTACTTATTTCAGTTCAGATCATATCATATCAGTTCAGATCAGATCAAATCAGATAAGTTCAGATCAGATCATATCATATAAGTTCAGATCAGACCAGATCATATCAAATAAGTTCATATCATGCTTATATTTAAAAACTTATTACTATTGTTATTATTGTTATTGTTATCACTATTATTATGATGATTATTAGTATTACTAACGCTATTATTATTATTATTATTATTATTTTATTACGTTATTATTATTATTATTATTATTATTATTATTATTATTATTATTATTATTATTACTATTATTATTAGTATTACTTTATACGATTACTATTACTATTAATACTGCTACTATTTACTAGTACATTTGTTCAAAAGGATTATTATTATTGTCGTTGTTGTACTTATTAATTATTAATATTGGTAATTATTATTAATGTCGTTGCTATTATTATAAATGTCATTGATATCACTATATCAAGCTATCTGTGTTCAAGAAGAAGAATGTTATTTTGGCATTTGTATGTGTTATTTTTTATATTTGTTCTAATTAACAATTTTGATATGCGATTTTCTTTTTGATGTTGTACATGTAAAGAACATGATAATAGTATATGATGTTTATTTTTTCAAACTATTTTGGCAGAATAATATAAAGTATATGTTACTAGTTTATATAAAACATGAGTAGCAAGAGATAATCTAATGGTGTTGGCATTACCTTCAAATTTCCCCTTACACGGAATTTCAACTTATCATTAAAAACAAAGTTTATATAAAATAAAAGAACGATATAAGAAGAATATTTAACAATTTTGTTCAAGATCATATGATTATATATATTTATAGGTTTATTTATAATGAAAAAAGAACAATATAAAAATTGATATAACAAAAAACATGTTTTTAGTTAAATCCAAACATGTCATCAATATAAAAATAACATTTATCTTTTTTTAGGGGACATCTATCTTTTATTTTTAGGATGTGTTCTTTAAATAGATTTTGTATGCTCTTTCAATATATATTCTTTTTTTTTTATTATCATTATATGTTCTTTTATTACTACCTAAATTGTTATTATAAACGGACCTTAGACATGAACAATATGTTCTTTTTACCATAAACAATATGTTTTTTTAACCTAAAATATGTGTTCTTTTATTTTTTAATTGTATGTTCATATACTATGTGTTCTTTTTCAAAAAAAAAAAACTTATTATGCTATTATTATTATGATGTTATTATTATTATTATTATTATTATTATTATTATTATTATTATTATTATTATTATTATTATTATTATTAAAAGTTGTGCATAGTAATAAAATGATAGTAATAGTAATACTAGTAATGAAATACAAAGTAATAATAATATTAGTAATAATATGTTTTATAAAAGATAAGTTCAGATTAGATCAGATAAGTTTAGATTAGATAAGTTCGAATCAGATCAGATTAGAAAAGTTCAGATCAGATCAGATCAAATCAGATAAGTTCAGATCATAAAAAATAAGTTCAGATCAGATAAGTTTAGATCGTCAATATAAGGTAAACTAAACATAGCCTACATACCATGTAGAGTTATTTAAGAACTCTAGAGGATTCAAAGTCGAAACACTAGTTATAGTAGTAGTAGACTGGTATAATTTAGTTTGGTGACCAAAATTTCCCAACATACATTAGCATTAGCTTTGATAGATTACAATTTACAACTCTCTTCCTCTGTATTATCAATGTTTTTGTAACCAGTAATCACAAACTACTCTCTTTTTCTCTCTGTCTCTCTAGTTTCATCCCTTTCAATTTGGGATTTAGCAGCAAGCAAATTAAACTTTCCGACGAGATTTGAGGGAGAATTCAAAAGCGGAGAAACCAAGAAAAAATCTTGCTTGAACTAGTAAGCTCAGAGAATAATTATATCTTCTTATTTTACTATTTGGCTGCCATTTCTTCGTCCTTCTGAACTATCGCTCTGGAGCGTTCCGGGTTCCGCCACCACTGCCGCTGCCATCTGGATCTGAGGTGTTTTTTTTTTCTTTTCTTTTTCTGCGATGGTTAATTTTAATTGTTAGTGAATTTTAATTGTTTGTGAATTCTAATTGTTGAATGTGTGAATTTTAATTTTTGGTATAAAATGAATTAGTTGTAAAATTGTACTTCTCTGTAAATTTAGGAATGATATTGGGATTATTAGTGAATAGAATTCATTAATCGATTGTTAGTGAAAGAATTTTTTTGTGATGGTTAATAGTTTAGTTGGAAATTGGATAGTTGGATTGTTAGTGAATGATTTTTTTATGATAATTAACTCAAGCAAAACACAGCAGCAGTTCTACTGCTATGCTACATTGTTTATTAGTGATTGAATGGTTGTTTGTGAATGATTTAGTGAATAAGTTACTGCCATGTAATTGTAGAAATCATAAGGAATGAATTATTAGTGAATGGATGTTTCATTGTAAATTCAGGAATGAATTATTAGTGAATAGTGAATGAGTTTTTTTTGGATTTGATAGTATTGTAAAATTACACTACTCCTCATTCGGAATCCTTGATCAGCCACTGCTGTCATTTATATGGTTTATGATGTTGCTCATTGCCATTGTTAATTAATTTGTAGTTGTGATGTATTAAAGTTTATATACTTCAATAATTCTCTGTAAATAATAAGTTAATAGTTCACAGAAATTATATAATTTATTTATTTGATTTTAATTGAGTATACAGAATGTGCATTGGTAATTTGGGTTTAGATTATAGGACTTTCTGATTTAAATGTTGGATTGTGTTACTTTAAGGTTTTTGCATTGTGTTACTTTTTGATGATTTGAGAATTTGGTGGTAGAAATCTGTAAACGAGAAATTTGCTAGCTGCAATTTGAATTCTGAATATGATGATTTTGTTATGTTGTTTGCTAATTAGATAGTAGTGTGACAGTTTGCCTGCCCAATTCAATGAACTTTAATTATGCACATTTGTTTGATGAGTTCCGAAATTTTATTGTAGATGGTAATGTTTAGTTTGAATGCATACTTGCAGATCTATCATTCTTTGATTTGGTGTTGAAGAACTCGATGGAGCTTCCACTGTCCCGATATCAGAATACATACTCTGGACATATCCAAGATAGCATTAGATTTCCACCATCGGCTTTTGACTTAAAAGCCTCGTCTTTTGCGGGGTCTCAATTATTTCAGACCAATGTTAAAATATGTCCTCCGTTTTCTAAGTTTAGATGCTCTTTGGTAAAGCAGAATTTACGCCCTAAACCCAAGCCGAAACCTTCTGAAGAAAAAACTAATGATAAGCATACTGAAGCAAATAAATCTACTCTAGGACTATGTGCTCAAATAGAGAAACTAGCTTTCAGTAGAAGGTACCAAGAAGCTCTTGAATTGTTTGAAATTTTGGAGATTGAGGGTGGTCATGAAGTCACTAGTAGCACTTATGATGCGTTGGTGAATGCATGCATCGGATCAAAATCAGTTAGAGGGGTGAAAAGGTTAACTACTTTCATGGTTAAAAATGGTTTTGTGTTGGATCAGTATATGAGCAATAGGGTGTTGCTTATGCATGTGAAATGTGGTATGGTTATTGATGCACGTATACTGTTTGATCAGATGCCTCACGTAAACTTGGTTTCATGGAATACAATGATTGCAGGGGTGGTGGATGCAGGGGATTATATTGAGGCATATCGACTGTTTCTTACAATGTGGTCAGAATACTCTGATGCTGACTCACGAACTTTTGCTACCATGATTCGGGCAACTGCAGGTTTGGGGATAGAATATCCGGGAAGACAATTGCATGCTTGTGTTGTGAAGATGGATGTTAGTGATGATATTTATGTTGCTTGTGCATTGATTGACATGTATAGTAAGTGTGGGAGTATTGACAATGCTCAGTTTGTTTTTGATGAAATGCCAGAGAAGTCTACCGTTGCATGGAATACGATTATTGCAGGCTATGCGCTTCATGGTTACAGCGAGGAAGCTTTGAGTTTATATTACGAAATGCAAGATGCTGGTGTGCCAATGGATCACTTTACATTTTCTATTGTTGTACGGATATGTGCTAGGTTGGGCTCACTTGAACATGCTAAACAAGCCCATGCAGGATTAGTTCGGCATGGTTTTAGCTTAGATACAGTAGCCAATACAGCCCTCATAGACTTGTATAGCAAATGGGGGAGGATAGAGGATGCTCGAAATGTTTTTGACAGAATGCGTTCCAAAAATGTCATATCATGGAATGCTTTGATTGCTGGATATGGCAATCATGGCAGAGGAGAAGACGCAGTTGAGTTATTTGAGAAAATGCTTTGTGAAGGAATGAGACCTAACCATGTCACTTTTCTTGCTGTTCTATCTGCCTGTAGTTATTCAGGCTTGTCAAATCATGGGTGGGAAATTTTTTATTCGATGAGCAGCGAACATAACATCAATCCAAGGGCAATGCATTATGCATGCATGATAGAATTATTAGGCCGGGAAGGGCTATTGGATGAAGCTTTGGCATTGATTAAAAATGCACCTTTTGAACCTGCAATGAATATGTGGGCCGCATTGCTAACTGCATGCAGGATCCACAAGAACTTAGAGCTTGGGAGATTTGCTGCAGAGAAACTTTATGGAATGGGACCAGAGAAGCTTAGCAACTATATTGTTCTTTTGAATATATACAACAGCACGGGGAAGTTGGAGGAAGCTGCCTCTGTCATTCGTACCTTGAAGCAAAAAGGGTTAAGAATGCTACCGGCATGTACTTGGATTGATATCAAGAAGCAATCGCATGCTTTTCTTTCTGGTGACAAGGCACATTCAAAGACAAAGGAGATATACCAGACTTTGAAAGGTTTGCTTGTTGAGATCTCAAAACATGGGTATACTCCTGAAAAAAGACATTTGCTTCCAGATGTGGATGAGAAGGAAGAGAATATGCTTTTGTACCATAGTGAAAAGTTGGCAGTGGCTTTTGGGCTGATCAATACTCCAGGCCATATGCCACTTCAACTTATACAAAGCCATCGAATATGCCACGATTGTCATAACGCACTTAAGCTGATAGCAAAAGTCAAATGTAGAGAGATTGTCGTGAGAGATTCTAGCAGATTTCACCATTTTAAGAATGGTAAATGCTCATGTGGGGATTATTGGTAAATATGGATACTTCCTCTTTTGGAGGACTGTATATTGATTGTTTTGACTTTTACCTTGATTGTATCACTTTGCCTGTGCCATTGCTACACCTCATAATATAATTATAGAAAGAGATAATTGTGCTGGGTGTTTGGAGCAGACCTAGCACTTGTTAGTTTTGGGTAGTCATACTTTTGGCTTATTCTTTGGGATGTTGACAATAATGTAGCCTTTGGATTAGTGCAATATCATTATTATTTTTTTATTTTTAATGGAGGAGTTCTTGTTCTTGGCTGCTGCTGTGTTGTCATTATAGGAATATACAGTGTAGGTGAATGTCCATTCATTTATTATGGTTCCGCATGAATTTTATTAATCCCAGGTGATTGCAGCCTCAACTTGAGTACTTTCTTCATTATGATTGAAGCACTTGTGATGTATCTTGATTGTTAATCAAATTATAAGTGTATGGCAAATCTTTCCCACTGAGTTATTTTAGTCATCTAAGTTCTGCTTTTCTACGACCATGTACTGGGATGAATATATGTGAGGTGCAGCATGGTTATATTATGCTTCTGCAAATAATTTTTATCTTTGCATTGGAACTCATCATATAATGGCCAAGTACACTGGTGCATTCTGGAGAGGCCCAGATTAGCTTGGACAAGCAGCTTACAGGAGCTCAAGTAAGTTCAATTGACCTTTACTTCATACTTACTTTCTTCCGTATATATTCAGCTGAAAGTCGGAGCAATATATGCGTTTATAGTTCTATTATTGGTGCTTATGTCAATTTCTTTTTTCTGAAGTTCTATTTAATTCTGATCCTACAATAGCTTCCTTAATAATTTGAGATATCTTTCTCAAATAAATCTTATATAAGAGAGCTTTTTAGTGATACTTTAGTCAAACCTTCTCCACGACCATCATTGAGTTTTCCATTCAGGGAATTCAAGAAGCTGCATCAAGGCAAGTTTGATAGATTTTTGAAATACTTTAGCTAACCTCAATTTAATTGACATGAAAATCAAAAATAGGGACGCAACTTGCAAGTAGAGCTCACCTGCATTCGCAAACTGATCACCTTAGATAGCATTACAATTAAAATTGTGACGTGGACTGACGCAAATGTCTGCCTTTGCCCTTTGGTCTTATTCTTTTGAATACATGAGCCTCTAACATAGTCATTTTGGTCTTGGTGATATCTTGTTCAGCATAGAAGCTATGTTCAAGTAGGACCCTGAAGGCTCATTTGGTAGGCGGTTATTATGAGTCTATGACGGTGATGGTAATATTTTTAGTGTAATTTTGGTAAAAAAATATCCCATATGAAATTTCATCCTCAAACTTGTGTTTTTCCTTGCATTACCACTCGATACCACCTTCTAAAGTGGTAATTGATGGTGATGTTATTACCAAAAAAGGATGTTTTTGGGGGTGAACAAACATTATCTTGGATATTGACATGAGGATCTTCTTACAAAATTACCCTAACGGCCCGTTTGGTAGTTGTTAATAAACGGTGGTAGTGGGAATGAATTTTAAGTGTAATATTATAAGGGAAGCACCCTTAAAATCTCCATTGGGAGGCAATTTCAACCCCCAAGTTTGTGTTTTCTTCTCCAAGGAAAGCAATTTTCATTACCACTCATTACCACCTACAAGGTGGTATTGGATGGGAATGAAAATTTAAGAAGAAAAATAGACGCTTTAGGATAAATTAGCATTACGACGGGAATGAATTATGATTTTCTTCACAAATTTACATACAAATTCATTCCCATTACCACCATTTATAGCCAACTACCAAACGGGCCGTAAAAGTCACTACTATTACCGCTCGCCATTTATTACTACTTACCAAATGCAACGTGATAGTTCTATCAAGTTCTATATTCGTAGACTTCTGAGATATTTCTCTCTATTAACATTATGATGAATTGTGATGTTGAGTGACTGAAGGATGTTAATCTGGGTTAGACATTTCTTTTGGGTCAGAGACATTTGTTTTGAGAGATTTCATACCTTAAAATGTCATTTATTGCCTCTGTTGGGGAACATGGATAGTTCGAAAGTAGTTTATATGATGCACGCAATTCCGCATAAAAGTGTGTCTGACTGATTATTCTGCATTTTTGTCGAGGTCTATATATCTAGGATGGTGTAGACACTTTCTATAGTTTGGTGGCTATGAATGTGCTGCAAAGGCATAGGTACCATCTATCTCTAGAGAGATTTTGGTGTGTTGGTCTTCTATATTCGCTTGCTTTATGTCACTTGGAGCTATAGAAACTCATGAACAGGTGATTCCCTGTATTGCTGATGATATTCTGAGATGATGGCTTGCCAATGGGTTCAGCAGGTATGTTAGTACTTAGGCACTGTTCTTTTGGACTTATTTTCAGTTCAGTTAGTTTCCTCTCACAGTTTTCATTCAGTTCGTTTCAGTTCAGCCCAGTTCAGTCCAAAAGAACGGGGCCTTAGTAGCACCAGTAGAATATTCTATATGACATGTATTGAGAAGGTGATTCTTCGTATCTTTCTTTTAATAAGCATGATAAATAACCCAATACCAGCAAGAAGGATTGGGTGGTTTACTCAAGATGTTTTCTAATATTCAATTATGAAATAGCATAAAAGTGGTTTGTTAACACATAAATTAAAGCTAAATGCTTTTTTGTTCTCATGGAACTATTATATTCTTCTTTTTTCTCTCCTTGTTTTTTATATCTGAAAGCCGTAATGTATAATTGGATCTTTTATTTTTACTCATTTGGTTGATAATGTTGGCAATAAATTTATTTTCCTTGCATAATTTCTGTCTTATTCCTGGACATTAATCTCTTAGTGGATGGAAACTAACAATATTCTAATGTTGAATACCTTATCAATTACCTTCTTATTGAGTTCATCTGATTGCTTTGCAATGGACCTTCAGATATGGTTTTTATGGTGAATGCTTAAGGAAGAATGGAAACACACATGTCCGGATCACCTTTTTGAAATTATTCTTGTTTTGTTTTCTCTATTGATTGTGGTTTTTTATCTTCCTTGTGAGTGGTCAAGAGCTGTTGCAATTTGTTGAAATGGCTGAGAAATGAAATCTGAAGACCAAAATACACATTCATCATTACTGTACTTCTTTGTTTGGAATTTGCTATCCTCAGCTTGCCATGTATGCACTTAATGTCAAGCGTCAAAGAATAATGAATGGAAGTAAGCGCAAAAACATCTAAAGTTGCTACTTGCTATAGTTGGAAGTCAGTGCTTCTGTTGAGTGGCTAGCTAAGCAAGTTTTAACTGTGAAGATCCAATCCACATTCCATCCAAAGGAGTTCAGAGCAACTTCTGATTGAACTATGCTCGTGAACATTGTAAAACTCTAACTACTATGTAGAAACTTTATATGGCAAGTAAAAAGACATTTATTGGTTTGTAGGAATAAAACATTCATCTTCATGATTATGGATTCTGCTATGTTATTTGAGGCTCTGTGTATGCTAGGCATCGACGAAAGATCAACTTTTTTTGCTGACAAAGGTGAAGCACTGAACTGGACTGGCAAAGAAAATTAATGTATGGAACCTGCTTTTCTTGTGGTGTATTTTTAAATGTTTGGCAGAAATATAGGATTTACCTCCGAAAGGTAATTCCTGTAAACAGACGGTGATATTGCAAGTGAATTTTTTTTTTTTTGAAAAAAAGCCTCATGCACCACATCTTGGCAGACGACAGTAGCTGACTATATCATAATTTTTATTTTTTCTGACATCCTGTAGAATTATTGCAGTAATGTACTTTGCAATGAGGAAAAAATGCTTTAATTACACAATTTGGATCAAATATCGGTTATCTGATCCAAAATGCGGATATCATCCAATATTTTTCGGACCGGATTTTTCCCCAATTAGAAATTTCGGGTCGGATTATCCAAAATGAATAGCTCCTCCATCATTACCCCCTACTTTGATCTGTTTCAAACAGCTGTGGTTTTGTAAGCTTGTGATGATGGATTACAGCCTTGTATAACAATTCTGTATGCTTGCATTAACATACTGCTAAGATTTTTGGAAGCTTGCACTGTCTGTAACTTAGTACTATGTTCTTTAATAAATGTAGTTATAGTGCGTGTTGGATCATCATGCCTTCAGAAGAAATTATAACTCTTGTCAAACTTGAATTTGTTAATAAAGTTTAGTTGCATTTGTAAGTAAAACTTGCTTTAGACCATAAAATAGAATTTATTGGCATTCCTCGGTAATTTAATGAATGCATATGTCTACTACCTTTGTAGGAAGCTAGGAACTTTCCCAGAGATAGTCTACAATCAGATGGCAGCGATCATAGAGACTAGAGTAGCTAAATTGGTGATGGGTTTTTGCCACTTAGTTGATCCTCTTTGGTATGGATTTGGAATTCTTTATACATCTCAAGTACTTGCTAATGTGATTAACTATTCTCTCCGTCTCATTTTAGTTGCTGCCATAAATATATGTTCCTTTCGAAGTTACTCGACGACGAGTAGCCATAGCTTGTGGGTCAAAGTAGTACGAGGGAGGGCTGAGGGGGTTTGAATCTTCCACATATTTGCTTTAGCTTGGGTGAGAAGTAAATGTAGGACAATTTATTGCAGATCTACAGATCTTTTATCAGTTTGTGATTTGATACAATTTGTTTACACCTTTGATATAAGTATGTTTTCTAATTGTTCAAATGTTTCAAGAGACCAGAAAGATGTTGTCTGGAGAACATATTTGGAGAATAGTTCTGGACTTGTGGTGAACATTTTTGGCTCTTTGGCAAGTAGGATATTCAAGATCCATTTGGTGGGTGGTAACAAATGCTAATAATATTAATGAATTATTATATAGATAAATGTGCAAATAAATTTTCATCACAATGTTTTTGATAATGTTTGTTCGTCCTTGGCTATCTAAATTTCTCCACAAATTTCCGTTACCATTCATGAAAACACTTCAAATATTTATTGAATGACAATGAAAATTTATGAAGAAAGACAAATGCTTGGAGATAAAATTTCATTACAAAAATACATGTAAAGCCATTACTATTACTAATATTTATTATTGGTTATCAAATGAACTGTAAGTACTCACACTATCTTATCAACCTCTTATATCTAATGGTTGAATTACAACAGTTCAAAAATGAAGATCGAAATTCATGAAGTCGAAATTCTTATATATTCCAAACAAAAAACTTGTAATGATTATAGAGATTCTGGTTCCAAAATTGAATTCTTTATATTCAAATGAAATGCAACACTCACTGGCAACCTGGTCATTATAGAAAAAATTAGATAGCTTGGCCATAAAACTCACTAAAAGTGCTAAATAGAATTTTAATTATGGAAAAGTCATCAAATGCACAAGAGGAAAGAGAGAAAAAAAAATATTATTTCGAGAGAAGGAAAACCAAAATTGTTGGTTATTCTTATACATCACGCAAAATGTTAAAAGAAGGTAACTTAAGAGTTGTAAAATGCATGATATGGCTCAAGAAGTAGTTGTAATTGATCATGTGATGATCGCAATGGAGACGAAAGTTGCCATTGAGTGAGATAACTCATCATCTGTAATTGGATTGCCAACTTCAATCAAATTACTATTCTTTGAAGATTTAGCCAATTGCAACAATATTTTGTTATCCTATATTCAAATTCACTCATCTTTTTTCTCTTTTAATGAAAACCGAATGTATAACTAACTAAAGTTTATATACATGATAAGAATTTGTTCGGATAAAACAACATAATAAGAACAAAGTGAATCATTACTTTTTATTTACTTCCTCCTTTCTTAAATAAGTGAAACACTTGCCTCAAAAAGCTCTCACATAAAAGAGAGAAGTGTTTCACTTATTTCACAACGAATGAAGTATAATTTTTCCATACCAAATCGACACTAATTTCAATTATTATCTATACTTTAGATTTAAAGAGTAACAATTCAGAACATCGACCAGACTACTCACTAGTTCATCCATAACAAAGCCAATGTCTCCAAAGTCAAGCTAATTTTCTTACAAGGCCGGCAAATTACCAACTTTGTGTATTTGACAGGGTAGATTTCCAACTTCGTTAAAACTAAAATATCAACAAAATTCTGTCCACCTAAAACAGCAAAGAAAAAAAAAATCTAGGTGACTGACCCATGCAGTGGTCCACACTAAGAGAAATATCATACGACAAAAGTCCCATTATCAGTATAACCTATGTTATTAATATTCAAATTCAACAAAAGTAATATGGTAATATGCACTAACTAGAAATGTAAACTTTACACTTGTCACAAAATATTCCTCCAAACACATTCTGTCAAGTGTCACCATTTTCCTCCTCTCTTCCCAAACTTTAGGACGTTTCTCTTTCTTCCTCCAAAATCACTTTGTTTTCCCATTTTTACAGTTTCAAGAATAAAAATACCATTTTTTTGGATTTAAAACCCCCATGAAAATCTCCAATCTCATTCAAAATTTTCCCATATCTTTTACATTTTTCCAACAACTAATCAATATTGCGTGAATCAAACCACAAAGTTTTATTATATGCTTTTATTCAAACGTTTTGTTTGTTATATCGTAGTTTTTATGTCCTAGTTGCTTTCTCCTACCTTACTTATATCTATCACACATGGTATGATATAGAAAAATACCCATCTTTTTTTTTCTCATCTTGTATGCCTTCATTTATTTGTCACACTACCCTATTATATGATTTTGTCAATGAACAACTTGTGATTTGATTGGATAAGATTTGGAAAGGTTGCTCTAACATTTGGTTTTAATTGGTTTAGTTTGTGTGATTATATTGTACATTTTTAGCAAGGATCACCAATTTTTTAGGTGATCCTATTATATGAATTAGATGGTTTTGATCACTCTGACAGTAACAATTAGTTTATAATCTAAAAACCCAGATGCCAAAATCCCAGAATTTTTTATTATTTGCCGTTCATTTGGTATAAATTCCTATTTTTGAGGTGATTAGGATTGAGTAAGATTCTGGGTTCTTCTGCTTATTTGCTAGAAAAAAAAAAAGAAACCCAGAAAGCTGGTTTAGATTAAAATGCAGGCGAGCTTGAGGTTAGTGAACGGCGAAAATGGGAAGGAAACTGTTAGCTCAAATACTAGAACAGTCCCTGGCAAATCTTGGTCATTTAGGATCCTTTATTTTTTCTTGATATTCTTGGTTTTGGGACTTGGAGTGTGTATATTGAGTATGAATATGATACGGTATTTTGGGTTGCGAAATATGGTGTTGAGAGAATCATCTAGCTTAGAACATTGCTCTGATGATACTAATAGTCTAGAATGCTGGATAAGACCACCTTCTAATCTCATGCATAACATGAATGATACTGAGCTTTTCTGGAGGGCTACGTTTGCTCCTCGAATGAACGAGTATCCGTACAACAGGGTTCCGAAGCTGGCATTTATGTTTCTTACACGGGGACCTTTGCCGCTTTCACCTCTTTGGGAGAGGTTTTTTAGAGGCAATGAAGGACTTTATTCCATCTATGTTCATTCACTACCAGGCTATCGAGCAAATTATTCTCGTTCTTCTGTTTTCTATGGCAGGCAGATTCCTAGCCAGGTACGCGATTCTGTCTATGCTACCTTTGTAAGTTGTATTTATCTGAAGGCATCAATGTACTAGCTGTTTATGATATCATATCTTAAAATCTCTGTCTGAAGGCATCACCTTATTATGTTATGTTATTTTTATCTCAAGGCATCTATGTTCATCTGAAAGCATCAATATATTGGTCTTAACTCACACTAATTTTATAAAATTCTGTAGAGAATCAAGATTGAGATGCAGGTATTCTATTCAGTGGACTGTCTGTCTGGTTTGAAAAGCCAACTTGTACTTCATAATTTGATCATAACATTAGGTAAAGGCATTTAATAAGGAAGAAAAGATAAGGCCCGTTTTCTGTTATTACTATTAGCTCATACAGGACTGTTTTAGTGTTAGTCTATGCTTCATAAAACAACGGATGCGAGTCATGTTACTGGAAGTGTATGCTGTAAAGAGAGTTTCAAGAGCATGTTCTCAATTTTTCGCAGGTAACAGAGTGGGGGAAGATGAGCATGTGTGATGCCGAGAGAAGACTTCTAGCAAATGCGATGCTTGATTTGTCAAATGAATACTTTGTGCTGCTGTCAGAGGCCTGCATTCCTGTCCGTAACTTCACTATTGTGTACCGTTACATTTCAAAATCTCGCTACAGCTTCCTAGGCTCTTACGATGATCGTGGGCCCTATGGGAGGGGACGGTATGACAAGGGCATGGAACCTGAGGTCACCCCTCGAGCAATGGCGAAAAGGTTCCCAGTGGTTTGAGGTTAACCGTGAACTTGCTCTTCGAATTGTAGAGGACAAATTTTAC
Source organism: Beta corolliflora (assembly GCA_947648045.1). Taxonomy (NCBI): domain Eukaryota; kingdom Viridiplantae; phylum Streptophyta; class Magnoliopsida; order Caryophyllales; family Amaranthaceae; genus Beta; species Beta corolliflora. The sequence goes on along the minus strand of CANSZD010001633.1, from coordinate 29,159 downwards.
TATCCAAAGTTCAAGGAATTCTGCAAACCTGCTTGTTATGTGGATGAACACTACTTCCCCACAATGCTAACCATCGAAGTTCCTCGTTTGCTAGCTAACCGGAGTCTTACGTACACCGACTGGTCAAGGGGTGGACCCCACCCAGCTACATATGGCAAAAATGATATTTCTAAGGAGTTCTTTGACAAGATTTTTGGAAGAAAAATGTGCATCTACAATCACCGGCTTGTCTTTCTATGCCAACTTTTTGCGCGGAAATTTGCACCCAGTGCCTTGCAATCCCTCTTGAGTTTGTCATCTGAAGTATTTGGTTATTAAGGAACAGGAGAAAATTTACTGGTACCTACAAGATGATGCATTATAACGCTTCTTGACCAGCCCATGTTTTACTACTCGGTGGGAAATGAATTCTGCGGATACAGAGGTTAACCCTTTCAAGGAAAATACTGAATATGTAGCAGAAGTCAGATCTTATTATTAATTGAGCGTGTTTATGCTCCTAGAATATGAGATGGATGTGAATGTATCACTGAGATCTGAGAAAGGCTACAATCTGATTGTTAAATATCTAAATGCGAAATATAGCAAATAGTGGGTTTCACATCCCGTGCATCGACAGCAATGCCCCCATAGACTCATACTACACGATTTAGATATCTAACAATTAACTTTCTAGCCATTCTCGATAGATTTACACTTGCAAGTTACAACACGACTGTTAATGACTTAATGTACTGGAAGGTTTTTGCTTAAGCTTAATGCAATAGTTAGTTGTACAAGTAGCAAGTCACCCATCATCCTTTTGCTGTGAAACTTTAGAGTTTTGCACTTTCGCTTAAATTTTATGATGCTGAACAAAAATCATTTAGATACTGAATTTACAGCAGAATCAGTACCTCGCATTGGACCACATTTCATGTGTGTCTCAAAATGGAGCTGTAGTAGAAGAATAATAATTAACAAAGAAAGAACATCTTACAATTCATCATGAAATTGATGTGTTATATCTTGTGTTGATATTCTTGCTCCCTTTTCGAGAAGGTATCTCACAGCCAGTGAGGCATGAAGAGATGCTCCATAAGGAAGCGCATCTTCATTAACCATAAACTTGGGGTTATGCTCTGAGCCAGATATACCACGCGTCTCATTTTTCAGTCCAACAAAGAACAAGTATCCAGGAATCACTTCTTGATAAAATGCAAAATCCTCAGATCCCGTAAGTGGCTTGGCTTCTTTCACGTTAAGAGAGCCAAGCATATCTGAAGCGACTCTGCTAAAGAGCTCATGCAAGTTTTCGTCGTTTATGGTTGGTGGGTAAAAGTTCTCATTATCATAGAAATCAATAGTTGCAGTGCACCTTTGGACAGCAGCTTGGCTTGTGATAACCTGTGATATTAATGCAAATATTAATTTAACATAAGGCAAAACTTTGGACGCTAATTCTGATATATCAGTCATTCAGGGGAAAAAAATCAATGGAAGTGAAGACCAGTATTCAGTATACAATCAACTGCTGGAAACTTTGCGGAGATAACACAAGATATATACTTCATAATCTTGTGATGACCAACCCCGGGAAGCAGGAACTTGTAATGCACTAAATAGGATCACACAGAAACTTTTCTGAATAGGTTTGCAGCATTCGTGTTTCAAGGTCACTATTTTTTGTTAAATGAGTTGAGCACAGAAGTACTTAAGTTCTCATATGTGAAAGATTTCTAGGTCAATATAGAATAATGATCCTAATGCGCAATTAACTTATTGCAATTGTGAAGTGGAGGGGTAGAGATGCTGATGGTATCGAGCCCTTTGCGCTGGTGTTTAGGTGGTTGTAACCTTTCTTTTTGGTTTTCAATAAAATACTTTGAATTGCCAAAAAAAAAAACTTATTGCCATTGCCAAATACAGACCGAAATGTGTAATTTACCTCACCAATTCTCTGTTTGAGACGTAAAAGACTTTCCTTTAACAAGGCTCTGAATGTACCACCAATAGTGACAGAATCTGGAATTACATTGAAGGCACCACCTCCTTGGAACTTCCCTACTGTCACAACCTGCAAAAGAGAAACTAGTAGGGTAAACATATCGGAAGAATAGTACAAGATGTGAGGATATACCTTTACAGTGAATGTGACAGCAAAAGAATCAAATATTGTACTTTAGAAAAAAAAATGGATTTTGATGGATTTTAAGAATCAAATGAATCAAATATTGACAGCAAGAAGTATAACTTTCAGTTAGAACATCCCATTCAGAAAAAAATGGATTTTAATAGTCTATCATGTTTAAATTGTTCAACAGGATAATATATTTACATTAAAGAAGGGATGAGAGAATTAGGAAGACTATCATGACTCATAAGATTCTGATGCTCCTAGTTGAGGGCTAGAGGTCCAGAGATTCTACTTGCCACTATGTTAAAATTATTTATTAATTATGCTTTTTGATTTCATTTATTCTTAGACAAGCTGGTTCAATTGCACAAAGGATACGGAACTTTCAATAATATTATCATATCCTCAAACACCTTCTAAAATTTTAACATTATCACCTTAGAGTAAAAGCTATTCCTTTTTTTTTTTTTTGAAAGGTGAGAAAAAGCTATTCTTAAGATAACAAAAACAGATTGATGCATGAAGGTCATCGCAATTTAACAGAATTTTCAGAGATCTGCTCTGTGCTAATTAGCTTATTTCACATAAATACTCAGTCTAACAATTGACATAGTGTACAAAGTTAAAACAAGAAAACAGATTACTTGTGAATCAAGGGGATCAGCTTCACGAGAAACGATATGCTGTAAGCTAACGATCACATTTGAGGCTGCCAATATCGGGTCCACTGAGTGATGAGGAATAGCAGCATGACCACCTTTACCGTTTATTACAGCCTGAAAGAATCCACTTCCAGCCAAGAGTGGGCCAGGCCTAGAGGAAACTTGACCCACAGGTAAGCCAGAATTGACATGCAAAGCAAATATGGCCTCAACATTCTCTAGTGCTCCAGCCTCAATCATTTTCTTGGCGCCTCCATATCCTTCCTCCCCTGGTTGGAAAACCAGAACAACTGTTCCCTGTGAATTTTTATAGGGGAAAAAAAATTAAGATTTCACACCAGAAAAAGAGCTGACATAGTTCTAAGAAAATGCAACTGAGGGCCAAATATTGCTAATTGATTTTTTGTAATTTCTCAATTAGTTGCACTTGTCAAAAGATGTTTGTCAATTGCTGCCCTAACTTTTTTTTCAGCATATACAACACAGAAATATGCAGGAAATTTAAAGATTTGCAGTCAATTTTAGAGAGCAGAAAGCAAACGCATCTTCTTACAATAACATTTTCAGAAATGCTCTCTCCAAACACCTGAAAATACATATAGCCAACACCTGATACCTACTTAAGCTTTCATTATCAAATACTAAATTGTATGATTGCCAATCAACTTGGATATTGTACATGCAGCTTGTACAGCATGCTTGATATAAATTAGTCAGATCCAATGATACATTAAGGGACAAAGCAGCTACATTATTCACAAATGTGCCACAGCTGCTTTCTGAGAAGTGCTTTAGAAGCAGCTCTTTCACTGCACAGGAAGTTGACAGATATACTATAAAAGCTTAGATTCTGTTTCCGAACCAGTGCAATGTCCACTGCAGTGTCTTGTCTACAATTGGACCACATAAAGGGGATAAATATAAGCTCAAAAGTACCAATCACACATTTTGTTTCGCTACATGATTCGATGACTACTACCTACATTGATATTCCACAAACAGTAACAGCATCTAGGAGCAAAAAAGAACCAAGAATCCTCTGAGAAACCTCAACTCACAAAAGCGAACTCAGAAGAAACAACAAACCTGTAACTTGTGTTGGTTCTCTTGGAGAATCCTTGCCGCACCGAGCAACATGGCAACATGAGCATCATGCCCACAAGCATGCATTTTTCCGGGTACTTTACTCTTGTGTTCCCACTCCACCATTTCCTGCAACATCCATTACCAAATCAAGCTTCAACTATTGATAACTTCCCACAATCTCCTCCTCTATAAAATCATCAAAAACACATATCTTTTCCAAATTCAAATGCTAATAAAAACTTTTACCAATCAATCAGACAACTTTGAAATCAAACACTCATCATCAATCCAAAACACACATCCAAAAAGACCACCCAAATGTTTAATTACTAAGAACTTGCCACAAGACAAGTACTTTGAGATCAAGATGTAATGTAAGCACCATTCAAAATTCATCAAACATCAACATTTCCCAACACTAATAAATTGATCATATACTATAATGAGCATCAATGTCAAACATCATATCAAGAATATCACAAAAATTTCAATTACAAAAACAATCCAACAGTACCTCAATTGGAAGAGCATCCATATCTGCCCTCAAAGCCACAAATGGAGGATTCCCAGTTCCAATAAAACCCAAAACTCCAGTTACAGCAAGTGGGTATTTGTAAGAAATACCCAATTTATCCAATTCCTCTCTAATAACCCTACTAGTCTCAAATTCCTCAAATCCAAGTTCTGGGTTTTCATGCAATTTCCTTCTAATATTCACCATCCAGTCAAAAACCTCAGCTTTTTGGGTTTGATTAAGGAAGTATTTTGGGATCTCTTGAAGCTCATTTGAGTTAAAAAACAACTCAGAATCAGAATCAGATAATAAGGGTTTGAACAAAAAACACTGAAGAGTGAAAAAAATACATAAACATCTGAAATAACCCATGATTTTTGATTTGGAAATTTCCACTTTTTCTAATGTTTGATCATATATATATGAACTTAAGAGTATATTTTTTTGATGTGGGTGGAATTGGGGACCAGATTCTTTGGGTTGGCGCACTTTGAACAGTGAAGAAGAGCAAATTTTTAACCTCAAATGATACAATAAAATTATGGTTGAAAGTTTGATGACGAGTGAGAGAGAATGACCCTCCTCAACCTCAAGTAGTCTAATAAATTTGTTCTAAGTGGGTCATGATTGGTTTGTTGTTTTACTTGTTTTTTAAGATCTATGAAATCTTTTTCTTTTGCCATTATCATCACGTGCTCAATATGATTTTTTTTCTATAGGTTAGTTAAGATATTTTGGAAAAGCAATATAAATTGAAATTATCACTCACTAGATGAGTGATTGGACTTTGGATCAGGTTTTACCTTTGAAAAAGTCCAACTATGAGTCCATGACATTTCAAATTGCATGTTTCATCTTGGAAGTTAGTCCAAATTGAATATGGCTCACACAACACACGTATAAAAAAAAGTTTCATATGTAAGCCTTGTTCTTTTGAATTGGATTGAACTAAATTAACTAAACTAAACTAAACTTAAATTATATGATCTGAACTGAACTAAAACAGTGAGAGGAAACTGAATGCAACTCAACTGAATTTATTTGAAATGAATTAAATTTTCATTAGTTCAGTTCAAAAGAACAAGGATTAAACTCAGGCTATTCGTTATACATTAGATAAAAAGAGGGAACATGACGATATAAACTAGAGGGCTATTGCACTTGTTGCTAAGATAGAAACTTGATGAAGTATATATGGTCGGACTATCTCTGGACTTGACATGAATAACTATTTCAAATTATTATTTTTCTGATTAGAGATAATCTGACTATGAATAACACAACTAGGGTAAGTTGGGTGTAAAGGAATACCAACCCACAAGGAAACTCCAGTCATTTAGGCCAATAACAGGTAAAGTTGTCAGTAGAGCGAATTCCATGAAAATCATTGGATCGCCACAATTAGGTAGGGACGGAGGGTGGTTTTACGAGTGATGGAGCAATGATGGGGATGAAAGTTGTAACCGCTATGGATAATGGGGCGGATGTGGAAATTATATTGTACCGGCTCCATACCGCCTGCCTCGCCCTATTCCCGCCTTCCCTACTTCATCCCCACCTGCTTTAACCATATCAAAATGAACTTTGCAAAGGGACCCATATAAAATAATTTTTCGATTTGCATTTTCTTTTACATTTGGAAAAAAGTAAAGTTGGTACATGGGCGGCTATGACAACTGATGGGGAGCGTATGTTGGGTGTGAGTATGGAGCCCCATGATTAGAATCATCCCGCTTCAACTTGTGCAAATGTTTGAAAAGGTTAAGGGAAAGAGGAAAATTCATCCACCGGCAAGTCCAAATATAGCATGTTAGTTGCCGGATGGCTAGGGGGGTAAGCTGTGCCAAACATACATTTATGCCTATCAACAACTCTACAAGATGGCGGTCCATAGGAAAGCGCAGACCAAATTCGAAATGGTAGCTATATATAGCTATACAACCCTCAGGGGGGAGAATGACGACATCATCAGGGCCAGGCAAAGAAAGTTCATAGCCTTCTGGCAAGGCGTATAACTTGGCGGCAACTTAGCCATAATCATACTCAGCCTCATCGGCCAACCAATTAAGCCCAGGGGTCATGGTAGAAGGACCCTCCGAGTAGCCCTCAGGCAGATACTCGTCATCTGAGCCGACAAGATTCTCATCGCCGACAACATCATCATCATCAGAACCACTCTGACGCTCGTCATCTCCATCGTTATTCACAGCCGACAAACCAACAACAAACGATAACTTGGTATCTCTAGCAACAACCCTAGTAGTCGCCCCTACTCCACTTGCGGGGGGCGTCCGATCCGAATGAGACGAAACTAGATCAACATAATCTGGAGAGCGGGCAGGTTTACTGAGTTTGGCGGCAGCTATAGATCGGCCGCCAACCTTTCTCCATTGATAACACTCATCCCTGCTGAGTTTGCCTCGACTCAGGGCATCATCCCAATTTGAGGATTCATGGGATAGGTCGGCATCATCCGAAACTGGCGGTGGTTGAGCCACATTAACCTCCGCCATCCCTAAATTAGTCCCATATTCATGTATGGCGGCCTCATCAGATGCCAGCCAATAATGGCGGCTGATAGGTTCTATTTTTATGGTGCCCTTAGGAGCGTCTGGACGAGTAGGAACCAACTCACCCAACGTCTCATGACGGAGCTTTTTCAAGATTTCAGGGTCCAAGCGAATTTCGCCTTTACGCTTGCCTTTGTCGACCTCTTGCTGAAGGGCCGACAAGCTCTGGTTTACTTCCTCCCTTGTCACAGAAAAGGTATGTGACGTGGAGGGGCCCTCAGGCGCACAAGGCTGGCCGGCAACCTCAGGAGAAGAACACTCATCTCCCTCTATCGCCACGCTGGGTGGGGTTTCCTTAGAAGACACTTATGGCGTCTCCGGGTCAGACCCAAAAAGCGCCATGGTGTAATCCTCATTTTGACTATCACTCGATGCACTCTACATTTTTCCGGCCAACCATAAGTGACCCACAAAGAGGAAAACTAAAAACCCAGAAGTTCAAAAATGGCGAAGAGAGAATGATTGAGAATTTTACCTCGCAACACGAAAACAAAAGCCCGAAGAAGTTCGGCACTCACTCGAAACTCACCGGACAACCCAACGCTCACCGGAAAATTTAAACCCACAAAAAACCCAGTTAGAACAAGTTTCCAAAAACCGAAAAAAGGAGGTTCTAAAGTCACCAGTAAGCGGGAATGGGAAGAAATTCGTGAAAAACAACAGGAAAGAGGAAGAAAAATGAAAAATTTGGGGAAGAAAAATGAAAAATTTGAGGAGAATTTTACCGAAGAAGACGAACGGACATTTAGAGTAGAAAAAGATGAAGAAGGAAATAGGAGAGAGAAAGAAGCAACCATTGTACTTATGGAAAGGAAGGAACGACCACGATTGGAGAGCAGATAACTGCCCTCATAAGATCCTGACACGTGTCGTCACCCCACGTGAACTCCGCAGCGCCGCTCTCTTTTCAAAAAAATATGCGACTCCAGGACTTCTTTGCCGAATTTTTTGACAAAGCAACGACGGCTTCGCCGCCATTACTTTAGGGGGCAAGTTGTACGGGGTCATATAACCCCTTGACGGATGACAGCCATGAACATGCCGGCAGTGAAATTGCCGGCGGTCATCTAACAAACTTATGACGTTCATATGGCTATGATAATGGGGATCAACAACTTAGAACTTGTCGGTCCGGCAAGGTGCCCCAGTAGACGTCACAGAATAGCAGCGCTCGTGCACATAATGTTTACTTGTAGGAATAAAGATTGTGACGTACACATGTATACACAAGATCCCACATAAGGGAACCGACCTACTGTACATTTACTATAAATAGCCCACCTGCACTGTTCCCAAGGTACATTCAATTCTGACCCTACCTACTTTATCTGCATATTACCTTGACGAACCTTGTCTTACTTAGCATCAGAGTGGGTTTCCTCGGCAACCCCCCGAGGTCAGTCATCCTTGTTCACTGTGCAGGTACACTGACAACCCAAACAACTCAACACCGACATACTCGACGTCGCCAAGCCTTGTCCATCCTCCATAGGCCGTCAAACCCTTGACGTCCACTGTTTCATACCCGAAACAACATCGTTTTATGAATGATGAGATTCAACCGCCAAATGTAAGGTGATAGATAAAGAAAGAGATACAACGAATTGCCTATGTAGTGAATAAAATGATAGAACCCTTCAACCAAACATAAAAGTGTTGCATTGGATTTTACATTTTTTTTTAAAAAGAAAAGAAAAGTGTGTCATACATCTTTTTATGAAGGAAAGTGTTAAATAAGAAAAGGGGTCAAAGTTGATAAATATCGGCTTTTAAAAATGAAATAGGTCAAGTATTTTGGAATATTTTTTTTATATTGGTAAGATGAATTGCCCTACTGGACCGAAACCTCGCACAGGTCAACCCTCCCTGGTTAGCGGGGCTAGACAATCCGAGTAGAGGGGATGGTAGGGAAATCCCAACCACTAGGCTAAGCTTAGCTTGGTATAAGTATTTTGGAACATATAGAGCGTTTTTTTAAGGGCATAGGAAGATTATCATTAATAAATCGTCATACGGCATCTATAACAATAATAACCCTTATGTAAAATAATTTGAAAATTTATCCAATTTACTAAGATAAACGCTTTGGAACCGCTTTTTTGATATGGTGATATTCCTACTATAAAACGTGTGTTGCGGGACTATTAGAATATGTACTTGTATTAGAATATGATAGGCTAATGGTGTATTAGAATATGTATTAGAATATGATAGGCTAATGGTGTTGAAAATAACTTTATATCCCATAAGTCATGTCGCTGCATCCACCTCGTCTTTTCCCTCGTCATCTTTACATATGGATTCCTTCAAACTAACATCCCTCCGGCAGCAATTTACATCAAGATTGGTTTTTCATGGTTGAATGTACAAACCTTCAAAATTGACATTAAATGGAAATTTAAAAAATTACTATCACGTGAAATATCCTCGAATTAGTATCAATATATATCTCAAAAGAAAATCATTTAATTTTAATCCCTACTAATAATTTTTTGAGGGAATTTAATCCCTACTAATTTATAATTGAAAAGATCGATAATCACAATTGTGTTTGATAGTCATTGAATAACGAATATACTATATAATGGAGTGATTTTCTACAATACAATATCAATATTACAAGCATAAATTAGTGCATTCTCTTTCCTAAAGGAGATTTCCAATGCCGCTTCCATCGCACAGTAAGGAGTCAATTATATCATCTTTCCCAACTAGTTTCCTATCATATTGCACAGACAATGTCTCGATTTTCAGAGCTAACTGTGAGATTTATCATCCTCTTCATGAACTTGTACTCGAAATGCAATGGATGGACTTATGTCAGCGATGTTAATATTCTTTCTTTTGAAATGAAATGTAGATGTTCTTACTTTATTGTACTCCAAAGTAATTTTACATCGTACCAACTTTTAATTGAACTCATTCCATATTTCATTGATTTCTTTTCGGATACAGAATGAAAAAGCTCGATACTACAATCGAATTTATTCTCCAAAACTACAATTTGAAACGGATCCAAAGATTTGATTCAATTACCATATCCTTTTACAACTCCGACGCACGACGACAATGAACTTCGCTTTAAAAAGGCGTGAACAAATGAAAAACGAAAAGTATTATACTTCCTCCGTTCTAAAATAAAGGAAATGTTCTTTCAAATCATTTCATTTATTTCCTAACGGACAAAGTATTTAGATCGAAAGTGGAAAACACACAGTTCCTAGGCAGATGATAGATCTACTAGTATAAAGTAAATTTAGCTGCTCCAGTAAACTCCGACGCTAATTAAAATGAAGCGACGGAGAAATTATACAAAAGCAACACATAGTAATATCGCTTCAAGGGAACGAGTCAAATGTGATTTAAATTACCCACATAAACCAGTATATGAAGCTTTTTTTGCACTTCCAATTACAAATTCATAATCAAAATACAATTATCTAATCTTTATTCTTCCAAATTCTTCATCTTCTGCTATGTTTGAAATTAATCTGTAACCAGGAAAAATCATTAGCATAAGAAAAAAAAAACTTCAATACTATAATTTAAACTTACCGAGTACAAATGTAGATCTACATAGATCTATGAACGGACAATCAGATTAAGCGATTTGATATTCAATACCTTAATTAATGGGCTTAATTAACGGACAATCAGATTAAGCGATTTGATATTCAATACCTTAATCAATGGCCTTAATTAATTAATTAAGGCTTTATTAAGGTAATTAAGACCATTAATTAAAGCACTGAAAACAAACCGAATACTTCAGATACTAGTACGAACAGGGGCACGAAAAAGGTTTAAATTGCCAGAAGATTATCTTCAATACCCTCATCAATGGCCTTAATCATACTTTTGAATGCGAGAAAAATCGTATTCTCGAATGAATAAATCGTATTCTCGAATGAATAAAGTCATTGACGAAAGTATCAAAGATAAGGCAATGCAATCAAGGATCAACAAAGAGGTGAACGAAATGTAATTGAGAGATATGAGATTGAGAAACCCTAATTTTAGTGAATTAGGGAGAGGAAGAGGGAAGAAATCGGCTGATGAGAAGTGAAGTGAAGAGTATATTCAGAAGTGATCTGAGTTTTAAAGAGAGTGGTGAGTTGAGAAGTAGGGCTTTTTTTAGGGTTTTTAGGTAGTAAAAGTACTGTAGAGTCTGTAGTCTGCCGTTTCGGCGGTTTTATCACTTCAGCTAATTTCGCAACTTTTTGGTCTCACACGAAGTTTTGGACTCTCTATCTCGTGACTCGTGTAAACAGAGAAGATTCTAGAATGGCACAAAAATTGTTTTTAGTTGTTTTTATTGAGGAGTAAAGTATTTTTTATAATAATAAAATAATGACAATTTAAAGTTTTTTAAACAAAACTGTTGTTTTAGTGATTTTACTTTTAGACTTTTATTTTTACAAGTTGATAATCTTGATTATTCATATTTTAATTATTTGCTAGTTATAGAACACGTAATTTACCTTTTTTTTTACGCTAATGTTAAAATTTCATATTTATTAAAACTTATGAAATATGCTGTCCATTTTTATCTACTCAAATGCAATAAAGTGAAAACTTGTGTAATATGCATGTTGTGATATAATACTTTCGTTGTATTGCTTTTGGCATAAATACTTTTACTTAAGTAAATGAGATATTTTAATACTTCAATGGTGAAACTTAATAGTTTTTATCACTTATAAAACGGAGAGGACTTATGACACAAATCAAAAATTCTAATAAAAACATCTAAAAATGTTATTTTCTGTAAAAATGCAAATTATATACAAAAAACTTAGCATATTCAAAGTTTTATTCAATGGTATTAATATTATTAAATTTTATCAGCAAAAATATCATAATTAACTTTGAAAGTGCATAGGGGTTGTCTAAGTTCCCTGCCAATTTGTTAGACCGCTCCAACCGTCATGAATATGCTGCCAAACTGTCATGCATGATTCTATAAACTGCTTATACATACCGGTCTTTATCCTAAAATACTGGTAGGACCCTTACAATGTATATCTTGGGCACGATCCATTATATTGGATGAGATCCAAAGGCTAAATGCATTGGGCCAAAAGAAAAGTATTGATTAGGATATAAGTATTGATTGAGCCAATAAGGAAGTGTCCTAATACTAATGAAACACTCATGAACTCTATAAATATTCTATGACCTAAGTCATTCGGTACGTATTTCACCATAATTAAGCGGTACTTAAGAGATATCGATTTTTCATTTGCTCGACTTAAGCATCGGAGGGGCGTTATCGGATTTACCCCCGAGTTAAGCTTATGTATTCTCTTTTATAGGATCCACTTCATAAATTATACATCCTCTGTTTTTTTTAGTTGAAACATTTCGCTTTTCACATTTACCGGGACACTTATTTGAACATTAATATCTCATATTGGGTGTAAGTAAAAATTATAAAAATTTGATATTTGGAATCATCGCATTGAGGCCGAATCTAACAAAGACCTTACTTGACTATGTTTTTTCTTATATAATGGTGCGAGATTACTTAACAAAGTTGGTTGATGAATAGTCTAAAAAGCAAATGTTGCGGCTAAAAAAACAGAGGTAGTATAAGAGAATGAATTGAAAAACGATTGAAAATTAGTTTTTATCTTTTTTTAAAGAGAAATTTCATTAGTTGAAGGTCAAGCGGCTATAATAGGTATTAAAAAAAAACAAAATACAATCAAATAAGCTTAAATCAAACTCGTCTTCAATGAAACTACAATGAACCAAGTCGACTAAAAGTAGCGCAGTAGCTTGTATTTCTTGAATCTTGCATTTATTAATGGAACCATCTATCATTTTGATATAGTTTGGAGAAAGCATTAAAATTTATGATAATTAGTTCATTTCAAAGAAAAAGAATGGCCTATTCAACAAAAAAAAAAAGTTCGATAATAAATAAATAAAAGTTTAAATGAATAGGGCCTAAATAGAACTTATTTCAAAGTACATTTTGAGCAATCTATAATATTTGAACTATATAGCACTGAAATATTTTGTTAATTAGGTTTTGGCAAGTGTGACTCCTAGGATATCCTCTCTTCAAAAGTATGTGGAAGTGTTTAACTTCTAAAGCCATTGCACAGGGCCTTAGAGTGGTCTGTTGCTTCAAGAGGATCTCTTTGAGTGCTGCTTCATCTGTTATTTTTTTGTTTTCTACCATATTTATGCTTCTTGCTTGACACGTTGAGCTTAGCACTAACCATGTATTGCCGCAAAGTTTCTTACTAGTTGAGAGATGGGTTAATGACATAAATAGTCCAACAAAGCAGGAATAGGTTAGGTCCTGGAGCGTCAGAATCGGGATCCTAGTCCTACTATGCAGATAGGAGGAGTCACTTAAGGAAAGAGCACCTCAAAGGCTCTAGCCTACTTGTATAGGCTCCAATGGGTTGCGCAAGTTCATATTCACAAGGTAGTTTTAAAGTATTCGCATAACCTTGTAGCGATGTTACAGGATCAGCGACTGGTGGGCAGATGCATAATATGGACAATACGGGAAATAAAGGAAGTAGGACTTTCCTTTTGATGGTGCAACAGTCACAAGGTGCCTAGGGGCTATAAGAGCTGCAACTTCATTAATTTTTTTTTTGCTAATGTGTTATCTTGATCTCTTTAAGCCTTTGTAAAAAAAAAAAAAACCATATAATGCCTTTTTGGTGTTATCCAGATCGATTTTCAATCAAAAAATTCATTGCAATTATAGCAAAGGCCAGTCTTTGGAGATGATTTGAAAAGTTCACGAAATGAAAAAATTGGAATTTATAAGATATGCAATTAAAGTGGTTGGGCCGAGGTTGAGGTGGTGGAGTAGTGGCATCGCCCCACCTCATATCCCTGAGGTCTAGGGATCAAACCTCATGAGACTCATTTGAGGATTTTCCCTTATCCCCCTCAAGTGAGTCCCCTTCATCTTACCTTAAAAAAAAAAAAAATTAAAGTGGTTGGGCCTCTAGCCTTGTGGACATTTCTTCACCATCTATAATTAGTGGCTTCGATTTTTTGGCAAGTTTTTCAAATTACAAGCTTTTATATTTTAGCTAACCTATAGCATTAAAGCTTCGATTTTTTGGCAAGTTTTTCAAATTACAAGCTTTTATATTTTAGCTAACCTATAGCTTTAAAGCTCAACTTTTCCTTTCACAAAATACAAGATGTATTTTTGTATACAGGGTATGTTAGTATGTTACTGAGATAAAATTCCCTCTTTTGGTAAAAGAAGTTGTTTATCTTAAGCATAATTTTTATCAAAATAGTGAGTGTACATCAATAATTTGAAAATTGGGCTAAAACAGAAGGCCAACTCCAAGTCTCCAACAATACTAAACAGTATGCTAATCTCTATGAATTTATAAACTACTACTACGTAAGTAGAATTCAGCTCACTTGTTTTATTAACTCCTTCCTGCTTTCTGAGTTTTTCGACCTTGTCTGTCAGTTTTCCAATTTAACGTAAAGGTCGTTTTCTGCCATTCAAGAGACGTGGAAGCTTTGGACCACTCACTTGACTCAAAAATCCAGTTCTCAACAAAGACATTCTTCAAGTAATGTCGCCAACATTTGTTCTTGAAGCGTCCACAGCAATCTGGTTCTGCCTTTTCTTTGTTCAACTCTTTGTAAATGATCTGGCAAATATTCAAACAAGAACATTATAATCATAATTCACCATGCTCCTATATTTCGTTCTCAAGGTGATAAATGTTTCACAAATACAAAAATATTTTCATTTTCCTTCAAAACTTAACCCCTGAATTCGTAATTCGCAGCTTACAGAGTTCATGTTGCTCTAGTCAATGAAACTTTTTCATGATATAAGACAGACGTGCAGTTAGTTCAAGAAGCCATCTACAATCGGTGGGTGGTCATAATCAAATTATCAAACTTTTCAAAGCCTACTCACTCAATACAACTCTTACATAAGTAACCAAAAGGGAATGGAGCAAACATTAAGGAACGGACTGACGGAGGGACTAATGCTTAGTTAGGCTTCAGAGGATCAACTAAAGAAGTTTATTAAGATTCGAAAGCTTCCATGAGAGTATTATTCCATCACAATTGCTCCATTGAGATGGCATCAAGATGGAGAAGTCACACACATGGCAGAATCAATATAGTAAAGGAGTTTCCATCAAAGTTTTAATTATGTTATTACTTCCAAGTTCCAATATTTTTCTGTGTTCTGAGTCTGTGACATTATGGAGTAGAAAGTAGGGAAGTTAAGAAATAACAAATACCTCTGGAAATTCACTGCTGTTGTGGGAGACTACAGAAAAAGTGGGTGGTAAAGGCGATGTCTTCAATGCAGCATCAAGCAAATCCTGAAAGCGAGCAGATATTTGAACTCCATGCGGCTTGGATATATGGCGCAAAGGAAGAAACATGGCCCTGATGTCTTCATAAATAACTGTGTCCTGGATATCAGATGAAACATGTCAATTATACTAAAGAATAAAGTGCACAATGACACTGACATATGAAGAAGAAAAGAAGCTATATAAAATGAAAGAGCAACTGTAAGGCATAAGATGAGCAAAATCATGACAAATAGCATGAGAAGAAACTACTGGATTCAGAAGCAAAGCCACAATCTAAAAGTTCAAGTTACCACATCAGGACAAAATGAAACGTAGATATGATCGAAAGTTCATTGTAAACAAACAATGGTTTATGTTCTTCAGTCTTCCACTCTTCCTATCAGTCCATCACCAAAAAAAGACCTATTTGAGTAGAATTCTTACCAGTTTGTTAAGGCTCATCAAATTCAGCCCTTTGCAATGATCGATAATCTCAAGGAAGCTGTATAGCCTAGATGCATCAACTCCCCCAACTTCCCATTCACTCGCAACTCTCGATGATGGTTCAAAGGTAAGCATAACTTCCTTTAAACGTGGACGGGTCTGGAACATGAACGGCATCCTTTTACCACGGTACTCAAGTGACGATATGTTTGGAGCACTAATATGAGCCTCTTTTAATCTCCAGCATCTTCTGATTACTAGTTTCCTGAGCTTGTCTCCAGTAAGGCGGATTTTCTTTAACCCATTGCATCTGCTGATAACCAACTTCTCAAGTTTCGGGAATTCTAACATTTGATCACAAAACATCTTATCTGTCATCCTGGGATATTCCAGCATCAGCTCTTTGAGTGCTCTACATGCTGATAAGTTGATTTTACAGAGCCTTTTCTTATTATTGTAATACCAAAAGTCTCCAGACACTGCGTTTCAATAACAATTTTGTCAAGCATGTGACACAAGTGAAGATCAACTCTCCTCAGCCTTTCAAGGTTGCCAATTCTCAGGCTTTTCAGTCCAACGCATTGTATTAACCTTAAGTCCTCAATGAGTGGGCAACCAGAGATCAAATTTTGGAACATCAGCGGGGTGATATCCATACGCTTAAAAGATAGCTTCTGCAGTCGTGGAAGATTTATAGAATCATCAGGTAAAAGACATTTATACAAGTTCAATGCAGTAATTGAACTCCCACACATGACACACGAAGGCAAAAGGTAGCTAATGCGACTTTTGACTTGGACTTCAAGTTCTCTGACGTTCCTCTCTACAGCAGCAGCAATCCAATCATCCAAATCTGATTCTGTTATTCCCGAACCAGCAGCCAAGCATAATTTGAGTTCGTAGATACAATGCAATTGCTCTCCACCAACTTCAGGATATTTAAGCAACCCATCAATCACATTTTTGTAATTTTCCTTTGAAGCATTTTTCATCTTGTGAAGGTGGCGTAGGTCAAAAGCCACATTTTGATATGAGTTCCAGACTTCCACCCATTTAGTAGAAAGGATGCTAGTCCGAGCAGCATCCTTGGCATGGAGGTAAGAGAGGATATGATGAAGCACAGGCTCCGGCAAATCCGAAATATAGTCAATTTTACGATTAACTCTCCTTTTGACTCTATTGCCTGGCTTTCTTTTGCCTCTTTTCTTACATTTTTTAGAAGAAGCGCCCATCAAACGGATTGGAGACTTCCTCTTTGATGCCACTTTATGCATAATTCCTCTAAAAATGTCACCAAGAAATCAACCTAAAACCTGCCCATATAATAAAGAGATTAAATTTCCATGATTCCAATTGTCAAGATGATGACTATATGAGCAATTTACAACCCTTATAACAGAAGAGAGAGAATCATATCAGAACTACCCTAATAAATCTGATTTACTCCATATCACACACTAAATATGAAAAAATCAATTACCGAAAACCCACAAACAAAAGTAAGTAAGATCTCTAACTACAGATCATACTTTTTCCACAATTATTTTCAACAACAAAACTCCATCAGTACATGTTGAATTTTCCCAAGAAAAACTCAGTTCATATCTAAGTTTTATTTCATATAATTGACAATATTTATCACAATTTTCCAATATTTACCAAAAAAAATTGTATCTTTATGTACCCAACATCACAAAATAATACATGATTTCTACAATTTGGAGGGAGTATATACATCATCACTCTATAAATTGAATTCAATAAAATGAAAGTAACATAAATTCGGTGCTTAAATAGTGTACAAATAGAAGCCAATAAAAAGAGAGAGTAATAAGATGAAGATGGCGCGCACCTGTTAATGGAGTTTGATTCTGAAATTCGTCGTAAAAATATGGTAAATGGAGGGTTTTAATTTGAAAGAGAGGCCACTGGGGTGCCGTGGAATTGTTGGAAACGTTGTTCTCTGCACCAAATTCCTTGATTTAATTACCACGGTAAAGTGGAGAGAAGTCACGGTTATTAATGTCATTCGAGTTACGATAAACCATACAAACTACAAAGTAAAACAACACTCCGAAAGGACTAGTTCGTTATCGTTTTTCGTTTTCAGTTTTTTTGAAAACAAAAAACAAAAATATGGAAACATGAATTTCTTTAGTTAATCTTAAGTTTATATAAGGATCTCCCTTCAAAAAAAAAAGTTTATATAAGGATCTAAGCTTGTTATCGCTTTTAGTTTTCGGTTTACTTTTAAGGCCAAGAACAAAAACACGAAAATAAGAAGATGTAGTTTCAAGATTGACATGTTTATTATAAGTATGACTAATTTTTAATTTTATATTGCCTCTTATATCATATGACTTTTAAATTCATAAAACCAAAAGCTGAAACTGATAGTGATCTCAAACGGGCCCTTAGGGGCTAGGGCAAGTGGTTTCTAGTTTTCTATTTTTCATTAGTATAATTATGACGAATTTAAGTTCATCATATATCATTACTTACATATATGATTTTAAGATCATTAAATCAAAAACTAGAAACTGAAAATGATATCAAACATTCCCTTATATAAAACCTTATTTATTATTTGGAATTTTTGTGACATGATACCTTATTTTTTGTAGTAGATGTTTCTTTTGAACATAGCTTATACACTCTATTTTGTCAAAAGAATTCGTATGCAAATATGTAGGTGCATTAAAGAGCACAACTCATGGTGCACCCTGGACCAAATGACTACAAATTCTCATATGAGATTGTCCATGATTTAAAGATTGTAGTAACTATTAATCTAAAGGTTTAAAGTAAAAAGATGATCCCTTATATTAAAGTGACCTCTTATCCCTTGTTACTTTGAAAGTAACCCCTATAATATAAAAGTCACATATTTTGGGTAAAAAGTGAGAGAGTCCAGTTTTTAGCATTGAATGAAGTTTTTTTTCTAAATAAAAAAAAAAGACAAAATGAACTCCTAAAACCAAAGTATTCTCATCCATATAGTAACCAAACTACTCCATATACTTTTTGATGATAAAAAAAGAAGATATTTTAAGAGATAAAATAACTACAATTATTTATAAAGAAACAAGGATGTTAATTTATAAATGCACTTCAAAAATAGACATTAAAAAAGTGTTAATTCATAAAGTTAAAAGATACGTTCTTTTAATTTAGTACATACAAAAAAACAAGTGCATATGAAAAATAACATAAAGTTGTTCAACATAAAATTAACTAATTCAAATTTGTTAGAGGGATTCCTTTTCTGAAATTAATGTCTACAAGTATGCTCTTATAATTTAAATTATATTATCTTTGTGACAGGCTAAAGTCGTATCACCTTATCAAAAATAACCTAAAGTCCACTAACAAGTAGTCAGGGAAGTCAGGATCGAATCCACAGGGAGAAAGTTATACTATTATATCTGAATTCTAATATTATACTAACTAAACCAGATGAAAATGGGTGTGTGACTAAACTAATAGGTAAATGATAGAACTAAATATGAAGGTAAGAATCAATTAATAAAGAACTAGGATTATGGATCACTATGCATACAATTCAGGAAATCAGAGACGAATAATAACTACCCAATAAGTCAATTTATCTAGGGCACATGTAATTTCTCTCGAACATTACCTCCCTCAAAGATCACCTAGCCGCTCTCGCATGGTCAAGGATCACTATGCCTAATGATTGAAAGCCTATACGAAATCTCTCCTCTCGAAGTAGATTCAATATTGCGATAGTAGAAGTACAAATCAGGCCTAATTCATAAATCTAGCATGAACGATTCAATCACAGGAAACAATTGAAATAAGGGGTAATTATACTAATCTATCAATCCCTCATTGCATACATAGATCCCCACAATCCTAGAAATAAAACTACTCACTCATGTTTAAGAATCCAATAACAAATTTCATATAAAAATCCATGCTTTGAACTATTGCAAATAACTAAGAAACTAATCTAATCAATAATAGAGAAGCAAATAATAATGAAAAGAACAAGGAAGAAGATTACCAAATTAATGAACTATATTAAACTTGCGAATAATCCAAAGGTTCAATCTTGAATCACAATGAAGAGTAGTAAAAAGCTAGGGTTCTTGAGAGAAACTATGAGAAATAATGACTAAAAACAAGACAAAACAAAGATGTTCTAACTTTTCTATTTATACTAAGTAGCTCGAAACTCATTAAATGAGCGCGCGGAGGAGAAGCCCGATCGGGCCAACCAAGCCCGATCAAGTCGGGCACAAAGAAAGTAGCAGCGCTCAAAAGACCAAGCGCCCGACTTTGTCGGGGCATTTCCTTGCCCCGATGAAGTCGGGCGTTAGACATTAGCGCGCAAGGCTCAAACGCAGCAGCTGTGCACCAAAGAATACCTCGCCCGATCGGGCTGGGCAACGAAACAACGACCGGGCAACGTCGCCCGATCGGGCCCGCAACGACTCTTGCTTGTGACGGATGAACGCCCGATCGGGCGTGTGGTGCCCGATCCAATTGGGCTCATGTCCGATACTTCATTCCTTGGCTTCAAACGCCAAGGCTTCACTTCTACTTTTGTCCAGGGCCTCGGAAAGCATTCTTGGGACCTCGGAACTCATCAAATACGTCTTCGAACCTCTCCAGTCCAGTGTAATGGTCAGATAGTGGTAGAAAATAGAGAGATAACTCCCTAAAACCTGCAATCAGACACAGAACAGAAAACCACAACTAGATGGAGAAAGTTAGCATGAAATGGCTCCTAAGAGCACCATTGATACACATTTTAGCTCAAATATAGGGGGAAAAACACCATATAAAACCATAACATCAAACTCCCCCAAGCTAAACCTTTGCTTGTCCTCAAGAAAAGCATAGCAGGAATAAGAATAGGATTGCTTCACCCCTCAGATGGAAAAGTTTAAACTCAATTATTTCCAACTCAAAATCATTCAAGCAAGCAAAATTCAAGTTCAGTTGCTCAGATCACCTGACTACCAATCACTTAAGTAAACCATCAAACGCAGCTGCCCTACATATCATGCAAATCTTGGAAAGGTGCTCACCGTGATGTCACTCCTCTTAATTTTGTGGCAGGCAAAATATGTGCCCGATCGCTCACCAACCCAACCATAATAGCCCTTCCCACTCACACTCTCATGTGTTTAGAAAGGTATAATATCGCTCATCCTAATCGGAGTCGACTCAAATAACGAGACTTAATCTTCGACTTTGGCAAATTGACTCAATATTATCCAATAAACAATCAAACACGTGCTCAAAAGGTCTTTTTCAGGGTTGTAATGGGGCTCGGGTAAAGGTACGGAAATTATTTAGGAAATGTGGTGGAAAAGCCAAGAAAGGGGAGCAAGCCAAAAACTAGTAGGACTAGGTGTGGTAGAAACAACTCCCATGGCATCAACAACTTAACCAAGATAATAACCAACTTTTGAAATTTCACGAACCAACCAACAATTGTCATTTTCAACATAATTTCCAACACTTTTGATAGTTGCCGAATGAAGATCATAGAAGTTTTTCAGATTTTTCACTATCAAATTTTTTTCTCTTTCTTTCTTTTCTTTGTACAACCATATCATTATTTTCCAACCGCCCTACGGAATCAACCACACAATATGATATAAACTTAACAAATGCTCCCCCAAGCTAGGCTTGGGACAATAATCATTGCAAAGGCTCAAGGCGTGTAATGTGGCTTAATATAGATCCAAAAAGAAGTCATTAGGCTCGAGCGGGGCTAGGGGAAAATGATTCATTAAACAACTACGAGGCTTAAAGATTAAACAAATGAACGCCTCTCATCACAAAGACATGTCCAAAGTCACCGTGAAATCAACGAGTACAATGCCAAAGCCAAGATAAGAATGCTACGAGGAACTAACACACAAGAATAGACCGGATATAGACATAAATCCGAGGGCTAGAATGAATCCTCACAATCTAACCAATTCAAGCATGCAGTTAAAATAGGCACTTTATCGTCAAAATTCACTCAAGATCGAGACAATCAGAGATCACATCACAACATCCCAATCACAAATGCCCAACTATCCAGTATAATGAGTTAAATCGTTTTTTCATCATGACCCCTAGGGTTAAAACAGCCCTTATGGCTGCGTTTTTGGCCCGTAGCCCTTGAGCAAAAATGAAGGGATGCGCTTTTTTTATCGCGACCCTTCACTACCAAGGGCCAGCGGTTTAGGCACAAAACTGCAGCCTTTTGTGTTCGTTTTTTAAACAAAAAAAATGCGCTTCCCATACCTGTCGCTCGCACCCCCTGCTACCCCCAGAAGACCGGCCCGGCAGCACCCCACCCGGCCAAGACCCCACCCCCCGCCCAGATCCACCCACCCAAGACCCCCCATTGCCCAGCCCAAGAAGACCCCGGCCAAGACCCCCCCACCCCCGTGACCCCACATGACCCACCACATTGACCCCAGCCCGAAGACCCCTGCCCGGCACCCCCACCCCCGCACCCCACCGTGGCGGCCTCCCCATCCCAACACCTCCTTTCCAAAAAAAAAACGAATTACAATATATCACAAGTTTTTCGATGTAATTAACTTTAAATATATTAATAATGTAAAAAGTGTACATAGAATTGACAAAATACCAACATATTAGCTAAAAACTATATAAGAAAAGAAATTACAAACTAGGTCTAGCTAATTATATCGCAAAATCCTCCCAAAATGTATCATAAGCAATCATCACAAAGGTAGCTTGCCAACTTATCCAAAACTTCATGTAATTCCTCCATGGTGAAGGCCTTCAAACTTGGCGTGTTATTCATATAAACCTTGCAAAACAACCATGAAATAAAACACATAATATAAGAATTCAATTATTTACCGTAGTTAATAGTTCTAAAAATTACATATACCTTCTCGAAATTCAATCAACAACAAATGCAAGCCTAAAAATCTACACACTAGTTATATTATAACTCATATTATCATATTCAAAAAGAAATTGGAGTTAAAATGACTCAAAATCTAAGAATTGGATGCGAAATGGCCAAAATAGGCCTAAAATAACCTTTACGTTCCCGAAATTCAACAAATGCAAGCCTAAAAATCTACACATTAGTTACATTATACCAGATATTATCATGTTCAAAAATAATTTGGAGTTAAATGACTCGAGAAGTACGAATTGGACGAGAAAAGGCGAAAATAGGCCTAAAATTACCTTTTCGTTCCAGAAATTCACCCAACAACAAATGCAAGCCTAAAAATCTACATATTAGTTATATTGTACCTCATATTATCATGTTCAAAAAGAATTTAGAGTTAAATGACTCGAGAAGTACGAATTGGACGCGAAAATGCCAAAATAAGCCTTAAATGACCTTTTCGTTCCCGAAATTCAACCAACAACAAATGCAAGCCCAAAAATCTACACATTAGTTACATTATACCTCATATTATCTTGTTCAAAAAGAATTTGGAGTTAAATGAATCGAGAAGTACGAATTGGACGCGAAAAGGCTGGCCTAAAATGACCTTTTCGTTCCCGAAATTCAACCAACAACAAATACAAGCCTAAAAATATACACACTAGTTACAATATACCTAATATTATCATGTTCAAAACGAAATTGGAGTTAAATGGCTCAAAATCTTAGAATTGGATGCGAAATGGCCAAAATAGGCCTAAAATGACCTTTACATTCCCGAAATTCAACCAACAACAAATGCAAGCCTAAAAATCTACACACTAGTTATATTATACCTCAAATTTATATGAAATGCATTAAAGTACCATGTTTTGGGGTAGAATGTGGTCATTTTTTGCGAATATGTGCTACTTTGGTTTCTAAACCAACTAACTATTACCCATCGATCTAATCTAAACTAACATATACTAATTAGTTACATACCTTTGGAAGATCATCGATGTTAGTGCAATGGTTGACGATATCGAACATGTACCTCAGCACGTAATAGCCACATGCAACTTTATCTTGTTGCGGACACTAAAATTCACCAAAACATGCATCCAATGACATTCATGTTAGATGTAAAGTATGTGGCGAAAAGTGTTTCTATACAAGGACAAGCAAATTAGTCATGTTACCTCGACTGATATCCACACAGGAGCTTTTGGTACTTGAAGTCCTACTCCACTATTCAGCTTCATCACACTACATCAATACATTAAATAATTAACTAGTATTTAGGCCCAGACGATGCCCCGGGGTTTCTCTGTGCTACAATTTAGTAGTAGTTAAATAAGTCATCTCATACTCATTTAAAAAATTCATCTCATTCATTATATGGATTTCAAAAGTTCTCCATTCATATATCATCATTAATTTTGATTAAATAAGCAATAATAGTATGGTGGAGTGATGGTTGGATCTCTTTCTTTCATACTTGAGTTGTGGGTTCGAATCTTCACGTTAACAATGCTTCTTTGTTTTTACTATTTGAGAAAGACGTTGATAGAATGTTATTGAATGAGGGATGGTGACACGTGGCACATATACGTTCTTAGGAACGCTTTTTAATATATTAGTATAGATTCATACATTATTATAAGATGTACTGTCTATATATATATATATATATATATATATTTTGAGTTGTAAAGTATGTGCATTTACTTCATCACGGCGAGGTCGGTCTTGCACGTAATCCTTTCCCATGAGAGCATTTACATCCGCCATGTCCTCAAGCCTAGTAATGAACTCAACCTCAAGATCCCGATCCTCGAGATCACCTTTATCCCGTTTCTTTCTCTCATCATATGACTCATCCTCGGTAGTGTGTTCACTACCCGTGCTCTCATCCGTATGCACATCCGCCATCTCCCTGAAATTGTACAAATATACTCATTAATATATATATCTCAAGAAAACAAAAAAAATTAACATTGGCTGTAACACCCCGCAATTTTCACTCTTTATTTTTTGGCGTTGTTTACATTAAAAATGATATTTGCCGTTAAAATAAAATAATTTATTATTAAAAACTATTTTTGAAAGTGTATAATTATTTAATTATTGTATTATGTTGTTGTGATTATTAATTTAAAGTGCATATATTTATTCGGGAATTTTATGTGTTATTATTATTAATGTGCGTATTTGTTTTATAATATAGTTAGTAATTTTTTTAGGTAGCGTGTGATTTTATTTTAAGCGTTAATTATACTTTGGACCGACCAACGTAACGAATTTTGCAACCCCATTTCCTTCTTATGCTGTCCGAAAGTTAGAGGTGTATTAAGTATAGTATTAGCATCTTCTAACCCTCTTTGTAACCACCAAGAGATGAGGAGTCAAACCTTCATAAACCCCCCATCAATTGCCACCATTAACCCCACATTAACCCACCTTAATGCACCCTTAAACTCTTTGCTTTATGAGGTGAATAATCTCATTACTTTCTGCACTTTAACCCCCCTCCAAAAGCTGGAAACAATTAAGAAAAACGCATCACAACTCTTCTTCTTCTCCCTTCTCGCATTTTCGGCCATTTCTGCACACCTAACTTGTTTGCATCATATCTCCTTCGTCTCTTATCGGAATTGGACGTGTGAGTAGTCAAAATTCATCTACTCGGAAAGATCTTGCTCCTGGTATAATTTGTTTTTGAAGAAAGTGAAATACGCATCTGCAGTTTCCATTTCAAACAGACGACTCATCCGGTTTTCTTGGAGTTTTCGGGAGCAATGTTATTCTCTTCTTTCTTTGCCATTCTAATATTATTTTCCACCTAAAATCAAGGTAACTAGCATTTCTTCTAACACGTTAGGATTAGAGTAGTGATTTTGGTATTGTTAGGATTTATGTTAGTAGGCTAGAAATCATGTTATTAGGCTTAGGAATATGTTAGGGTGCTATTAGAATTGTTCTTGTTATTTTTATTCATGTTAGTATCATGTTAGGATTGTATAAATGTTATTCTTCATGCCCAATATTATGCTTGTGATGTTATATGTATTATTATCATGAAAGTATTAGGAATTTGTGAAAAATTAGTAGCATGATGTTAATGTTATGGTTAAGCATGTTTATTGAATGTTGTTCAAGGTTGGGTGTGGTTTTGGATGAATTCTTGTGGTTTTAGTAATCTGGAAATTTATTTATTTTGGGCTATGATTCATGTATTTGTGATTAATCATGTTAGAATAGTTATTTTATGTTGAATTATCATGTTTGGGGGCTATGTAATTTATGTTTTATGTTAATCCTCATGTTAAACTAGTTAATTTCTATGGTATAATCATATATTGGCTTGGGTATGTTTCATTTTGATGTATGAGTATATGTGGTGAAAATTTGGGTGAAATAGCATACCTATTGCTTTGCACGAGGAAAAGAAACAAAAGGCCTTTCGCGGCCCGCGATCTATTTCACGACCACGACCCGTTTGGACAATGTATGTTCAAAGTGTCATATCTCGGTCGTTTTACCCACGTAATTGAGCTTATGACCACTTTTGGAAAGCTATTGAGATAAGCTTTAAGAGCATGTACAATGGGTGGGTGAGCTTTTTTTGGTCTTTTGTATTTTTTCCATTCTCTCTCCTTTCCTCCTTCTTATACCACATCCCACTAACTTCCCACCAACTCATCATTTTTTTTTCACAATGATGGGTGGAATTTAGTCCTACTTTTTCTATTTTCTACTCACTTTTGGTATACTCCATCATATACTTCTCTTTCCTACCCAAAAATGCTTTTGTTCTTATATAGAGTAGATAATTTATATTCATGTTTTAATTAGTGATATATTAATCATTTTATATACAATTTAATAATTTTAGGCGAGGCGTCCCCGAGCCCGCGGAGGGCAGCCCGCCTGTGGCCCGTGAGAGAAGGCCCATATTGCTGATTTACAATATGCGGTTTGAGGGATAAATTTTTTTGCACGCATTACATCTACAAAAATATAGTGTTGCCTACTTGGTTTTCTTGGATGTCATAATGATTAGTTACTCCACTACAGCTCTCCATC
Source organism: Beta corolliflora (assembly GCA_947648045.1). Taxonomy (NCBI): domain Eukaryota; kingdom Viridiplantae; phylum Streptophyta; class Magnoliopsida; order Caryophyllales; family Amaranthaceae; genus Beta; species Beta corolliflora. Next base: position 2,468 of record CANSZD010001633.1, on the reverse strand, counting down.
CCAAGTTCGACTCCCACCCTATGACGTTTTTAAATTTTTTTCAAATTTTCTATTTTTTTTTCTTTTTGGGTTTTCTTTTGTTTTCACTTTTCAATGATTTTGAAATAGCTTTTTCAAATTCTTCTATTTTTTTTTGAAATAGCCTTTTCAACTTTCTATTTTTTTCCTTTTGGGTTTTCTTTTGTTTTCAATGATTTTAAAATAGCTTCAACTTCCTAATTTTATTTTTTGGTTTTCTTTTGTTTTCAATGATTTTAAAATAGCTACCTAATATTTAGTAGGTGGGTTTTCTTTCCTTCTCATGTAAAGTAACTATGTCCATTTTGCTATTTCATACCCCCCGACTTTATATAGTTGTTCACTTTTTACGTTTACATTGTTCATTTTTACCTCACTTCGGCAATATGTATATTAATTTCAAAATATTCTATGTTACATAAATTCTACGAATCGATAAAGTAAAAATAGTTAAAGATATTAGATGTTAATAAAGTAGTGCATTTGTAAAAGCGAATGGAAAAGTGGAACTATTAAAAAGGGAAGGGTTATGTTATTGCCTTTTCTTTTTCACAATTCAAACCCGGATTAATATTAAAGAAGTAATCCAAAGGCCAAAGCACTTACACAATTTTGTAATTCCACCTAGACTCTAACCGACAACTTGATGATGAGGATGACGTGATAAATTTAAGAAGCAAGATATGACTTAGTTTAGGAAGACATATCATAAAAAGATAACCATCAATCCAAGGGTTATCTTATAAAAAATGTAAGGTAAAATGAATCCGGATTTCATGAGTCGTTAAAAAAAGTCATATTCAAATAACTTTGACCATTAATTTCTTTAAATCAATATATATGGAGAATAGTAGTTGAGATTGGGGAGGGCCCATATTTTTTAGTTCGCCCCAGGGCCTCCAAAATGTCGGGAACGGGCCTGATTTTAGGTAGGAGAAAGTTATTAGAAAGAAAAGTAGGTTGTGAAAAAATATGGTAAAATATATCAAATTTAAGCTCAATTTATAGATAAAAAAAATTATAATTCTAATGTAATTTCTTTTAAAAAAATATAAGCTGATTTTTTTTATTTACTTCAAAACAAAAAGCAATCTTGTACAAAACAAAAAAACAACAACAATAAAGCAATATTGATACACATGGCATCACCCCATTCGTTGCTATGCACACCATCCAAGGCATAGTTGGTCTAGCATTCCGGACTCAACCAACTCCAAGGGACAATTGTTTCAGAGTAAAACCAAGTAAAAGTAGCTTTACTTTTTGCTAGACCAACCAAAACCCACCCCATTGCTCATGCTCTAACATGCATTTGGAATTTCATAAAAATACTGTGTAGTCTGAAAGTTATGTCTATTTGAAGTTGCTGCTTATGTTTAAAACCATTTCAAAAGGCGTACCTTGTTGTGTTGAAGCATGTTAAGACTTGTTTTGAGGTGAAATCTTGTTATATGGAGCTTTTTGAAGAATTGTTGCATGTTTTATTTATTTAATTATTTTTATTATTGAGTTGGATGATATATTACTTATAGTTATATTTTGAGTGTCTTATTTATTTTATGATGGTATTGTTGTTTGTAATTAAATTGAGATTATAATAATGTTGTACTTTCATTAATCAATATCTAAGTTGTCGACGTTACGGCTACTCGAGGGAGAATAATACTGTCTTTTAGTACCGTTTCGCCAAGAGTTATGTACCGGGGGTATTATAACTAACGTTGTAATTAACCTTGCACCCAAACCTCAAAACGAGAGTGTAGTAGTTAGAGTATTTGATTATACTGTGCTTTTGGTGTATGATTATGTTTTAATGAAGGTCTATTCTTTTTAGTAGGGTGAAATATTTTATTAGTATTATTATTACTAATACTTTGGGAAGAATAAATATTGTTGAATCGAGACTCTTGATTATGATCCTAGTTTCACGATTTTGGGTGTAAGGCCTTAAGGGCATCCTTATTATTTATATTTGAGGATTAATGGATGAATAAATTATTGTATTTATTTGTAGAACCTGCTTTATTGAGATTAAGATATCCTAGGGATAGATGTAGTCCCCTAAGAAGAACACCAACCACCTAGGTTGCGATTTAGGTATTACCTGGGTTAATTGTGTTGTCCGAAAGGTCAGGAAGCACCGAATCGGGTACTATCCTCAGCACTAGAGTTTGGCCATTCTTTGACACAGCGAGGGAACGCAAGCTCATAGGCCGTCTCCGGAGATTTCGATCCGACAAACCTTAGGAAGTGGGTTGCGATCCACTGGCGTTCGCTCTTTCTCAAAACCTATTATATTATTTTGTTTAATTATTTTGAGGCTTATGCTATGGATCTTGTATGATTATCTTAAGTTCATTATTGTTGATTTACTTATTGTTATTAGAAGCATGTCGTGTAGTAACATTTATTTTAACTTTACTTAAAATTGTTATTTGAATCCTATATCG